>MU227511.1:3854-17020 GCA_018584345.1 Thuja plicata | reverse complement strand
GGAGGAGCATCAATTCCGCTATGACTTCTTGGTGGAAGAAATATCCTATCCTACCTTTGCTAACCCTGAATACCAGATAATATGTACCTTGAATACCCCAGATCAATCTCGGTATGCCAGTATCATTGCTTACCTTTCTGACCAAACCATTTCCGCCAATCTATCCATAAATGAGAAAAGATCCCTGATTAGGACAACATCGTGTTATGTCCTCATAACTAACAACCTATATCGACACAATCTTGATGGTACACTTCTTCAGTGTTTAGAACTCAAAGAGTCTGATCTAGCATTAAAATATGTCCACAAAAGTGTATGTGGATCACACTCGAATGACTTTTCATTAGCTAAAAAATTGCTCAGAGTAGGCTATTATTGGCCTACCATGGAGAAAGACGCTATTCAATTTTCAAAAGCATGTCTTAAATGCTAGACACATGGAAACCTTAGTCATGCTCCTGCCAGAGAACTTATACCTTTCATAACACATTGGCCATTTCAGCAATGGCCCTTTGACTTGGTTGGACAAATATATCCCAACTCCTCAAATGGACACAAGTTTATCATTACGACCACTGAGTATTTCATGAAGTGGGTCGAAGCCATGCCACTAATCAAAGCCACTGGCAAACAGGTGGCTATGTTCATTCTGAACTACATTATTTGTAGATATGGGATACCCTCTTCAATTGTAACAGACAATGGAGGCCAATTTAGAAATCAAGACATTGATGACCTTTGTGAACAGTTCCATATTACTCAACATTGCTCCTCAATCTATTACCCTCAAGGTAACGGACAGGCTGAGGCATCAAACAAGAATATTCTCAAGATTCTACATAGAACTGTAAGCAAGTCTGGCAGAGACTGGCATCTACAACTGAATCCAGCACTATGGGCCTATAGAACAAGCATAAGAACACCAATTGGAGCCACACCATTTTCTCTAGTCTATGGCGCTGAGGCAGTACTACCTATTGAGGTTGAAATCCCATCTTTGCATATATCTTTACAAGGACTAGTTACTGATGAGCAGTACCCCATAGATAGGGTGAATTCTTTAGACCTACTAGACGAGCGCAGACAACAAGCGTTCGATCACCTCAAAGTGTATCAAGCATGTATGTCCAAAGGTTACAACAAAAAGGTAAAACCACGCAAGTTTGAAGTAGGAGATCTTGTCCTCAAGGAGAATCCTAAGAACCAGCCTAACAGGGAGTAGAAAGGAAAGTTTGAACCTAACTGGCTGGGACCTTATGTTATCACTGCTACTTTTGGGACTGGGGCTTATCAGTTAGCTACACCTGAGGGAGACATTCTTCCAGATCCTATCAACACTCTACATTTGAAGCAGTTCTACGCTTAATGTTCGGCTAGCAGAGCCTGTACAACAAATAGTTCTTGCAAAATACCAAAAACATTCAGAAAATTGATCCTGAAGAAATCCAAAAACAATGGAAAAGGTCTTTCAAAAAGGGTATCCTTGGTGAAAACTTGGTAAAAAGGCGCCTTGATACTGCAAGAACATTCAAAAAAAGCAAAAATAGAAAAAAATTTGAAAAAGAGAAAAGTGCCTTGATGAGCACCTAGTAAAACAGACATCTTGGGAGAAAAAAGAAAGAAAAAGATCTTGCCAAGTGGTGAAAACCTAGCAATCAGGCATCACTTGTGTTCTGCGCTCCATCTATCAATGCACTACTAATACTAGGCCTTCATAATTTTTCCTGTGCTCATACACTGACTTCATTATCCTAAATGACTATCTTATCCTTGCTTGGGATTTGTCTATCTTTACATCTTAGGAATAAGTCATTCTACACTGGGGGCATCTTTGCTAGTATGGTAGGTTATGGTTGCTAAGTTGCTCTAGGATGGTTTGCCTCATGGACACAATGTTTCTTGATACATGCCAAACAATGTCACTTTTCAAAACAAGGGTGTCTTTTCACAACATGGGACATGACATTTACATTCACAACATTCCTACAAGGCTATATTGGATCGCAAACATGAATGAATTATCCTACCAATGCACATGCATGGAACACCATATTCTTGGTATTACAATTTTCTGATTGATGAATCTCTATTGTGTTTGACAGGTGAATGAACAAGTACTACTTAAACACACAGTTTGACAATGGTTTGATTATGATTCTTTTATGTCCTGATGATGTTTTCAACTAGGGGCATCTAAGTAATTATAAATTTTATTTGATTGATTCACAATTGGTAATTTATTATGTCTTCTTAGTTACTCAATGACGTCTGCATAAAGACAAAGAGTCTCAAGGATAGGGGGCATAATGTTTTCTTGGCTTTTTGTGTAAGGTGATTGTTCCAAATGATCCTATAAATTTCACCTAACTTGGATGTTTATGGTAAGAGCTGCTACTATGGGTGGATAGCCGCATATATCTCGATCTTCGTTATTTGTAAACTACGGTGAGTTTGAAACAATTTCCTTATCTGTTTTCCGATCTAGATTCTCACTAAGGTATACGAATCATAATGTACCCAAGGATATGAATTTTTAAGGTCATTGCAGGTCCAATATCTTGCCTTAACCAGAATCTGGTATATTAAAAGGAAGGTGACTATTTTGTTATCCTGGCTTCTATGCCTTGATGCCTAAGTCTATTTCCGACATTCCAATAAAACATAGTATTCATATTATCATAATATCAGTGGGTATTAGTGATGGTTGTACTATCAGGTGGTATCCATTTCAAAAAATGCCCAATGATGATAAATGTTGCAAATATTTGCTAATCAGTGACAAGTCCTAAGAGTCTTCATATAGCTGCATTTAGAGATTGCATGGTGCATTTATAGAAGACATAATAGCATAAGGAATTTTAAGCTCAAAAATGGTTTCTATATTCTTCTAAAAACATCAAGTTAATTACATCATCCATATTACTGATATCAAATATCATTGCATATCCATTGCATACATTTTGCATTCATTGAAAAGCGAAAACAAGAAAATACAAAAAATGAAGCATCCATGTATTGCATTTTTACTTTTTCATCCTAACATGCATCCATACATCTATTTTGCATAACTGAAAAATCAAAAGAGACATACATTTGCATTTTCACATAGGTATCATTTAAAACATATTTATATCAGTAAAGACTCACACATCCATTCATAAAATGATGTTATCATCTACCAGCTAACTCATCACAAGACCAAGATATCATCATGTGTGCCAAAGATACATTTACCACATCTATGAAAGCAAAAAGAACTCATGAAACATGTCAGAATCAAGAAGTTGCATCAGATATATATCATCACATGGTACAAATCACATATGGGATAGTGTGCCTAAAGAGTATCAGTAAGCATAAAGAGTATCAGTGTATCAATACGCCAAAAATGAATCAGATATACATGTATGAATGTCATCTACAAAAATGGATCTCGGAAGGATCTAGATATACAAAAAAGGGGATATCAGCAAGATCCAGATATACATATGATCTCAAAATATACATGTCATAAAGATGATACAACAAAATCAAATTTGTCCCGCCCCCTCTCCTTGGTCAGGAGGAGGAAGAGGAGGTGGTGCAAAAGGATATGTTGGAGGAGACATGGCCCCCTCTGACTGCTGAGCTACTCGAGAAAATGAAGGTGCTCTCTACCCCTCTGGAACTACTGTGTGATATAGGGCGTAATAATATGTGGCCCTCTATCCCTGATGGACTACTGTTCGGGCCTGTGCATCCCTCTCTGCTCTCAGTCGCTCCAGCTATAGATCCCTGTCTGCCAAAAGAGCATCTGTAGTCGAAACTCTAGCCTCCAAAGCTATGATTCGGGCTCGGAGCTGCTCCCTCTCTTTCTCACATCTAGACAATGGGTCTCCATCTCAGACTGCATCCTGCTTAGGTGCCCCCTGACACCTCTGCTGCTGCTGCTCACCTGTAAGCAATGGGCCTGTATCTCTCTGAGGGCTACGAATCTGAATTGCTGACATCTACCCTGCCCACTGCCACTGGCACCACCTGTATCCATGGCCTCTCCGCCACCACCCCTATCATCTCCATCGGGCCCATCATCCAGAGGAGGACGCCTACCATCTCTGCCACCATCTCTCCCACCATCATGACCCCCATGTCTCCCAGGAGCCATGTCTCTACCTCCTCTACCCCTGATGGGTCGGTCATCAAGATCATAATCAAGAGGCTCCTCTATGCGAGGAATGACTCCTCCATAACAGTGAATCAAGGAAATGGGTACTGGAGCCTCTCAGCAGTGTAACCATCAGATATACCTGCATCCTCTACATCCGGCCGAAGATCCCAATCTATTGCTACTATGTCTCGGATCTCCTGATGTGCAGTCTCATATGTCAATTGCGCCCCCCATAAAGGTGTCTCGTCTCTAGTACAGGCATATACTGCAACATCCTCTATCCAGCCCTGTCGCCGACCATACTGCCTCAATACTCTAGTGATGAGGAACCACTCTATGATGTACCTAGTCCTCCCAATGAGATATCTTCTCTGACAAAAAAATGGCACCTGTCGGGCATCTAAAGTCCATACCTCACAATCTAGATATGGTCGCCAAATGACCTTTGTCATGTCATCAAATAATCAGCGCCAATACTCAATCTTGCCCACATGGGGCTATTGTAGAAGTCCTGCATACGTATATACATAGGGCTGCTCAGGTGCCCTCTGCCTATCTACAATCGGCCGTGTAAGAGGGATGTGCTCCCAGGCCCAGATCTAAAGAATAAGTATACCCACAGTCATACTACGGGTATAATGGTATACAATCTCATGGAGCTCTCTGTACATATGAGCTAAGATATAGCTCCCCCAAGCAAATCATCGATGGTGGGTCACCATCTGCTTGATCATATCTACCCAGCCGACCATAAATTTGTGATGGCCCTTATCTGGAATGAGGATGCCGCGTACCAGACCTGCTAGATAAATAGATAATCAATTGTAATGATCGACCATGTAGTCCCATGATAAATATCTCCGGTCTATAGTATCATCCTGAAAATATCTCTATGCAGCACCAATCGCAACAGTTATCGTCGACTCAAATCATACCTCATGATCGATCATAGGTACATGAAGTATCCTCCAAAAATCCTCTGGGTCATAGTAATCTTTCCTCTAGGTAAATGGAAGGTGTTGTGCTCTGAGTGCAATCTCTCGACAAGAGCAGTCAACAACCCACGGTTTACCCCGATCTCAGGTAAACCTATCAACAAGTGCAATCCACATCAGATCATAGTCATCTGCTCATCATCTGATAATCGTCTAGACAATGCAAGTACATGTGCAGGGTAAGTGCCGCGAAAAGTGACTACCTCAAACTAGGCCTGTTTTAGACACAAATGGCTATACATCAGTATCCTATCTACATTACAGGGGTAGATTCCTAAATGGCTAAGTAATTCCAAGTTCTCCAGACGCAGACAGATCAAACACATTAAAATTCTAAGTTTTCTACCAGATGTGATCCTGGAAATACAGGAGGTGATTGCGTTTACCAGATGTGATCCCCGAAATACGGGATGCGATCCTAAACATGGGATGCGATCCTAAGCAAACGGGATGCGACCCACTGATGAATTTTCACTTAAAACAAGACCAAAACATTAAAACTGGATGTGATTCAGGAAATCCTAGATGCAACGCAGAAAACTAGGAAAACCAGATGCGATCCGGGAAAAACTGGATGCAACGTGGGATTCGCAGGATGCGATCCGGAATCCCGGATGCGATCCTAAATTCAACTAGCTCTAAAAATCACAAAAATGCATGAAATTAAAATTTGCGAAATTCACAGGGTAGTTTATCAAGTACTTACTGGTAGTGGGTAGTCGGCTGGACACTGATGTCGACGGCTCATCTCAAAATGGTGCTTCCTCACAGGGACTACCATCTTCTCTGCAGAGCTCTCTGAATTTCTATGGAGGAAAGTGAAAATGAATAGTGAAATGGTAATTTTGGAGGCTTATATGGGTCTTTTGAGACATTTAGGAGTTCCAAAACTCCTCCCGGACAACTACAAATCCATTTCTATTATTTTTCTGATCAATCGGGAACCAAATCGAAGGTGCCTAGAATGTTTTCAGCAGCACCGTGCCATTTTTGTGACAGTTTCAAAAATTATGAATTTGCTTCATTTGTTCCCAACATTGGTCAATATTGCACATTTTATCATCCATCTTGGTCTAAACATCATTTTATCAGTCTTATCACTCCCATGTTCACGTAATTAACTTGGTAATCATGTGTTTATTTTTAAACACACCTTCTTCTACTCCATTCTTTCTTGTCCTCACCGCTTCTTGCAAGTGATACGTTCTTTCAACTGAGGGATTTTATTCTTTTCTTTCAATTTCGTTCCTGAGGGGGCATGATCACACTATCATCAATTAAATTTTTGCTTGAAACAACATCAAAATGACTTCGTTATCAAACAAACTAGGGGCATAACAGTTTCTTGACTAAAGTTGGAACTGTTGGATAGAAAGCTTTGGTTCTCATGAGCTGGATATCTTATGTTTCCTCATTTTAAAAATATTTTTTAAAGCTCCTAGCAACTTTGTACTAGCTCTTTGGACGACAACCAAGTTCAGAATCAGTATTGTCAATTTTTGGACGACAACCAAGTTCAGAATTGGTATTTTCAAAATCTTTTATTGATCTTTGGACGACAACCAAGTTCAAAATCAATTCTATCAGTTTGGTTCGATCAAGTGTGAGACTGATCTCATCAACATTTTTTTCGACAACCAAGAACAGAATTCTCAATCTTTCTGAAGTCAAAATAAAATAAAAAAACTTTCTTTGAATCAATGCGCTGCTCGCACGTCAATTCAAAGAGGGGCAAATGTAACCACCTGAATTTGGTCTCTTCCAACTATGGACCCTATTTTTCCTAAGTGTGATCATACCCTCAATTATTTCCAAATGACCCTGTTACTGCTTGGCATAATTCTTCAAATCAATTTAATGTCCTAGGTGATTTTTATCACTAATTTATATTAACTATTATAGCCATATGATCTAAATCAATTCAAAACCAATCAAATCCAACTAAATTCAAATATGGCTATAGTATTTAATTATAAAGGAATTAAATAAATCCCCAAATCAATTACCCACTTGCAATGAACCCATTCCCCTAGCCTATTTAATTTAATTGAAATGGCTATAGTCCCCTAATTATTAAAAACAATTAAATTGTTTAAATAATTAATTTCTATATTTTTGAATAAGTTAAATAAGTTTAATTCATTTAATTAATATTCCCTCAAACCCCAACCTAACCCATCTCAACCACTCCTACCCTGGGTTCTAACCCATCTCAACCCATTCACCCTTGCTAATCTAATCTTAATCCTAATTCTAGCCCTAACCCACCTCCTAATGTTGTCACATTCCATTAAGGAATGCTTAGCAACTCAACCCACTTGAGAAAGTCCACTTTCTCAAGCTTGACTTCTTTAAGGTCCACCTTCTCAAGCCATCCTCTTACACCCTTCCCTTGCCTCTTTAAGGATTTCATTAATGCCTTATTAATGAAGATGCCTTAAGCCTATGTCTCCTCCATGCCTTATTAATGCCTTGGGCATTAATGGTTCTTACACCTCCATTAATGAGTCCCTCAACTCATTACTCCACCTTCTCTCTCTCTCTCTCTCTCTCTCTCTCTCTCTCTCTCTTCTATAAATAGAAGCTATTTTTGAGAGCAAATGAGCCTTCACCTTAGATTGTAAATGCATTGTCATGCTGTTAGATTAATCTTAGAATCACATTTCAGTTCATATTTCATGCTTTTTCATTGTTCTCATTTCCATTATTCAAGCTAGGATACATGCTTTCTCATCTTTTTAGCTTGTTTTTAAACTAAAATCCTTCATGCTAGGTCGTATATGTCACTGATTGTAGCATAATTTGAGGGCTATTATGTTACTAATCATACTCTTCTTAGTTAGAAGGCAATAGGTCGATATTAGTGGGTCTTGTATGTTTATCTAACCTTTTTACACTAATGCAATGACTTATTGATGTGGTGTGTTCCTCTTATCAGGTACCAAATATTCACCACACAACTAGCTTCCGCCAAGAGGATCTCATAAGGAACTTTTGACTTGACCTTAAGGTTACTAGTGATAAGATGTTTTTGAATTATTTCTATTTCTCGTCATTTGTGATTTGACACGGTACTCCCCCAAACCTCAAATCTGTAAAGAATAACTGAAACCACCAATAGACCAAAGAGAGTCTTATTAGTATTCCAATCCCACAACTCAACCTTCCTGCACCTATTTTGGAGAAGGTAAGAGGCTTTCCATCCTTCCTGTATTATTTTTGATTTGCATGTCTTACAACTTAGTCTATAGTGGAAATCAATTCCTAGGTATTTGTACTCATCCACAATCTCTAAAGAATTGCCCTCAAATATAAAAGTATTCTAATGCTTTTTCTTTTTCAAAGAAAATATAATGACTTTTGTCTTAGTGGTATTAACTTGCATCCCTATTTCTTGGCAAAAAAGCTCTAAATTTTTCAAATGTTCTCTCAAACCTTGAGTAGATTTGGCAATAAGAATAAGGTCATCAGCATATAAAAGTAGTCTCACCACATATCCTGCCAAATGTATGCCTTCTCCATTGGCCTTATCTAACCACTCTTCCAATTTATCGATGTAAAGACCAAACAGAGTAGGGTATAAAGGGCACCCTTGTTTGACACCAATGTCACTCTCAAAGCATTCAGACATGCCCTCTTTAGTTCTGATTTTGGTTTTGACTCGCTCATACAACTTATAAACAAAAACCACATTCTTCACTGGGTGGTAGAACCCCATTCTTATAGAGGAAAGATTTGACCCCTTGTTTGACACCAATGTCACTCCCAAAGCATTCAGACATGCCCTCTTTAGTTCTGATTTTGGCTCTGACTCTATAGGAACTTCTAACTCTTCTATTTTGTGCCACATTTTATCCCTAGGAATGGTGTCAAAAGTTTTCTTAAAGTCCACGAAACAACAAAAAGCTTCTCTACCTTGTTTCTCCCAAAAAATTTCAATGAAATGTTTTGGTTTGAAGCCCGCCTATCCCTTTGCTCTTCTCTCTTCTTTTTTTGCCCAATCATTGATTCTACACTCTAACTTACTCCCAAAGAATTTTCCAAGAAGGGGGTTCACCATAATGGTACAATAGTTGGAGGGATTGTTGATGTCTCCACTCTTGTGAAGAGGAATATAAACACTAGTTGTCCATTCAATAGGAAAGTTGCCTTGTGTGACCTTGTTAAAGATGTTCTTGATGTGCGGAGCCAGGAGCTCTAGTCCCCATTTTAAAAATTATGCCTACAAACCATCAATATCCCATGCTTTACTATTTGTCATCTTCTTTATACCCAGTTTAATGTCTTCAATTGAAAATAGCTTAGTTGAAGTATTAATTGTAGGAGGACCATCCTCCCCATTTCGTCGCTCATATAAAAGCCACTTGTTTTCTCTTTTGTTGTAGCTCTCTCCAAAAATCCTTAGGATTATGTTTTCATAAAGAGACTAACTCAAGTTCCTCTGAGTAGTCATATAACTCTCTTTTAAAATTTTTTATCAATTGCTTGTATGTGTTTGCATTTTCTTTTCTTGACTCTCCCTCTTTCAAAGAGATCTTCGCAACCTTGCATTCCTTGTCATACCAAGGGTTAGCTAGAAAAGTGTTTGAGATGCCCTTTGATGGCCTAGATATATTACACCCCTTTAAGGCTCTATGAACTAGGGGAATCAACATGTTGTTTCTCAAATGTTCATTCTCCCATTTTTTGCCCTTGCAATCAGTGTTGTTTCTAATCAATTGGAGTTGTTGTTTAAGAGTAGCACAATATATCTATTGGTTCTCTTGATTTATAAGAATTTTACCCTTCTTATGACCTTTCTTACAAGCGCTTTGGATTTTCCCTCCGCTTGTAGGCCACTTGAATTTACACCATACTTGATTAAAAGAGGTATATGATTATAATTTAATTCCATATGACAACGCTCAATCCTGGAATCTAGCAATTTGGAAATGGGCATTTGAGAGCATATCACATAATCCACCAAGATTTTCTTATTGTACATTTTACAAGTGATGCCATTTGATCTTGACCAATACTTCATGCCATTACATATAACCATGCCACATGGAGACTATAAAGACCCAACAATTCTACTCCAAAATGTGAGACACTCCCCTTCTCGTCCTATGAAGTCCTTTTATTAAAGTTATCTTCACTCTCCCTTAGCCACAAGGGATTAATGTCCTATGTTATATTGTTGCCCAATTGAATAGATTGATTTCTTGTTGTCTTAGCATTAAAATCCCCAATTATGATTTTGTCTCCTATATAGCTAAAAGCATTAATAAATTTCTTTAAAGCTGCATACGGATCTTCATTTTCTATATTTATCTTCATGTAAAAATTTGAACTTTTAGGTGCGAAATAGCAAGAAGCCAACGAAATAACCACCTTGGTGTCCTCTATTTTCAGCCATATAAATTGTTTATTTGGGTCTTCTTTCTCCACTTTTACAATTTTGTTCCATGTGTCCTTTATTAGTACTATTATCCCTCCGCGACCTTTTCCTATTTCAGTCTCTTCATTCCAAATAGAGATTTTATTGTATCCTTCAAATTTTGGAATTCTGCACCCTTCATGCTCATGTATTTCTATGATGAAATAAATGACTTACCCTTCGGCTATGGGCCCCAACCCTAGTCCTCTTCTCCATGGATATCCTCTACAATTCCAACTTACCATGTTTAGATACTCCCATGGGCCCCGGATCCCTATTTCTGGTGTGTTGGCCTATCCTCAATTTGTGTTTTACCATTCTTCAACCAAGCCCACTTTCCTGCATCTCTTGTTGATTTTACTTTCTCATTCTTTCCTCCTCTCCTCTTGTTGGGTAAGTGTTAAATCTTCATCCAAGTAGATATGATTACCTCTAAGCAATCCTCTATTCTTCAAAATCGTAGTCTTGTACTCTATGTTTCTTAAAGTTACTCTCATATGTCTATCTCTTCCTACTCTCATACTCTTACCAATCTTTTTCACTTGTCATATACTTTCTATCCATTTCAGCTTGTCTCTGAGGAAATCTCGTGCTGGAATATCTATTTTTTCACAATCTCCATAGTCCTTCAACCCTTTGATGATGATATTTATTGCCTTCTCATGTTTGTCTTTTTCCTCTCTTATTTGCCTCTTGATTTTCCTTTCAATGATTTCCTTTTATTTTGTTGTCGGTTCATTTACCACATGGACCCAAGATTTGGCCTCTATTATCTGCTCCTTTAATTTGTTTTCTCTCATTACCATGTTTGTCATTGCTACCTAAAACTCTTCTAGTTGTGTTGTAGTAGTTGTTTTTGTTGGTTCAGGACTATTTTTCTCTATTTCTCTCTCATATTCCATTTCTTGCTTTATGTTGATTAACTCTTGTTGTCCTCTCTTTATGTTGTTCTACAAGATTAATACATACTCTTTTAACCACCTATTTTCCCTCTCAAGTTCCCAACAACCTATTGTGACCTTGTGTAACTTGTCACTTTCTTGCTGACCCTTTTCCTCCAATACTTTAATTCTTTTTTTCATGTCCATAAGGTCACTTATATACAAATATGATGACCAAATCAAAGGGGGGGATGAGGGGCTATAGAAATATTTATTGCTTGGAGATTCCCCCTCTCCCTCCTCTTTACAACCCGTGAAAGTTTTGATAGGAATCTCTTTCATATTGTCTTTGAATCCTCTTTGAATTGCTTGGTCATCCGCTACATGGTCCATTGATGCAGTTATCGAGATGTTATTTTTAGCATCCCTAGGAAGGATCGTGATAAGCCTTTTCTTATGTAGTTGTTTCCTCTTTCGAACTTGATGCAGTCAAGGTAAGAGGGTCCAAGAAAATGAACAATCCAACCTTGCAGCAAGAGTTATACATCAGAAACTCAAATGATTTCGAGAAGTAAACACACAGATCTAGAGTATGGAACACACATGCAACCTTTTCATTAACATGTAAAACAATTACAAAGTTCTGCAATAGCAGTCAACATGCCCAACTCCAATGCCAGGGACTTATTACAAAGAAAACCTACTTATTCTTCAACGTATGTGTATCATCTTAAAATGGAAGCACTTCCATTTTGATAGGTTTAGCACCCTCATTTAGTATGTTTGCATATTAGATTTGCATCTGTGCTTGATTATGCATGTGTAGGTGAAATTAGGGTTAGGATCTTGTGGATCTTCCTAGATTTCCCTCTCCATGGCTCTTTTATCTAGGTAGGACCTATGTATTGGTCCTCCTAGGCTTCATCCTACTCTCTCTCTAGGCCTTCTTAACATTCTGGCACATTCCCCCACCTTCCTAGGTCCTCGGCTGACCTGGGAACCTCTCAGCAACTTTCTGGTGACTTGCCTGAAACCTCAGATTAGGGTCGAGGTCGAACCTGACCTAGGTCAGGATCAAGGTCGACCCTGACCTAGGTCAGAGTCAAGGTCGACCTTGACCTAGGTCAAGGGTGAGGTCGACATAGACCTTTGTAGGGTGTTGGTCCCCACTTTCAAATCTAGAGCTTATTGGGATTCAAAACTTAAAATAGGTCCCCAGGTTCAAATGCAGAAGTGTTTTCTCTGATATTTGAATTATTATGTTCCCTCCTTAGTTGGTGATTGTGATTGGACCATGATTCGAGGTGAAATTTGAATTTGGGTCCCTTGCATTGCCCTAGGAGACCTATATTGAGATCTCTATATAAACACTCTCTTTGGCCTTCATATGATCATGAAATAAAATTGGGAGATGACATGATGATGTAAAAAAGCAAGAGGATGATATAGAAGGACAAGCTAGGAGGACATATCATTATCTTCAATCAAGCATTTTGAGGACAAGCTATGGTGGATCTTCATTGAAGCAAGAAGGATTTCTCTTTAGATCTACTATTCTCAACATTCAAGCATTCAAAGGACATTATCATGGGGTAGAAATTACGGATTGTGAGTTGATAGGAATACTTTAGCCTTGGGGGCTTGGTATGCTTTCTTTATCATATTCAAATCTATGCATTACTTTCTCATTTCCATGTTATGTTAGGATTGTTAATCTAGAAGAT
>MU227510.1:564393-591320 GCA_018584345.1 Thuja plicata | reverse complement strand
ATATTTAATATATATAATATATAATCTAATATATATAATATATAATCTAATATTATATGAAGTATGGAGAAATGGGAGGGAGAAAGGGGTTGAAAATAAATTAAGAGGGAGAAAGGGGAGGGAAAATTAGAAATTAAAAATTCTATCGGGCTTTTCAGGTACCCGATTAGGCTCGGTATTGCTTGGTGCACAATAACTACCTAGTCAACTCTTCAAATGTCTCAAAAACATATTTTTCCCCTGTTTCTCTGAGTTCCAGACTTCGACCATGTAGCTGACGACTTTTTTTTCACCCAAATTTGATGAATCGAAAAGGGTGTCTTAAGGAGATTATCAGCTTTGTATCGATATAATTGATGTGAAATTTTGAATTCGTTAAGTAATTATTAGTTATTTTCTAATTGAGTTACCTCTAAAGTGCTTATTTATATACTGATTGAAAAATGGATATAACTTTCAGACAGTATAACATTTTTGAAATCTGAAAAATGCGTCACATTCTATGCTTTGCCTACTATAAGGAAAAAAAAAATTTGAATTTGGTAAAGTTTTCAATGAGTTAAGGTGGTTAGACACGGGAGTTTTTTTATTTTGAAAATGTTGTAGCAGATAATTCATAATTAATTATTTTTTTGGAATAAAATTACACAAAAATATGTGTCACATCCGGGCATGAGTCTACTACTTATATATAGAATCTTATAAAAAAATATTATCATTTGATTATGATTAAGGTGGTCAGACATACACCTACTTCTTATTTTTTTCCTAAATGTTTTGTACTGCTGCATTGAAATCTATACTTTTCACCAATCATATTAACTTTTTTTCAGAAAAGGCCTAGTAGTTTAGAAACTAAATTCAATTTCCTACAGATTCTATTCTTACAACTTTTTGATATTAGGTTGATAGCTAGTTCAAATTTTCACGTCAAGTTTACTAACCCTGATTTTTTTATTTTTCATTTACACTTAAGGGCATAGTTTGGCCCCTCATGATCTTGCACATACCCATTTAAAATAATGAAAGTACTAGAAAAAGACAAAACATAAAACCATAAAACAGACCCATAAACCAAAAACTAAAGGGAAGGGGTCTTGACCTCCTTCCATTCTTGATTTAACTCATTTAGTGTCTCTAAGAAAGAACCTTTCTTCTAAGTGTGTTGAGACTAGGCAGAACTAGAAGGACCACCCTTCTCCAACAACGTAGTTGACTCCTTTCTTCTTCTTTTGGCGTTCCTATTTTCTAGCTCCTCCTGCAACACATGAAGCAAGCACACTAATTTTTCCACCATGTCCTTGTTGAAATTGAAAATTTATTCAAGTTTTTGGTTCACCTGATCTTGATTATAGTTAGCATTGGCTAGAGCCAACAAAATTTCATGTTTCTCCTCCTCTGAGGGAATCAAACCTCGCAGCTCACAAAATTTATCTACAATGTAATCTCAGTTGTCTAACTTAATAAAAAGTTCATCTACTGCTCCACAAACCTAAGAGACCACTAAATCTAAGACCAACTCCCTGCTTTGGACTCATCCTCCACTAGAGGTTCAAGTCTATTGATCTTGTTATTGGCTATATGAAGCTATGTTATAAGCCATTTAATGATGAAAATCTAATAATTATATAAGATGCACAATTTATCCACCTTTTGTACAATGCACGGGCAATGAGGTAATTCACATTGGTGGCTTATGGGAATAAGGGGGAGAGAAGTTCTAAGGGGAAGAGAACTTTGGGTCATCCTTATGAGAAGGGGGACAGATACTTTGAGAAGGGAAGAGGGGTCCTGAGTCTATTTAGCATTTCTAAGAGGGGTGTTTACATGGGTCTAATCCAACTATGTAGACCAAGAAGAGGAAGACTATTTAGAAACAACACTTTTGTTAACATGTTTCCCTTTTCCCAGGGTGGTCCCACAATAGTGTGTCCCACTTTTTGGCCAACTTTGACATAGAGATCAACATTCTAAGAGACAAATTCACTTTCGAACACCTATTGTTGCAAAACTATTAGCAATTTGATGATGATGTAAACTAGGGCCTTTTAGCATTTTCTTTCTAGTTTCTAAATATTTATTTTTTAAACAAATTAAAATTCATTTAACTTCATTTTTCCTTCTCCTTCGAAAAGTGGTTTGTGTGAAAAAACTGTGTTTTTAAGAAGTGACTGTCACTTGGATCAGCATAATTTTTTTTTTTAAATATGATAAGGATGTAATTCTTTCGAGATTATATTTTTAACTTCAATATCTAAACGATGCAATTGGTTTTATTCATTTTGGGTCAATATTTCATAGTTTATTAAGTCCTAAAGTGACAGTAACTATAATTTAGACATAAGGTCACTTGGATCGCTCTAACTTGATCTCTATATATCAAAATTCATTTTTTTTTATAGAAAGGTAACACAAATACTCTTTTCGTACATATTTTTCATTTTTTTTTTGTAATTTACTATTTTTCCCGAAGCCTTGAAGAGACAGGTTGTTGAATGACCAAACAACCTATGTTTAGTTAAAGTAATATTTGAAAGTGATAATGAACTCAATATGTATTAAAATTATATTCATTAGAAAGCATGTTCCAAATCGCATCATTTGGCATCATGTGTTTCAGGAAAGCATTTGATTTGGTCCTTTTCCTAGGCTTGAAAGGCCATTTTTTAGGATTTTTTTTTTCTGAGGGAAAATTTTTATATTAGGGGCCTTCGCGCGAAGAGGTCTGAAGGGCTTCATGCGAAGACCCTTCATGCAAAGATCCCTGTGTGAAAATTCTAGTGAGAATCACCCTGCTAGAATTTTACCTAGGGTACTTTGTGCGAACTAGGTCGACCATTTTGAATTTGTTTTTTTTTTATATTTAGAATGGTATAAAACTAATGTTTTTTTATTTTTAGTTTTTTACCAAATTGCAATAAGTTAATTCGCTTTTTCTATTATTGATCAATTTTTACAAAGGCATTTTTTGGAGAAGGATTTTTATTTCTATTTTTTTTGAAGGCATAATTTTGGAGAGGGGAAATATTATATCAAAGTACTTTTTTGAAGAAAAGAATTTTTATTGCTAATCTTTTGGAAGATATTTTTTGAAGAGAAGAAATGGAGAACAAGAAGGGAAGACAACGTAAATCTACTAGAAAAAGGTCACCTGGTACTGAACAAAGAAATCATGAAGCTGCAATGGCATATTATCATAAAACTAAAGAAGGTGAAGAACAAGCTGAAGTAGGAGGGTCAAGTCAAGTCGAAGAATTGCACATTGAAGAAGGGTCGGGATCACTCCTTACGGAAGCTCAAGCAATTGATGTTGGAGAAGGTTCAGGATCACGTGCTCCTACTGGTACAAATGAACTTATAAATTTAGCTTAAATTGTAAAGAGAAATATTAATTATAGAAACTTAGATCATTTACTTACAATGGATGTGGAGAATTTGAGTTCACTTGCTATTGTTCAACCCTTAAGTCTTGCTAAGAAGAGGTTAATGAATATGATAG
Organism: Thuja plicata; assembly: GCA_018584345.1. NCBI lineage: Eukaryota > Viridiplantae > Streptophyta > Pinopsida > Cupressales > Cupressaceae > Thuja > Thuja plicata. The sequence continues at coordinate 587,821 of MU227510.1, read as the reverse complement.
AAAGAGAAATATTGGCTAAATTTGATAATTTAGAAACACTTGAACAAGCCCAATAGCTTTCAGTTGTACTTATAAATAAAAATTTGGAAGGGGCATTAAAATTATTGAGTATAGTGCAACATCAAAGAAGAGAAAAGTTGTTCACATGCAAATTGGTATGATTAAAAATATTAAGAAAGGTTTGAACTAGGTAGGGAAGCGATCTCAAACTTAAGATAAGACCATTACAAGAAACGTTATGTTGACATCCATTGTAGGTAACACTATGCTCTAGAAAAGACAAATATCTTCAGTTTCATCTCGTATTGGTTTTAGTAGGAAAATAATATCACGATATGTTAATAGGAGAATGCTTTTGGATGATAGCACCTTGGAAGGAAATTGGGAAATCATGTGTAGAGCTCCTTGTTCTAATAGGATTGATGGAGGAATCAAGAATTTGGCCACATTATTTTGGAATGATAATACATGTCCTTCATCAAACAATAGAGATGTTATCATACATAGAATTTCAGCTAATCAATATGAATATCATACAAAACATTGGTTGGAGACAACACAACATGAAATGTATGTGTCATTTTGTAGTTCAAACCCTAATATAAAGTTTGGGCAAAAATTGTTTGAAAGATTGAAGCCATATTATATCAAGACAAACAAAGTGTTTGAAACTTGTTGTCATTATCATATTGAATTTGATCTCCACTATCAGGTTTTTCAAAATTTTGTAGAAGACACTTATAGTTTTGAAAATGCTCCTCCTAGTAGACGAAGTGAGTTCATCTCATCCATTTTATGTGACAAAAGAGATGATGTAGTTGGACAAATAAATTGCATAAAAGGAATATGTCAAACATGTGCTAATTTGACTCTTTTTCCTTTGAAAAATGAAAACATTGATGTAACAAAGATGGTAAATTGCAAGAGTTACAAATATATAAAGAGTGAAACAAAATTTGGGAAAGAATCCAAAAGGTTAGAATATGTTGAAGAGGAGATAAATGTTGGAGTATTTATGGAAAAATTTAAAAAAATGATTCAACCCTACATTCATCATGTTTTTTGTGCAAAGTGGAAACCACAACAATTCCAAACACTGAGAGACAATTTCCCACTTGGAAATATTGTATTAGTTGTTGATTTTGCAAAAAACTATTCCTTTGTTCATCAAAAGGCAATTCAATCGAAATACTATTTTTTAGAGCAAATTACTATTATGGTACATGTGTGTTATCGACATGCACAATTAGATTTGGATGGTATTCAAAGAAAATTTGAAGCATAGGTCATCAAGAAGGAATATCATTTTGATATAAGTGATGATAAAGAGCATGACATTCATTATGTACAACACTGCTTCAAGATGTTTTTTGCAAATTTGAAAGAAAGAGGTATAAAAATTGATAAACATTATATTTGGTCAAATAGCTGTGCTTCACAATTCAAATCATCCAAACCATTTTATGCACTATGTAGATATCATCATAATAAAAACATACCACATGTCTTGAATTTCTTTGAGAGTGGACATGGAAAATGTGAACATGATGGTGATGGAGCTTGCATCAAACATGCTATACGAAAGTATCCAATGAATTACAAGGGAGCTCATATAAAAAAATTCACATGATGTTGTTGAATGGTGCAAGACACATTTCACACCAAATGAGAATGACACGTCATCAGGAATGACTCAAGTGGTACCACATAGAAAATTTTGGGAGATAAAAGGTATGCACACATTTTAAATTATTCAAGTGTTTAAATTTTTTATGTACATTTTTTATTCAAACTATATTTATAGAATGTAATATTATATATGCATTTGTTCAGGTGTGGATAGAAAAATTATGCACGTTTGTAGGAAAATAGAAAATACACCTGTGATCTTTGCATTCAGTTATGAGTACGAGTTGTCACAATTGGATGTTGAACACTAGGGACTACTTATGCTTTTGTTGTCACTGCATTGCTGACAATTATGAGGAATGCATCAATCAAGACCGTGGATATGTAGGTGCATGGAATCTAGTGCCACTATTTATTACTGATACATTTGATAGAGATGAAGATGAAAACTTTGATGATGTTCCTTTGATTTCTACTAATTACGATCATATCTCGGGATTGGTCGAAATTGGTAAGTATATATTTCACATTATATGGTCCATTGAGCTGCATGTATCTGGAAAGATAGATAGATAGATAGATAGATTGAACTACGTAAATTTTAATATCTCACATGTATATATATAAATTTATTTTGCAAGAGATGTCTTTGCAGTGATTGTTGAGCGTGGAAATGTAGAAGGAGTTAGTTATTATTTACTGCATTGTACTGCAACGAGGATGAAGTTACTTGAACCTGAAGAAAGTGATCAAATGTTGTTCCCCATAGGTTTGTATGCTTTACATCAATATATTGAACTCAATTTGTAAATTTTAAATTTTAACCTTTTAACAAATTTCAAATTTAGTTTGTTTAAATTTATATTGTTAAAATGTGTGACCTGCAGGTTTAGTTGTTTTAGAGGGAACATATTTCAAGAAAATCAAAGTAATTCAGCATGGTATTCACTTTGTTGATTACCAACCAGACAATAAGGTGTTTCAATATAGTCACCTAGTAGTTGCCACCTCCATTTGTCTCCATATAGTAAAATCTCAACGTGGACATTGTAAGTGGAGACTAGATAGTGAGGATCATTAGAGAATATTACATGTTCTGCATGAAAGGTCTGAACCACTTGAGTTGGTCTAAAAAGTATAATATGTATGTACCTATTTCATGTGTTAGGACCTACTTGATATATGTGGATTAAATTGACTATACTTTATTGATATATTTAAACATGTGATGGACTATAATTTGTTGATATATTCAATGGACCTATTTGATATTTCAATGATTTTAATATATAAAATTTTATGTATGCTTTTATATATGTGCATGTATACATGTATGGTTTTATATGTATGCTTTTATATATGTGCATGTATACATGTATGGTTTTATATGTATGCTTTGATTGTTCAATGATTTTTACAGATTTCTTAAATTAGTTAAAGATCCCCTTAAGATAATAGTTTGAACACTAAAACATGATGAAATTAGTTAGATTACTTATGACATGTGTTAGTTCTAGAATGAGTTAGAATACTTATTGTCCATTAGTTACATGTATAAACTTGTTATTTTTTATGATATGTGTTAGTTCTAGAATGAGTTAGCATACTTATTGTCCATTAGTTACATGTATTAACTTGTTATTTTTTATGATATTAGTTCTAGATCCCCTTAAGACATTTGTTAGATTACTAATGACATTTTTTAGATTACTTATGTATACTTTGATTGTTCAATGATTTTTATAGATTTCTTAAATTAGTTAAAGATCCCCTTAAGACATTAGTTTGAACACTAAAACATGATAAAATTAGCTAGATTACTTATGACATGTGTTAGTTCTAGAAAGAGTTAGAATACTTATTGTCCATTAGTTACATGTATTAACTTGTTATTTTTTATTATATATGTGTTAGTTCTAGAATGAGTTAGAATACTTATTGTCCATTAGTAACATGTATTAACTTGTTATTTTTTATGATATTAATTCTAGATCCCCTTAAGACATTTGTTAGATTACTAATGACATTTTTTAGATTACTTATGTAACCATCTAATCAAATCATATCATCTAATCAAATGAAACCATCTAATCCAATGAAACCATCTAATCAAAATCATAACATCTAATCAAATGAAACCATCTCATCAAACCAGCTAATCAAATGAAACCATCTAATCCAATGAAACCATCTAATCAAATCATAACATCTAATCAAATGAAACCATGTAATCAAATCAGATAATCAACTAATAAATATATGTCTTGAATCATAAACTGAAAATATCAAACATATTATAATGACATATATAAAGAGTATCAAATCAAATATCTGTGCAACATGTCCTAAACTAGGGAGTCATCCAGGCACATGCGAATAGAGAAACCCTTTGACCGACTGCCATGACCATCCTCTAGTTGTGAAGCAACAACTGATCCCTGCAAATATAAATGCATGTATATAATAATATTAATGTAAAATACTTGAAACATTATAAATGCATGTTTAAAATTACATATATTTCAAACTTACCTGACCACTAGTAGGTGTCACATCTGTTGAGTCTCTCCTATGAAGATGCTCCGAGCCCACACTAGAGGTAATGTGCTCTGCTCGAGTGTCACATGCATCTTCTGGCTATGAAGCAGCAATTGACCCCTACAAATTTAGTACAACAGTTGGTTATATATATATATATATATATATATATATATATATATATATATATATATATATTATGTAAAGTACAAGTGTACACATAAATGTACATGTTACAAGTGTACACATGCATGCTTAAACCTACATGTATATTTAAAACTTACCTGACCACTAGTAGGTGTCATATGAAGATTCTCTGAGCCCACACTACATGTAATGTGATCTGCTAATTGTGCCTGCAAAAGAGTATAAAAAACATCAATACACACTTCTACAATTAATTGTTCACTACAACTCCTGGAAAGGAGAAAATAAAACTTTATATACAGGTGTGTGCACCAATTTGTGGACCAAAAAGGGTGGTATAAGTGGACACATTTTTTATGAAATCAGGTAAACCTAATCTTGGAACATGAGTTTGAGGGTCATGCACTCAAAATAAGAAGATGTGTAAAAAATAAAAATTGTAGTACTCTAAATTTAGTTTCTAAAATACTATTTTTTTTAAAAACTGATAAGATTAAGAGGGTCAAACCTCGCACGCACAAAAACAAGTTCCTGATTTTTTTGGAAAAAACATAACATAGTTGTTTTCGTGTGCGGTACAAAAGATATAGTTATATTTAGTATTTTTTAAATCACTTTGGTAGGATGATAGGTAAGATTGAGATCTAGAAGTTGTGTATTTTTTTGTAATTTTCCGAAGAGTATTTTTTTTTATGATTTTTTGAAGTGATCGCATCCTGAAAATTTGGTACCTGTTCGTGCGCTGGGCATAGCTTGCATCAAAATAATCTAAAATGAATTTTTTTTTAAAGTGTGTAGAATCAAGTGTAGAACAATAATATGTAATTTATTTGTAATTTTATTAATTATATTAGAATTTACTAAAAAAATGGTAGACATATGTCTGTGAGGACAATCAATACACCAGTAAAGAAAATTAAAGTTTACTATGCTAATGTTGTCCAAAAATAGAAAAATTTATATGGTTAGAAAGCTAAGAAGATGTATGTGATTATGGTGAAAATTATAAAAGCTACCCAGTTGACAAATTGCAAAATTGATGAAGATAAAGTTGAGAATTCACCTTACAAGATGAAAACATTTCTAAAAGAACAAAAATGGAGGGAAAATGAACCTCCAAGCCTTTGGGTCATTTTCCAAAGCTCTTCCCAAGAAATAACCTGATTGGGTTTCTAAATTTCAAATAACCTGACTAGGTTATGAAAATAAAAAAGTACTTCAAAACCCGATCGGGTTTTGAAGAACTAAAATTATTCTTTTTATTCTCCATAACCCGATCGGGTTTTGAAGAAACTAAAATAGGCTTTTCTCTAGAAGTCATAACTTCCACATACGGAGTCTGATTGACTCCGTTGAAAAAGAGTAGGAAATATCTTGAGACAATATAACACATTATTAACCTATGATCATCTTTAGGCATCAACATTTTTTCTACCATCCATTTGAATCAAGTAAGGTATAAAATAGGTACTCATTATTGCCCATACATGCAACGTATATGAAAATCAGTATTCTCTCTCTCTATCTATCTATCTATCTATCTCTCTTTCTCAAGAGAGAGAGAGGGGGAGTTTGGGAGTGGAAGATAATATGATAGAGAGAGAGAGAGAGCATACTGATTTTCCTATACGATACATGTATGGGCAATAATGAGGACCTATTTTATACCTTGATTCGCAGAAACAATTTTGATGACTAAAGATGATTGTATGTTAATCAGATGTTAGATCATCTTAAGATCTTTCCTACGCTTTTTGAACTAAGTCAATCGAACTCTGTATGTGGAAGTTATGGCTTCTAGAGAAAAGCCTATTTTAATTTCTTCATAAATTGATTGGGTTATGGAGAATAAATGCATAATTTTTACTTCTTCAAAACTCGATCGGATTTTGAAGTACTTTTTGATTTTCAGAACCCGATCGGGTTATTTAAAACTTATAAGTCTAATTGGGTTCTGAGATAGATTGTGTTTTTTAATAATATTTTCTAGGCTTGGTTACCAAGCCGAGAATAATTTTGAATTTTCAATAAGCCGATTGGCTTATATGAAATTTGAAATTTTTTTAAAGATGTGTCCACTTTTTTGGTTCACAACTTGGTGCACATACCCATACCTGGGTCTCAGGACCAAGAGGATCATCAATGTGTCACACCATGATATCATCAACCAAAATAACATCACCCACCACCTCCAGTCCTGAACGTCTCTAGTAATGAAGAGTGTAGGGATGTGTGTAGCTGGGAGGGGAGTGTTGTAGAGCCTGAACCACTAGGATGAAATAAAAAATCCATAAATGATCTGGAACATCATAGCCAATGTCCACCTGACTCAACCCGCGTAACTGCTCATCAAATGTTTCTAGGCCCTTAGATGTGATGCGTACATCTCCAACCTGTATACCTTGCTCTGTAGCTATATGTTGATCTATGGGTGTAGAGCGCTCTGCAGAGTGATATGAACTATGATGTGTGTGACTAGATGGTGTAGAGCGCTCTGTAGAGTGTTGTGAACTATGTCATTCCTGACTAGATGGTGTGTCCAATGTCAGTGGAACTAGAAGACCCTGTGCAAGTCTAATGACATCTCTGACTGAATATACTGAGATCCTCTGCATGTTTGCAATATAAGAGTATGATTGTAGGAGATCCTCCAAAAATTAAAGTGCCACATCCAAATGACTACGATGTCTAGAAAGCACTTGTATCTCTCTAGGTGGAGGAAGACCTACAGCTCTATATGCCTTATCACTGACCCCTACAACAGTACAAGATAAATCCTTAGTTGATGATATGCCTCGACTTGGTCTAGTCAAAATATATCTTCCCACTATATCCAAAGTGATGGAGGTGGTTGCAGATGCAATCTCCCCTATCCTGTCTACTACTCCCCTCTCGGAAGCAATGACCACTCTATCTACAGTAGCAGCCATCGTCGGTGCCACTACCAAAGTCCTATAAATAATTAGCTCTCTATGAGTATGTACAACTCGATCAGCCCTACGATACTGATCACGGTCGGCAAATCTACTGTACCCCTGACCGTAATATCTAGGAAGATCTCAATAGTTGACCCTGGGTCCCAAACAGAACTCAGCGTACAACTGCTATACAAAATATAATGGAATCTATATGTTATTAGGATAACGACCATGTGCAGCGAGAAAATGAGGGTATATCATGCATGTGATCTAAGGAATCTCATATCATATAACCTGATATGCCCTTACCTTGGGCTTCCCCTCATAAAATGGGAAAACCTCTCATTTGATGATTTCCTTGGGGACATAGCTCTGGACCGTCTCCAAGGAAACATCACCCAATACCTCAGCTCTCAACTCTCAAAAATAGTATCAACAACCTGTGGTGTGAAGGAAGAGTGGGATCTAAATCTAGCAGTCATATCCTCCAAAATCCTCAATATAGTGACACAAATATATCTATATATGTCATTTGACTCGGATGTATGGATATTCTCTCTAAGTCGATCCATCTCTATCTGAGCTATCTGAAAAATAGTTGCCAGATCAGGAGTGCGAGGTGCATCCTGAGCTAGTACATCATGGGTGGGTACATCATGAGTGGCAATCTAGATGTAACATACATGAAAGCTAAGTGTTAACAATTAAGTACTTGATTACATGTTATAATTGTGTGTAAAATGGAAACAAATATAGATGAATATATAAAATTATAGTTAAATTTACAATAGTAGGTCAAGTAATTGGTATTAATAGGTCCTAATAAGTTCTAATTATGTCTTAAGGGGTCCTATTAAAGGTATTAAGGGGTCCTATTAGGTCTTAAGGGTCCTTGGACGTACTAAGGGGTATTAATAGGTCTAAAGGGTCCTTGGATGTACTAGTAGGTCTTAAGTCCAGTCTTATTAGGCCTTAAGGGGTCCTATTAGGTCTTAAGTGGTCTTATTCTAGGTCTTAAAGATCCTAAGAGTTCTTAAAGATTTTCATGTCACAATAGGGGTCCTATTAGGTCTTAAGGGTCCTTGGATGTACTAAGGGGTATTAATAGGACCTATTAGGTCAAGTAAGTGGTCTTATTATGTCATAAGGGGTCCTATTAGGTCTTAAGGGTCCTATTACGTCTAAAGGGTCCTTGGATGTACTAATTGCTATTAAATGGTCTAAAGGGTCCTTGGATGTACTATTAGGTCTTAAGTCTAGTCTTATTAGGTCTTAAGGGGTCCTATTAGGTCTTAAGTGGTTTTATTCTAGGTATTAAAGATCCTAAGAGTTCTTAAAGAGTTTTATGTCACAATAGGGGTCCTATTAGGTCTTAAGGGTCCTTGGATGTACCAAGGGGTATTAATAGGTCCTATTACATCAAGTAAGTGGTCTTATTAGGTCTTAAGGGGCCCCATTAGGTCTTAAGGGGTCCTATTAGGTCTAAAGGGTCCTTGGATGTACTAATTGGTATTAATAGGTCTAAAGGGTCCTTGGATGTACTAGTAGGTCTTAAGTCCAGTCTTATTAGGTCTTAAGGGGTCCTATTAGGTCTTAAGGGTCTTTGGATGTACTAAGGGGTATTAATCTAGGTCATATTAGGTCAAGTAATTGGTCTTATTAGGTGTTAAGGGGTCCTATTAGGTCTTAAGGGTCCTATTAAGTCTAAAGGATCCTTGGATGTACTAATTGGTATCAATAGGTCTAAAGGGTCCTTGGATGTACTAGTAGGTCTTAAGTCTAGTCTTAAGGGGCGCTATTAGGTCTTAAGTGGTCTTAATCTAGGTCTTAAATATCCGAAGAGTTCTTAAAGAGTTTTATGTCATAATAGGGGTCCTATTAGGTCTTAAGGGTCCTATTATGTCTAAAAGGTCCATGGATGTACTAATTGGTATTAATAGGTTTAAAGGGTCCTTGTATGTACTAGTAGGTCTTAACTCTAGTCTTATTAGGTCTTAAGGGGTCCTATTAGGTCTTAAGTCATCTTATTTTAGGTCTTAAAGATCCTAAGAGTTCTTAAAGAGTTTTATGTCACAATAGGTGTCCTAAAGGGACATAGGGTGTACTAATAGTTCTAAAGGATCCTTGGATGTACACTAATTGGTACTAATAGGTCCTATTAGGTGAAGTAATTGGTCTTATTAAGTCTTAAGGGTCCTACAATGTACTAATTGGTTTTAATAGGTCATATTAGTCATATTAGGTCTTAAGTCCAGTCTTATTAGGTCTTAAGGGGTCCTATTAGGTCTTAAGTGGTCTTATTGTAGGTCTTAAGGATCCTAAGGGTTCTTAAAGAGTTTTATGTCACAATAGGGGTCCTAAAGGGAGATACAGTGTACTAATAGTCCTAAAGGGTCCTTGGATGTACTAATTTGTAAATTAATAGGTCCTATTAGATCTTAAGGGTCCTAGGTATAGATTAAAGAGTTCTAATAGGTCATCCTAAGTGTTTTAAAGGGTCTTATTTGGATTCTTAAAGAGGTTTATGTCACAATAGGGGTCCTAAAGGGTCCTAAGGTGTACTACTTGTATCCTCTAAGTGTCTTAAAGTGTACTAGGACATGTACTAAGACATGTAATAGTTTAATATCTAACTCTACATGAATAACATATATGTACATAATTTAGAGAGAGAGAGAGAGAGAGAGAGATATTCCTAATACATTTACTAACTTTAAAAGCAATTTAAAAACAAATATTTTTAATAAATTTTATAACATCTCTTAACATTTTCTAACATTTCTACTGCGTTTTCTAATGTTTTGTAAATATTTTCTAAAATTTGCTAACATTCTACTATGGTTTTCTATCATTTTCTAATATTTTCTAACATACTAAGTTACAATTTTTTATAAAATTTGCTAACATTCTAATTACGGTTTTCTAATGTTTTCTAATGTATACTCAGTTATAATTTTCTAATATTTTCTAATGTTTTATAATATTTTCTAATGTTTACTAAGTTACAATTTTCTAATATTTTCTAATCTATACTAAGTTACAATTTTCTAACATTTGCAAACATATTCTAACATTTATACTATGGGTTTTTAACATTTTCTAACATTCTACTATGATTTTCTAACATACTACTATAATTTTCTAACATATTCTAAAATTCAACTATCATTTTCAAATATTTCTACAAGCTAAATATTATTTAAAGCAAATAATTAACTAAAATAAATATAAAACATATAATTTACAATGAAAAATGATAAAATGGGTGTACTTGATACTACTAACAATCACAAGAGGTCGAAGAAGCTCGAAAAGTGCTAACATCGTACTAGTCGTCATTGGTTCGCTCTAAGCCACGGGTCCACAAAATCTCTAATAGTGAATGGTGAAAATGAAATGGGTAGTCAAAAATTTATACAAAATCTGGTGAGTAATGGCTTCATGTGAAGTACCCTACATGGGGTACTTCACATGAAGACCCCACTTTGCGTGAAGTACCCCATGTAGGGTAATTCACTTGAATCCTATTAACCACTTCGCACGAAGAGGATACTTCGCACAAAGCCATCAAAAAGAAAAAAAAATTGGAAGTCTAAAATCCTTCGTCCCACAAAGTGGGACACACTATTGTGATTTCACCCCCCATCGATTTCATCTTGGCCTTCATCTTGGGTTTTTTCCTAGTTGAGGAGCTATGAGGAGGGATGATAGTGATAGAAGAGGAAACTTTTTTACCATCCTTATGATTAAAGATTTTGTGGAGATTTCAACAATGATAGGATAAGATTTGGGGCCTAATCCTAGGGTGAGCCAAATGAAAACATGCACATGTAAATAATCAAACCCTGGTGCAAAATCCCCCCCCCNGGGGCAAAACCCCCCCCCCCCCCCCGCCCGATGGATTTGGGCTTTAACAATAGAATGAGACCACAAAAAAATACATACAATGGGCACGTTGCCTTTATCCCATGATTTAATGACATATAATCCCAGGTCAAAGCCCTTCATCTCTTTCACATAATTATCCATATGGACCAATTGGAGAATATGCTAGAGACTAGAAATATTCTTGAATTATTCATAGGTATTAGGATCAAATAGGATGAGATCCCCTCTCATAGCTTCTTGGAAATTAAATAAACCCACGTAAATAGGTCAATCAATTGAGAGAAGAAGGTTACCAAAAAAATTTTTGAGAAAAAACAAGTAAATCATTCACACTAAAAGTCTTACCTCTAGGCACTAATTACCTTGAAAATTGTGACTGATCATCATTTATAAGCAGTGGGGTCTAAAATTCTTCACCATGTGTGGGTAGATCTTTAGTCATAGAAACACACACCTCATAAGATAGGTCTCAAATCTCAAACTAAGTTTGAAGTGCATTAGTAAAGCGACCCATAACCATCAACCTATCAACAGAACTATTCCCCTCATGTAAGGTATGTTATATCCTCACATTGTCCAGAATGGCCGCCGAACTTTTTCTTTTGGAGATAACATCACTAGTCTCACATCCTGGCTTAGCAAGCCCTTTTAACATCATGATGACATTAAGGGAACCCCCCCTATAATTAAATTATTATAACCTATATAGACAACTATCATATAAATTCCATGATGGGATACCACCACTTCAACCATGTGGATAGTCTAGGGACCCAAATTCACTCCATAAGCTCATATTGAATTGCCACGCTAATCTCTAATGAGCCCACCACCACTTGCTTGACCTAGGTTCCCAAGTGAGGAACCGTCAAAGTTGAGTTTAAGCTATCTAGGGTTAGAGGGACCATCTAATACTATTTATGAATCCCAAAGGAGGGGAGATATAGACAATAAGGCAAGGACAAAGACCTTGGCTTCTATCTATCTCCCAATCAAGAGAGGGAGGAGGAACCTTGTGCCTATTTTGAATATTACACTTTATATTTTCCTTAATACTAAGCTTATAGTAGAAAAGTAAACTAACTCCCATTTAGATTTCTTGTCCCTAAATATATGGTTTTTGTGTTCTTTCCACAAATTCCAAGAAGCATGAAGAAGAGGATTCCACCACAACACAATAGTAAAAGGATGAGAGCTAGGGGAATGAGCTAGAAGAGTTTAGCTGAGGATCAAAAAGATATACCCACTAATAGAGAAGTGTGACATAAGTCTTTGTCTAAGATTCCATGAATATGGACAAGTGAACATGAGGTGAAAAATATCTTCCAAATCCTTTTCACATAAGGCACATTTATTGACCAATTGGTATACCTTTCTTTTGAATGTTGTCTAAAGTAATATTTTTCCTATGGAAAATCGTCCATCAAAAGAAACAAATTTTTGGTATTACCTTATAATTCAAAACATTTATCCAATTGAACTCATGGGGCTACTGAGGGGAGAGAATCTTGTAACCAATTTTTAAAAAGTACAACCCATTATTAGAAGAGCACCAAAGAAGCTTGTCCTGAATTTCCAACTTGTAAAACCTAAAATAATTAAGAAGCAAAAGGAGTTCAATCGTCTCCAACCAGAGAGGGCCATAAAACCATAATACATCAATTCTCCAAGAGGGGTGGACTAAAAGAATTATCCCAATACTAATACACCTGAGATCCAAGTCTTTTAAATGCATCTCTTTCTAGAGAATAAAATGTAGGGTGAAATTCAAGGGGAGCAATGAAAATCCATGGCTCTTTCCAAAAGAAAACATTTTGACTATTTCCAATTTTCTAATAAAACTTTATCTTAGAGGAGGAGTATTTTTGGACAGATTATTCTAAAAATTAGATCATCAAGGCAAAGGATTTTCAAGGAAGCTTAATCCTCTATTTTTATATAGATATTTATAGACCAAGATATTTAACCAATCAACAAAACTATTGATAAATTTACAACTGATTTTGGTCAAAAGGGTCAGATTGAGTAGACTCTAAGTTCTATCATTAAGACCTCCAATCTATTTAGGAGTGCAAACCTTCTCCTAATACAACAAGAGATTGTGTTTTCAACTTCCATTCCATACCAAAGAAACCTTCTTTTGATAATATCTATTTTTTTAACCGACATAGCCAGCATATGAAAGAGAGACATATTGTAAATGGAGGTACTTTGAATAAATTTTGAAAGCATCTAAATTTTTCAGCATTTCGTAGGAGAGCACCTTTCCTTTTATCTAGTTTAACTTGAATTATTTCCAAAAGACCAGTTCCAACAGAGTTGTCAACCTTCCCCATAGTTAAAGGCATGCCTAGATAGGTTGAAGGAAGGCTAACAATTTGACAATTTAGAATTATAGCAATGCAAACTTGGAGATTATGGGGCATATTCATAAAGAATACAATGCATTTTTGGAGATTGATTTTCTATCCTAAAACTAGAGCATAATTCAAGAGAAGGTATTTCCAAGCATTATCCTCATCCAATATTTCCAAGCATCGTATCATTGACAAATTGTTGATGAGAAACTACCCTTGAAGAAGAAGAACATTTTAAACCTTTGAGAATGCCTTGCGAAACCCTCTGAACCCTCTGAACAATGTTTCCAACCAAAATATCTGCAAGTAAAATAAAGAGGTATGAGGAAAGGGGATCTCCCTATCTAAGAGCCCCAAAAACAAAGAAATAACCTTTCAGAGAACCATTCACTAGGACAACTTATTTAGGGGAGTGAACACAAGCTTCAATCACTTTGAGAATCTTCTCTTTAAAGCCACATTTTCTTAGCACTAAAGAAAGAAAGGGCTAGGAGACCATATCATAAGCTTTTGAAGTATCCAACTTGAGGAGCACACTTTATTTATTATCATTCTCCATGGAGTGGAGATCTTAATTAACCATTATAACTGTGTTAATGATCTACCTTCCTAGTACAAGGCCCTTTTTATGGGCATAAATGAGTTTGTCAAGAAGAGGTTTTATTCTATTCACCAAGAATTTAGACAAGATTTTATAAAAGGTGTTAATAAGGGAAATGGGATGAAAATATACCATTTTATTGGATCCAAATTTTTTGGGCACAAGGAAAATATAGGCATTGTTAGGTTCTTTCAAGATGCCTCTAGAAGAAAAGAATTCCTTAGTAGCAAAGAAAATATTAGTCCCAAGTATATCAAAACTTTTACAAAAAAATGTGGAGGAAAAACATCTAGGCTCGGAACCTTGAACGGGTTAAGTGAGAAAGTAACTTTTTTTCCTTTGTCTATGAATACATTAGTACACATGCCCTTGACATCCTCTAGAGATATAAATATAGGAATTTTCCCCAATGAAGAATCAAAAATTTGGTAACAACAAGGTCAAAAATTAGAGTAGGGTTTAGAATCTAGAACAAGACTAATTAATTGCTTCCTTATTAATATGTTATTTTGTATATAGAATAGAGCCAACTGGATGAATTAATTCTCTAATAGAACTTATTTTTTGTGTCTTTAAAAGAGTATATTGATGGAAGAATTTAGTATTACGATCTCGTTCTTTTATCTACTGAACTCTAGATCTATGTTTCCAAAAAAAAGTCTTCTTTAGAGATAATGTTGTGAAGTTCAACCATCAAGTATTTCTCTTTTAGCTCAATCTTGGAGGACCATCAATATTTCTCAATCTAATTTTGAATTTCCATAGTCTAATGTTTCAACTTCATTTTATAAAGGAAAATGTTACACAAGGAGGATTTGTTCCAATCCTATAATTCGGTCTTAACTAGTTTTAATTTAATGACCAATTTAAACATGGTCATACCATGGACATCAAGATTCCATTAGAGAGATATGAGATAGAATTTACCTAGCCTTATTCGAGTCCCAATTGACAAGAATGAGACTGTGATCCAATCCAAATTTTATTAAATGAGACAACTCACATTTTTCATAAATGGGTCAGGAGGAGGAAATAAGACAGCGATCCAACTTGACTTGAATAAAATGTTTTCCAAAGTGCATATTTACCCAAGTGAAACTTTTACCATTCAACTTTAAATCCAAGAGTAGGTCGTTGGACACAAATTCGTGAAGGTCTCACATAGAATCAGTAGAATTAAGAGACCCCCTTATTTCCCTTAGGGATAAAAGGGGGGCGTTGAAGTCCCTTATTTTCATCTAGTTATAATATGATAAAGATGCCCTATCTAAAAGAAGAGAGTCCCACAGGTCTCTTCTCAAAGATTGATTATTAGGAGCATGCATATTAGAAAGGATCCATTGATAAGAAGAGTTTTCATCCTTAAAGGAAATTTTTTGAGAATTTTGATTTTGGGTGTTTAGGGAACCAACTAAATTTTTTGGTTTACAAAGAACAACAAGACCTTTTGAATCCCCTTCAACACTAATAGCTGAAGAGTTAGAGAAAGACTAGATGAATTGAGCGGATTTGTCAAAATATCCATCCAATATTTTTGTTTCTTGAAGAAGAAGAATATTTGGTTGAAGGTATTTGATAAAATTTTCTAACTAAAATATTCTTGTGAGTACCATTGAGTCCTCTTATATTCCAAGATAAAATAATCATATTTTAGGTTTATCGGAGCATGATTGCTCCAAGGCACTTTGGCAACAATTTTCCACATCTCTTGTTGCACTTGTTTCTCTAATTTCTTTGGGTGATCTTCAAATAGTTTTATAATTCCTCAATCAACATATTTATGAACCTTTAAGAACAAATCCACTTGGGAGGGGAGTTCTTGCACCTAAACTCCAAAGGGAGTAGGAAGAGGTAATAGAGAAACAAACTCTAGGGAGGGGGAAAACTTAGAGAGAGGGGTAGACAAGTTGCAAAAAAGGAAAATTTGTAGGGAGGGAGGGGAATTCACAATCTTAGGAAGATCCACCATAAGAAAAAC
Organism: Thuja plicata; assembly: GCA_018584345.1. Classification (NCBI taxonomy): domain Eukaryota; kingdom Viridiplantae; phylum Streptophyta; class Pinopsida; order Cupressales; family Cupressaceae; genus Thuja; species Thuja plicata. The sequence continues at coordinate 571,765 of MU227510.1, read as the reverse complement.
CTTTAAAGACACCACCATAGGACTTGTTACAAAAACCTCCGAAGTCACCTCCACGAGCCCAACCACTCAGATAGAAGGAATCAACCCATCCATAAAAGGGCCAAGGATCCATTTATCATTATCTAAGATGGGAACAACAAAGAGATAATCCCCTCCCTAGGTTAAAAGGATATAAATAGGGTCAAAGACCTTCTCATTACCTTTAACATCCTTCACACCATCCCCCTAACAAACTGAGATGAAGTGACCTGCAAAAGAGAAAATCTGACAAAATGGGGTTGAGTTCTCATATTCAAGTCTTCGAGTTCTAGATACTTATGCTACATGTATGTAAATTTATAGATTAAATGATCACAAAGATAACATCCATTATGGAATTTTAATTGGTTGAGCTTCCATGAGTGACAACTCCAAAAGGTGTGTTCATTTGATGCATGATTATTAGAGATTTTGTGGAACATATTGCATTGATATTTAGTTTCTAATCTTTATTTGCATTAATGTATGCAAGTTCAAATGTGGTATATAGAACTTAGGTAAAATTTCCAATTAAGTTTTATAGGATGATCCTTGGCATTATGTAGATGGTATGTGATGCACAACATTGCATATGAGTTATGTAATTCCTTTACAGTTTAGTGAAATCACTAAGTAAGGTACAAATGGAACATGAACTAGGGACTTTAACACATGTGCATAACCATGGTCAGAACACTATATAAGGCATATGGTGTAGGGAGCTACATGTGGGATTATACACTATTATGTAGATAATTAAATATATCTTGAGTAAGGTTGCATTAATCCACATAGATCACCTATGCCTAATCTGAATCTATTTATCTTATACTCTATCATTAGTGTAGCTATATCACCTAAAAAGGATACCCCACCCCCATGACCTTTCCCTCCTAAATTAAATATTATTTCTTATTTTCCTAAGTGGTGAAATTATTTATCGTATACATAAACTTACATGCCAAAAAAATTCAATGAGCACCAAGGGAAAGTTCAAGCTCTTTATTTTATACCAAAGAACTATATTCTATTCATATAACATCATATAGGTCTAAATTCCATTTGAACAAATATTATACAACCATCTTATCATCTTCATATGGCATGTGTATTCATTCGTAATGTTAATTAGCTAGTTATCATGGAAGTTTCCACAATCCCTCCTACATACTAACAATCTTCCTAAGGTGCCTCTAAACACCTCTAATTTTATATACATGAAAATTCACAAGAAAATAAATTTGGAAAATTTATAAGAATTAAGGATATTTTATCACAACTAAGATTAAACTATCTTAAAGGACTATATGATAGACACAACCTCATATAAGACTACATAAGATAATCTAGATAAATTTATAATAATTCAAACTATGCTTATTCAATTATAAAAGATCAATTACAAAAATTAATTACTTCTTACAACTAATCATCCTTCTTCAACTATATTTAATAAAACTTCAAATCACACCTTAATGTGCAATGGGTATGCCGAAGAGGCATGAGAAGTAAATTAAGAATTTTTTTTCTCTACTTATTCTATATATTTAAGAGCCACATGAGGTCAATTGATAGGTCATTTAGCAAATGATGTTGCTTGTGCAAGAAAGATTTAATTGGAGAAGTGATAGCTTCAAATTAAATATGCATCCACTTAGAAGATCAAAGCACAAATAAAATAAAGCCTCTATATAAGGAAGAAAATTCATCTGTATTATCAATAGGGTGAGAAAGATGGGGGTATTTATATGGAGAGAAGAATGTATAGCAAGAGAGAATGGAGAAAAATATATAGAAAGACAAGAAAAGATAGAGAGATATAAATAAAGAGGGAGATAAAGAGATACAAATATATATAGATGGTAAGATAGAGTGATAGGGAGATATAGATATAAGGAGATATAGAGAGAAGGAAGACAAAGAGATAGACAAAACAAAATGAAGTAGAGATAGAAAAATGTGAGAAAAATATAGACGAAGAAAGGAAGACAAAGATATGGAAAGAAATAGAGGGATAGGGGGAGAGAGGTTGAGAAATTCATGAATAAAAAGATATAGAGAGAGGAGTGACAGGGAATTTTAGAGGGGGGGGGCGAAGAGGTGGGGAGATAGAGATAGAAGGGGCAAGATGTTGGAGATTTACTTCTGGCAGCTAGTTGATTGTATGTTTGTCATTGATGACAACATATAATATACATCAGTGTTCTGTATGTACTTATCATAATGATGTTATCAATCCTTGTACAGTTATGTTCATGTTATAGACATGTTTATTATGTTGTTTTCATACACAAAGACTCAGATATGAAGTTTCGGTTGTGTTGTGTAATTCTGTTAGTGGAAGTTACAGTTTCTAGAGTTTGTCTGTACAGAGCCGACGTATTACATTGGTTCTTGAGTTGTGCCTATCTTCAGGATATGCATGTGTATATTCAAGTTTAGTTATGAGTTGAAGATATTTATCGAAAGGCTCCAAACGTGTTGTAACAAGATTGCAAAGTTAGAGTTAATTTGGTGAGGCTGACTTAGTGAAGCGTCGCGTCTATTCAGTTTATATTGTGCGGTTGTAATTATGCTTGTGTGGTTAGTTAAGCCAACAAGGATGTTATGAAGAGTTTCCTAACAAGTCCCATGATCTCATACTTTGAGGAAGATACTTATAGTAGTTCATGTGTGCAATGCTAAGTGTGAATGGGAAGATAAGAGACAGAAAATGGACAGAGCAGAATATCAGTTGTGTTTCAGTCATCAAGGATCTATGTGAAGAAGAAGTGAAAGATTACAATACATTGGAATTGATCAAGACAGCAGGTCTACTCTACAGTTCATCAATCAGATATAGTGCATATTTTTTCTATACAAGGTTGTAGCCTTCACCATTGAAGCAGTGAGCTTTTGGATAGTGAGTCCTCACCCTTAACAGGGTTATCTGTAAAAGACTCCTAACAGGGTCAGACCCTTAACTAGGTCACTATACTTATTGCATTGTAAAGAACAACTCCTAACAGGGTTGCAATATCTTCTAACAGGGATTATTATAAACAAGTATAGTTCAATGTGGGTGTTAATTCCCATCGGGGTTTTTACCATTTGGTTTCCCCATAACCAAATTGTGGTGTTGTCTATTGTGTTATCTAAATGTGCATTTACTTTATTGTATTCTGGAATTAAAAGAGTAAAAGAATGTAATTAGCTGATAACTGATTCACCCCCCCCCCCTNTGTAATTAGCTGATAACTGATTCCCCCCCCCCCCCTCTTAGTTATCCTTTGGGACTATTCTAACAATTGGTATCAGAGCCAAGTTCCTTGAAGAGAAAGCCTAACAGCTTAAGGTAGATCAGATGGCATATTTTAGAAAAGAGAGTCCTAAGTTCGATGGAGAAAATTATCTGGATTGGAAGAACAAAATGATAACACATTTATAATGTGTTGTTTTTGACATATTTGAGATAGCCACACAAGAAGTTATTATTCCCTCTCTAAAAGACCTCTCAAGAGATGATGCTACTAGTAAACAAAAGGATACATTCATGGCTAATGCACTTGCCAAAGAAGCCCTTATAAGTGCACTATCTGAGAGTGAATTCTCTGAGATCAAGAAACTAGACAAGGCATACACAATATGGAAGTATTTAGAAGACATGTTTGAAGGAGATATCCAAGCAAAGAATGTGCGTAGGAAGACATGGAAAAATAAATACAACAATCTTGAGATGTTACCTGAAGAGAACATCAGAGCCTACAATCAAAGGATAAATGAAGCAGTTTTTGGAATCAGAAATAATGGTGGAGAAATATCAGAAGAAGACATAATGGGTAAGCTGTTAACTACTTTAACAGCATACTATGAGAAAAAGATCAATATTCTTGAGGAAACCATGCAATTTTCACAAGACTTCAAGAGAGAAACTTTGATCAGTAAAATCTTTGCATTTGAGATATCAAGACTGAAGATTGAACCCAAAAGTGAAACAACCTTCAAAGCCTTAGTTCATGGTAAGAAACCTTTACACATCTCTAGCAATACTGAGAAAGAAGAAGTTGATGAAGAACTAGAAGAAATCATTGCCATGATTGCTAAAAGAGAAAAGAGAGGCAAAGACAAGTATGAAGGATAGTTGCCATTCAAATTTTTTTCATGCAACAAGATCGGTCACTTTGCATCCAAGTGTCCCACAAGAGTAAAGAAATTCAGATCTAATTATAAACCAAAATATAGGAAGGAATTCTATCATACTGAAGAAGGTGTAACTGATGAAGATTTAGGAGAAGATGAAATTGGATTTGTTGCCCTTAAAGACATGGAAAAATTGCTTGAGGAAATAGACATTGAAGGTGAAAAGGAAGCACAGGAGTTAGCCCTAATTTCCAAAGTAAACATCAAAACTGATTGGATCATTGACAATGGATGCTCTCATCACATGACAGGTGATAAAGATAGATTTGTTCATCTAGACAAGTACAAAGGTGGTATGGTTAGATTTGGAAATAACACTCCCAAACCTATCATAGGCAGAGGATCTATCATCCTAGATGGAAAGAATAAGAAAGATGATGTTCTCTATGTTGATGGATTACATCACAATTTACTAAGTGTTGGACAGCTACTTGACAAAGGTTATCATTTGGAATTCAAAGACAACAAATGTATCATTAGCAACAAAGAAGGAGACATGATTGAATCAGGCTCAAAGACAAAAGGTAATTTTTTTCAGCTCAATTCAGATGTAAGTTGTTTTGTTGCAAAAGTGGATGACAGTTGGTTATGGCACAAGAGACTATGTCATATCAATTTTGATAATATAGTAAAGATAAGAAATGTCAAGGCAGTTAGAGACCTTCCAAGTATTGCAAGACCAGTTGACACAATGTGTAGGGAATGCATTATGGGAAAGCACGTAAGGAGCTCTTTCAGAAGCAAGCAGAAATCAGCTGAAAACAAATTAGACCTAGTGCATACAGATTTATGTGGTCCTACTCAAACTAGATCATATTACGGAGAAAGGTATTTCACTTTGTTTGTTGATGATTTTTCAAGAATGATGTGGGTTGAATTCTTAAAGGAAAATTCTAAAGCCTTTGAGAAGTTCAAAATATTTAAATCCAAAGTTGAGAATGAATCTGGATTAAAACTAAAATGTCTGAGATCAGATAGAGGAGGAGAATTCACCTCTGACCAGTTTTATGACTATTGTGAAGAACATGGAATCAAAAGATAGTTGAGTGCACCCAGAACCCCTCAGCAAAATGGGATAGAAGAAAGAAGGAACATGATCATACTTGATACAACGCACACTATGATGATTGAAGGAAAAGTTGTGCATACCTATTGGAGAGATGCAGTCAATACAATAGTCTATACTATCAACAGAAAACAACTAAGGCCAGGTGTGCATAAGACACGTTATGAAATTTTGTTTGGTAATGTACCTATAGTAAAATACTTCAAAATCATTGGCAGCAAGTGCTACATCAAGAGAGATGATGGTGTTGGTAAGTTTGATGCTCGAAGCAATGAAGTTATTTTCCTTGGTTACTCTACAAAAAGAAAATCATACATATGTTTTAATTTAAGATTAAAGAAGATAATTGAAAGTACTCATGTAAAGATTGATGAGAAGTTCATGATTCAAGAGAGGTACTATGAATATGCACCTATGATTGAGGATGAACCCAGGCCAAGCAGTAAAGACACTGTTATTGAAGAAATGTTTGATTGCATTGATGTATCATGTAATGAAACTGAATCAAGCAAAGAAGTATCACAGATTACAGATGAGGATGTCACACCAAAAGTTTCAAAATTCACATCTAGGTATCATTCAAAAGATTGCATTGATGTATCATGTAATGAAACTGAATCAAGCAAAGAAGTATCATAGATTACAGATGAGGATGTCACACCAAAAGTTTCAAAATTCACATCTAGATATCATTCAAAAGATGATATTATTGGAGATCAAAGCAGTAGTGTTTTGACTAGATCTAAAGAAAAAAGTTTAACAGTGGATGAAGATGTATGTTTACTTTCATAGATTGAACCTTTAAATGTTGAAGATGCTTGCAAGGATTCTGATTGGTAGAAAGCAATGGAATAAGAATTAAATTAAATAATAAAAAATGACACATGGGAATTGGTTCCTAGACCTAGTGACAAAAATGTGATTGGAACAAAGAGGGTATTCAGGAACAAAATGAATGAAGATGGTACAGTGGTTGAAAACAAAGAAAGAGTAGTGTGTAAAGGATATGCACAGAGGGAAGGGATAGATTACAATGACACATTTGCCCCTATGAGAATATTAGAAGCCATCAAGTTATTCTTGGTCTACGCAACATTCAAAGAATTCAAAGTATATCAAATGGATGTCAAATCAGCCTTTCTAAATGGTGACTTGAAGGAAGAAGTCTACATAGAACAGCTTGAAGGATTTAATCTATCAGATAAACCAGACATGGTATGCAGATTGAAGAAAGCACTCTATGGACTCAAACAAGCCCCAAGAGCTTGGTATGAGAGACTAGATGGTTATCTTACCAAGAATGGATTTAAGAAAGGAGTAGTAGATTGTAACCTATTCATAAGAGAGACACCTGATGGATTATTACTTGTTGCCATATTTGTTGATGACGTTATCTTTGGAGGTAATGACAAGCTTAGTGCAGAATTTGCAAAAGAAATGCATAATGAATTTGAAATGAGCATGATTGGTCCTATAAAATACTTTTTGGTGTGTGTGTGTATTTGGGTACCTGATGAAAACAACACAAAAACTCAATAGGTCATTGCATTAGTCCAAATGGTTAGTTAAAATGTTAAAAACCACTAATATTGGCCTATTGCCTTCTAACTAGAAAGAGTGTAATTAGTAACATATCAGCCCTCAGAATATGCTACAAATTAGTGACCAATACTATTCTAGCATGAAGGATTTGATTCAAATTTAAGCTAAAAATGTGAAAAAGTATACAATCTAGCTCTAAAAGATGAAATGGAAATAATGAAATAGCATGATATAATAGATAAAATGTAAATCTAGGATAAATCTAACAGCATAACAATGTATTTTTGATCTAAAGTGAAGGCTTCTTTGCTCTCAAAATAGGCTTCTATTTATAGAAGAATGGGAGAGAGAGAGAGGGGGGGGACAAGGTTCATTTATGAATCAGGAGGCTCATAAATGAAGGTGTAAGAGCCATTAATGCCTAAGGATTAATAAGGCATGGAGAGACATAGGCTTAAGGTCTTCATATTAATGAAGGCATTAATGAAGGCTTTAAAGAGGCAAGGGAGGATGTAAGAGAGTGGCTTGAGAAAATGGACTTTAAGAAAGTCCAGCTTGAGAAAGTGG
>MU227510.1:543313-560041 GCA_018584345.1 Thuja plicata | reverse complement strand
TCCCCCCCCCCCCCCCCCCCCTCTTAGTTATCCTTTGGAACTATTCTAACACAAGAGTGAGAGAGAAAGAAGGTGAAAGAGATAGTAGAGAAAGATGCATAGAGAGAGAGGGGGGAGATAAATAGGGGAAAGATAGAGAGATTTATAAATATAGGTAGAGATAAGGAGAGAGAAACATGTATTGTGTGTTTATATGACTGAGAAATATATGGAGAGAGATAGAGAGGAAGGGAGAGGGAGGGAGAAAAATAGATGTGGAAGGTTAATTATAGAAAAATAGACTAGTGAGAGATAAAGGATATGATAGAGACAAGAATATAGAGAAAGGGGGAGAGATAGTTAGACTGAGATAGAGAGACGGAGAGGGAAATAAGCACCGTGTGTGTGTGTGTGTGTGTGTGTGTGTGTGTGTGTGTGTGTGTGTGTGAGAGAGAGAGAGAGAGAGAGGTGAAAATTCATATCCTTGATTAAATAAAATGCTACTTTGACCATAACTCTATACAAAAGCTCTATTGGTATACCATTTGCAAAATAAACCTCATCAAAACATTTTTATTTCTCCCTATCTATAATCTATAAATCTAGATTTTAGTTTGATTTATTTAGTATTTAAATTAAAATATATATTCATAATATAATTATTCTACAATAATTAAAACTTTAACAAGACAAGTAATTATAAATTAAATTAACTCTAAATAGTTTTTAAAATTATTTTTGTTGTTATATGGAGCCTAATCAAACTTGGAAGTTATTTTTCCCCACTTTTATCAGCATGGTTTCCCCCCAGTTTTTTCGACGGGGGTTTGGGGGCAGCACCCCTTTTTTCTTTATTAACTGAGATATTCTAACCCTAATTTGTAACTGACACAAATCTTGTTAAAAGGGCCTAGGGTTAGGGATTTTATATATGTTTTTGTAGCTTCTTGCAGCAGGATTGTGTTGCAAGGGATTGCAGATTATAATCAAGGTGATTTACAGGAATATAATATTGGACTCTCTGTTTGGTGGGTGTAGCCCTGGATTTGGGTGAACAACTTTAAATCTTTGTATCTTCTGTGTGTTTTATTTCTTTGTTGTATTAGCTATATTTGCATGTAACTATTAGATTTCTATCTTTTAATCCTAACAATTTTTAATTTTATTAAAAAGTAATAATAAAAAATAAATTGGAAACTTAAATAGAATAAAATAAATGAAAAGTTAAAGTATATCAAAACCTAAATATTAATTAAAATAATTAATTTGAAAATAAAAAATAATAATCTTATTAACTTAAAAATCATTAAATTAAAAAATAGTTCATAAGGGACAACACTTGCTGAAGGTTTTGCAAATGGTGTAGCAAGCTAAGTGTGCTTAGTGTTGGAGGTGATAGGGACTCGGTGTCCTTCTCTACAAAGTCAGCCTGACTCTTCTCTAAGGACTCTCTCCTAGACCTCCTAGGGTATTGTCAAACCCTAATCCGAAGTAATTCACTAAGAACTTCACCTCCTTCTCAAGACCCAGTTCCCATCAACAAGTTATTCTTCCACACTCGATGAACCTACAAGGGTAGATTCATTCTAACTAAACCAACTTGTTCATCCAATGTACTCATAACATCTTTCTCACTTTCTTTCCTATTCAGACTATTACCGAGATCACCTAGGGTAAGAACTTCAAAATCATGACTGTCACTTCTCCTAACAAAACCAAAAAGAAAACTATATATAGGGGCTCCTCTCGAATTCCATCCAAGAAAATGGTTCTCACCATGGATTCAAGAACCTTGAGGATCCATTTAGTATTTACAACCCAGAATGAGCTAGGAACTTACAACATACAAAATGAAAATAAAAGACTAAACTACTTGCACACAGAGTAAAGAACAGTGACTAAACACACAACCTGCAACTTTTCATTAACTAGAATTAAGAAAAACCATACAAAAATATCCAACTCCTTCTCCAACTCTCTCTTAAACTCTCTATCAACTCTCTCAAAATGAAATCTTGCGAGATCTTAAAATGATCTTCCCGTCATTGGAACAATTTTAACTACCCACTCAAGTCGAAAGCATCTTTTCAAGAACTGTTACAACTGACCATACTGTCCACTAAAGACAAAGCCTGCTTTTCTCAGGTCATTGTAACTGAATGTACCGAGAAATAACAATACATACCGAGCATCAGAATATGCCACTGAAACAATAGTACTAAGCACATCAGAACATGCCAGTGAGCAACATCAATACTGAGAACCATTAGCACTGAGCACCATCAGTACCACACACCATCAACACCGAGCATCAGTACCGAGCATCAATATCCAGCATTAGTACATGTTGAGAATCGTATCTAAGGTTCCTAATGCCTTGGTTGGATTTCTAGAGGCTTACAAACTACCTCAGTAACACATAATTAACCTAAAAAGATGCATATAAGAAACTAGGGTTTTTATTCACCAATTTAACCCATTTTCATTTGGTCATTACAAGAGTGAATGAACAAACACCTTACAAACTAGCTTAAAAGAATCCAAAATGTTCCAAAGGGCCTTTAACCCTAAGTTCTCTAGGTGCTCCTGCACCATACTCCCCCAAATCAGAGAAATCAACTTCCAATTGATTGGATCAAGTCAAGTTGGATGCCTAACTTCTTGAACTCGGTCTCCTATACCCATGTAGCTTCAAAATCAACTTATCCTCTCCATTTGACCAAATTTTCTATGTAGGTTTTTGTTCTAGTTTTCTTAGCAACTCTTGAATTCAAAATCTTCTCTACCTTTGGATTTGGAGTAACTGGAAGTTTCAATGCTTTGAGATCCTCTATATCTGCTGATAGATCATGATCTCCTTCTGGAATTTGTCTCTTATAGGACACAAGATTTGTCACATTAAAAACTGGAGATAACCCTATATCAATAGGAAGGTCAAATTTATAAGCATTAGACCCATATTTTGCCAGAATTGTACAAGGGCCTATCTTCCTCATTTGTAACTTACTTGGGACACCTTTTTGCATTCTTTCTTTGTTTAGGTGCACCATGACCAAATCTCCAACTCAGAACTGAACATATCTTTTCTTTTCATCTACCTTATGTTTGGTGTGAGTTGTATTCTCCACTGATGTCTTCTTCACAATATCATGGACTTCTTTCATGGATCAAGAAAAATCTTCAGCATAACCACTCTTATTTTCATTGCTTCCAAGATCCTTGAGTTCACATATACCCCTAGGATGAATGCCATACACTATTTCAAAAGGGCTCTTTCCAATGGATCTATTGACTGTATCATTATAGGAAAATTTTGCCTGAGAAAGTAACTGATCCCATGATTGTACATACTCTTTTGTGAGGCATCTCAAAATATTTTCTAAGGTTTGGTTCACCACCTCAGTCTAACCATCAGTCTGTGGATGATATGTTGAGCTAAAGGAAAGATTTGTACCAAGCTTCTTCCATAAGGTTTTCCAAAAATGACTCATAAACTTAGAGTCCCTGTCTGATACAATACTTATGGGTAATACATGTATCCTTACTGCTTCTCTAAATAAGAGGTGCACTATATATCATGCATCATGAGTATTTTTGCATGGCACAAAGTGAGCCATCTTACTAAATGTGTCCACAATCACAAAAATATTTTCCATTCCTAGCTTGGTCTTAGGAAGTCCAACCACAAAATCCATACTGAGGCACTCCAAAGGTATATTTGGGATTGGAAGTGCTTGATATAATCCTATATTGGATGAAGTCCCCTTAGCCTTTTGATAGACTATACAAGTCTCTACATACTTTTGGACATCCCTACTCATTATTGGCCAATAATAGTACCTCTATACGAACTCTACAGTTTTATGCACCCCAACATGTCCACTTAATGATCCATTATGCTTCTCTTGCATTAAATTCTCCCCCATTGAACCTCTTGGTACGCAAAGTTGTCCTCCCTTAAACAAAAGACCTTCTTGGAGAGTGAAATCAGAATACTCACTATGAAAGTTGTTTTGAAAATATTGACATACCTTATAGGTTGTTGAAAAGTCCTCATCCATTGGATACAAATCCTTGAAGTTGTCTATGCCAATGCTTCTTAACTGAATTTCTTGCACTGTGAGCAATCTTCTATTCAATGCATCTGCCACCATATTGTGAACTACTTTCTTGTGCTTGATGGTGAAGGTATAGGCTTGGATATACTCCACCTACTTCATATGCTTATGGCTTAGTTTATCCTATGAATTTAGAAAACTTAAAGCCTGATTGTCAGTAAAGAGTACAAATTGTTTAGGAAGGATGTAATGTCTCCACTTCTTTAGTGCTTGTACCAATGCATATAGTTCTAAATCATATGATGACTACTTCTTTGCATCACTAAGTTTTTCACTGTGAAAAGCTACTAGTTTTCCCTCTTGACTCAAAACTGCACCTATGGAAATATTATTGGCATCACATTCCATAGTAAACAACTTCTCAAAACTGGGAAGTGTCAGTATAGGTTGGGTTTCTATTATTTTCTTCAAATTCTCAAATCCCTTACTAGTCTGCTCATTCTATTGGAATTTGGCTTTCATACCTCCTTTAATGGTATCCATAATAGGTGCGCTGATTCCACCAAATTGTCTGATAAACTTCCTGTAGAATTGTGTTAATCCATGGAAGCTTCTTACTTTTGCGGCTGACATAGGTGTAGGACAATTCAAGATTGCTTCCTTCTTGCTTGTATCCATCTTCAAGTTACCGTCTGAGATAACAAAACCCAAGTATACTAACTCTTGCTTCATGAACTCACTCTTTTCTAATTTGATTGTCAACTTCTCTTTATGCAGTCTTTGCATTTCCATTTGTAGATGTCTGAGATGATCCTCCTTGGTTTTACTGAACACTAAAATGTCATCTAAGTACACCACAGCCCATTTTCCAATAAAGCTTTTCAAAAATTCATTCATTAACCTCATAAATGTGCTTAGGTCATTGGATAACCCAAAAGGCATAACAAGCCACTCATAGAGTCCCTCGATACTCTTAAAAGCAGTCTTCCACTCATCTCCACCTTTTATTCTTATCTGATGATACCCACTCTTAAGTTCTATTTTGGAGAAATACTTAGCTCCACCAAGACAATCCATTAAATCTTATATCTTATGTATTGGGAATCTATACCAAATAGTAATCCTATTTATGGCCCTGGACTCTGTAAACAACCGCCAAGTAACACCCTTCTTTGGGACTAGGACTGTGGGAACAACACATGGAATTATACTTTTTTCTAATCAACCCTTTATCCAGTAACTCTTGAATTTGGCTAGCGATTCTGTATTTTGTTGTGGGGTCATTTTATAAGAAGATTTGTTTGGAAGTGACGCTCCTGGGATGAATTCAATCTGATGAATAATAGACCTCTCAGGTGGTAGTTAGCTAGTTGACCATCACTAACTATGGCTTGATATTGAGTTAACAACTCATTGATTTCTGAAGGTATTTCTTCCTTATTGTTTCTCTTTTCATCCTTTGGCTTTAGAACCAAAGAAAAGCCCACTCCATCTTCTTCCTCTAGTCTCTTCAAGAATTATTTCTCTCCTACCAATAGTATGTTAGGACCCCCTTTCTTTACTTCACCTTCTTCCAAGATTGACTATATCTTGAAAGTCACTCCATCTTTCTTAAAGGAATAGGATTTCTTAGCTCCATCATGCATTGCATCTTTTTCAAACTGCCAAGGTCTGCCCAATAATAGATGAAAAGCATCCATGGGTAGGAGATCACACACAACTCGGTCCTTATACCTTCCTATGGAAAATTCCATCGAGGATTTATCATTAACTAATACATGTTGATCTTTCTTCAACCAAGTAACTCTGTAAGTGTTAGTATGAGGAATCTTTTTCAATTTTAACTTTTCAATAGCTTCCATAGAAACTATGTTATCAGTAGAACCAGAATCTATGATAACTTTACAAACCTTACTGAGTACATTGCATTTGACTCGAAATAGAGATCTTATTTGGATTGGCTCTTCTTTGATGGGCTCCTTGACGAGTGCTAGATGCGAATCATTAAATTCTCTCCTATCACAGAATCTAGGATGACTTCCGCTATCTTGATTCTAGGAGACTCTTCTTGCATGTAAATGATTCTTTTCTCTCCTCCTTGTGATGTAGAAACCTTCTCAGGATGCCTATAGGTAGGATTCCCAAATTGTTAACAGTTATAGAACTTCATTGAAGAGAAATAAGATGCTCTTTCCTAGTTATTGGTTCTTCCTCTTGAACTGTTATTGAAACTATTCCTTAGTTGTAACCACTTTTTGTGTTACTAGATTCTCCTTGATTCTCAATGAGTTTGGACTCACTCTGATTTCTAGCCTCAAATTTCCTTCCACCAAATCCTCCTCTTTGACTTCTATTGTCTCTTCTTCTTCCTCTACTGTTTGAATCTTGTTTCTTTTTGAACTTCTCTTCTACCTTCAGAGCTAGCTGATAGCATTGATGTACTGTCTTGGGACTTAAGAGATTGATTTCCTCTTGGATATTCCACTTGAGACCGTTCAGATACCTATCCAATTTTAGGATCTCCTCTTCCATTACATGTGACCTTAAGCATAACCTATGAAACTCTTTTGTATAGGTATTGACCTCTAAGTCTTTCTGTCTCAGATTTTGTCTTTTCTTGTGAGCCTACACTTCATAATCATCAGGGAGATAAGTTTCCCTCATTTTAGCCACCATACCTTTCCAACTAGTTATAGGATTCTTCCCTTCTTTGGTCCTTTCATCTTGGAAAAACTTCCACCAAGTGAGAGAAATCCCTCTCAATCCTGTCTTGGCTATTCTAACCTTCTGAGCCTCGGTCACATTATCACAATCAAAGTGAATTTCAAGACCTTCTATCCACTCCATGACTACTTCTAGTTCCATCTTGTCACTAAATAGAGGCACACCTTCCAAGGACTTACCACTCATTGCTTTCAAAGCTCTCAAGAATGGATCTTCTTGAAGCACATGGTTTGGCTCTAGTATTATTTCTTCCTCGGCCACTAACTTACCCTTTCCATCAGCTTCTCTCATCACTTCACTAATTGTTGTAGTCCTAAGATGCACTTCTTCTAATTTAGTTGCCATTTCGGCCAAGTGTTCCTTCAGGAGTCTATTATCCTTGCTCTTCTACATCCTTTTCCAATTCAGCGTTGGTCACCATTTTGAATGAATCTACAGACTCTTCTGAAGATAACACCCAAACAACAAAGGCCAATCTTTAGGATCTAATACCAATCTGATGGGGAATCAGGGTCCTTCTGTACAAAGTCAGCCTGACTCTTCTCTAAGGCCTCTCTCCTAGATGTCCTAGGGTATTCTCAAACCGTAATCTAAAGTAAGTCACTAAGAACATCACCTCCTTCTCAAGACCCGATTCCCATCAATAAGTTATTCTTCCACACTCGGTGAACGTACAAGGGTTCAATGCACTCATAACATATTTCTCACTTTCTTTCCTAGCTGGACTATTACCGAGCTCTCCTACAGTAAGAACTTCAAAATCATGATTGTCACTTCTCCTAACAAAACCAAAAAGAAAACTATATACAAGGGTTCCTCTCAAATTCCATCTAGGTACATGGTTCTCACCATGGATTCAGGAATCTTGAGGAGCCATTCAGTATTTACAACCCAGAATGGGCCAGGAACTTACAACTTACAAAATGAAAACAAAATACTAAACTACTGGCACACAGAGTAAAAAACAATGACTAAACACACAACCTGCAAATTTTCATTAACTGCAATTAAGAAAAGCCATACAAAAATATCCAACTCTCTCTTCAACTCTCTATCATCTCTCAAAATGAAGTCTTGTGAGATCTTAAAATGATCTTCACATCACGGGAACAGCCTTAACTACCTACTCAAGTCAAAAGCATCGTTTTAGGAACCGTTAAAACTAACCATATTGTCCACTAAAGACAAAATTTTCTTTTCCTGGGATGTTCTAACTGAATGTACTGAGCAACAACAATACATACGAAGCATCAGAACATGCCACTGAGAAATGGCAGTACCGAGCACATAAGAAAATGCCACCGAGCAACATCAATACTGAGCACCACCAACATTGAGCACCATTAGTACTGAGCACCATCAACATCGAGCATCATCAGCACTAAGAAACATTATTATTGAGTACCAAGCACCAGTGTTGAGCATAATTACCAAGCATCAGTATTGAGCATCACTACCGAGCACTAGTACTGAGCATTAGTACATGTCGAGCATCTTATCTAAGGTTCCTAATGTCTTGGTTGGATTTCCAGAGGTGTACAAACTACCTCAACAACACACAATTAACCTAAAAACATGCATCTAAGCAACTAGGGTGTTTATTCACTAATTTGACCCATTTTCACTTGGTCATTACAAGAGTGAATGCACAAACACCTTACAAACCAACTTAAACAAATCCAAAATGTTCCTAAGGACCTTTAATCCTAAGTTCTCTAGGTGCCCCAGCACCAAGAGGAAAATCTATGATTAAGCACACTTGTGTTGGGGTATTACAGGGATGGGTGACATCCGAGAGGGCTCAATGCTTTAACTCTTTGAGCATCACCTAGATGCATGAGTGCTAAGTGTTTCATTCATTCTCACGAGATATGTGTTCTTGTGAACCACTACTCATGAAACATAGGTCTGAATCCTGATAGCAATATTGTAATTTGACTTGCTATGAAAAGTATCTCCTCTTTATCAATCGATGTGATAAAGGGGATCTATGATGAATAGTTCATAACGAACAACACTTTTTGAAGGTTTTGCAAATGGGATAGCAAGCTAAGTGGGCTTAACCTTGGAGAAAACTCCTTGTTTAAGCACACTTGATTTGGAGTAGTACTAGGATGGGTGACCTACTAGGAAGACCTAATGCTTCACCCTTGTGAGTATTACCTAGATGCAATGAGTGCTAAGTGTTCCATTCATTTTCATGAAAGATGGGTTCTTGTGAACCACTAGTCATGGACCGTGGGTCAATGACTTGACCCAAAAATTACACAATTGAATCCTGATAAAAATATCAAAATAAAACTTACTTATTTTTTATTAATATCAAAATATTAATAAACCATGTACCTAAAAATTACAAACAATATCAACATTAATTAAAAGATAAGATAAATAGTAAAAAAAAATTAAAAAGTAAAATAAAAGTGAGCATAATTATAATTTAATTATTACTTTAATAAAATAAATAACCAAAATAAAACTTCAAATAAATTACAAGGAAATAAAACTATTATTAAAATTGACAAATATTTTTATATTAGAGATCTTGATTATGGTTTGTAAGCTTGATTATGGTTTATAAGCTTGTTGTTTATTATAATTTTTTGTTTTGTTCTTTCATTTTCCCTGCTTGGAAGACGAAGATATTTTCTTTACTGCCACAACTTTGTGTATCCCTTGTAAAAAAAAGTTCTCGAGTGCAATCTTTTTGTGGTCGCTAAAATTGTTGTTAGCGGCGTAGAGTTTAGCATAAAAAATTCTTGAGCAAATTTTTTGAGCTCTTCATCTCTTTTCATGCCATCACGTTCAATATATACTACCAGCAACAAAACTGGAAAAACTGGATATCAATACCTTTGATATTTGTATAACTCATTGCTTTCATTCAAATATGGGACAATGAGGTCAAACACCATTCTAGTGTAGAAAAGAGTGCTGAGTTGTCAAACAATTATAAGGCGGGTCAAGGAAGTAGTTGGACAAAGATGATGTCAATTCAAAATTAAAAATTAAAAAGGACGTGGTTAAGCTCTCTAAAAAATGTACTATTGATCAAATTTCAAAAATTAGAAAACCTAACTGATTTTTGTGAAATTTTCAACATCTATTCTTCATGATATGCATATTTTGTGGTCGAAAACCACAAAAAGGTTGCAAAAAAATCACTGTAATTTGAAAAAAAAAACTTTGACCTTTTTTTTTTTTTTTTGTCTTTGGTGCATTTTGTTTGGAGCTTAGCCCGTGCCAAATTAAAATCCATGGATATAATCTTTTGCATTGTCTTGTGTTAGCCTTTGTCTATTTCTCACCATTGATGTGCAAAGACAATCGATCCATTTCATTTAAGAAATGCCTTTGGCGTAAAAATCAAAATAAACAACTTCTAACCTTCTTTAACGTATTTTTCCCTTTCATTAAATTGTTTACCACTTATTAAATATTTATATCTATTTAGATCTGAATATAATCATAGGGCCCATAAAACAAAATGGTCAAAAATTAATTAAGCTGATAGGCTTATTTTGGAGAAGAATCCTGTCGGTTTGTTCAGACTTTTTGACAGTCTTACGTTGGAAAAAAAGAAAGTCATGTTGGGAAAGTCTTGGGTGTTGCACGGAATAAATTTCAATATACTCTGTTAGTTATGTCTGTGTAAAACCAAATCCCACAACCTATGACTTTGTCTTCTCATTGCATACAGAAATGGGAGCTATTCGACAGGGTATGGGCATCCATTAAGTATAATGCAAGTGAGTTTTTGTCAAATATCAAAGTTAGAAAGAAATAATTTTATAGTTGAGGGAAAAATCTTGACATGGCGCTCTACAACTAGGGTAGAATTTCGTACATCCCCTTCCCTCCTAGCACACAACTAGGTGGTGTGCCATTAATGGCATCTACTTCCCCCGGGTCCGTAGAAGGCATTAATCAAGCCATTAATGATGGCCTTGATAAAAACTAAGGCAACAAACATTTTCTTCACAGTGTGATTGTGGATCCTAAAGTGGTTTCTCTGGGCAGGAAAGCAGTTGTATCTAAACCTGAGGATACCCAAGCCCAAGTAGAGAATGGAGAAAAACAAGGAACCCTGTCCTCAAACAAGCGAAAGTTGCCACCAGTGAAGGAAATGGAGGTAAGGTTCCTTCCCCTCCCAAGCTTGTTATTAAGTTGAATTTGCAAATAAATGCAGCAACAGAATAGGAGAAGGTAAGGCTTAGGAATAGTGTTATTTTCTCTGCTGCATTAGATCTTTCTAAGATTCCCTCAAGAAATTTTATTAACTACTGGTTTGAGAAAGTTTGGGGGCAGAAAATAGGGTTTCAATTTTCCTATTGAGAAATGCTTGAAAAACGGTTAGTTCTTATGTTCTTTTGTGATCCCAAGTCCCAACAAGCCATTATCGATAGACAATTCTAAAGAGTTCGTCCATGTGAATTTCAAGCCATGCCATAGTTGCTCGAAGCCACTCACAATGAAGTTTTAACATTATCAATCCCTAGATGGCTAATAATTGGCAACCTCCCACCTTTTATGTTGAATCTACTTCCTCATGCTCTTGAACCTGTGAGTAGGGTTTTAAAGATTGATCAATCCAATGTTTTAATCCCCAATACTAACATTAGAGTCCTCATTTCCCTCAAACCTAGTATTGATGTACCAAACTCGCTGTAGTTTGACCTTGGTGGTTCTCCCATCAGTTACCTTGTTACTTTTTTGGGTGGTATTAATGGTTGCTACTTATACAGGAAGGAGGGTCACAAAAATAAGATTGCCCTATTCTGAAGAAATGTGTTCTCTCACCTCTAAAGCCCCATGCTCCTGGTGATAACCATAAAATCTCTTCTCTGGTAAAAACCAATGACATAATCCATGGATCTTCTTTTCAACAAACCTTGCAAGGACAAGTCTCCTCATCCTTGTCTTGGATGCAAAATTCTTCAACCATTAGTGCCACTCTGGATAATCTTAAAGGCCAATTGGAAAAACACCCAGATCCCCCTCTATTGAACTCTGAAGTCCCCAAAGTGAGATGTTGGCACTTCCAAATGCTAGTGACCTTGATTTTGGATTGGGTAAAAAGAGCCCCAAGACAAAGCATAGAACACAGAATGCTCAAGAGATTGCACTAGAAAATATTAGAGCAATAGCAAAGAAAGCCAAGGAAAACCCTCAGCCCAAATGGAATGTACATTTCATCCCTCTAGGTCAAGGTGCTACCTTTGCCCAGTCTGCAACCCTTGATCTATCCTTCGATAGGGAAGATAGCCCTAAATAATTCTCTCTTCCTTTAGCCTCCCTAACTGATTTAGTAAGTCCTGATCATGATAGTGGAATAGGGGAGGGCGGTTCACCTCCTCATATGGACCTAAGTAGAAAACTCAATGATTTCTCAGTTGTTGTTATCCCTGCACCCCCCCCCCCCTCTTCCACCCTGCCTGATCAATGGAAGTATGAACCTAGAATTAGGTGGAGTGCAGATAAATATACCATTCCTAAGGATATGGTAGTGTTCAAGGCTGATTAAAGGAAGGATCTTGAGTTGGAGGATGGATAAATTGGTAAATATAGAGATGGTCCATTTAAAGAAGATGTGGAAACTTTTGTCTTCACCTCTGACTCTGGCAAGAAACACAAAAAGGTCTGTAATCCTCTTAAGAAGGACCCTTTAGAATTTGTTGATGGGTTAAATATTACAAGGAAGAGAGGCATGCCTCCTCTCCTTAGTGGTAAACCTAAACCCTCCAAGGCCCCAAGGAATAAAATTCTTTAGTGCTTCAAAAGCTTTTAGATCCCCATGGAGAATGACAGGTAGAGGTTACTCATGTTTTTAAACTGTGCTTCTTGGAATGTCAAAGGCTTGGAACCTCTGACAGGAAATATGTGGTTAAGAGGCTTCTAAATTTTCATAAGAATTTGGATATACTTATGCTTCAAGAGGTGAAGGCAGTTGGATTTTCACTTGATATTGCCCTAAAATGCATTTGGAAAGATGCAATAACCTATTCTACTAAACACCTGAGGGGTAAAGGTGGGACCTCTATTCTGCTAGGTCCACAATCAAGGAAGATTGTCCAAAAGTGGAGATTTTCTCCCTGCAATAGGGCATTCTAGGTCAGATTTAAGTGATGATTATGAATTTGGAGCTTGCTCAATATATGTCCCCAATGAACATAATGAGAGGATTAACCTGTGGAATTGGATTACAAATCTTGATAACATTCCTTGGATCTTAGTAGGAGATTTCAATATGATAGAAAGGGCTCAAGACAAAGTGGGAGAATGAAGAATTGAATGGAAACAAAATGAGCTACTCTATTAGAAAAAAATGATGAGAAAACTAAATTTATTTGACCCCCTAGAAAAAACCAAGGGTGAACCTAAATGTGTGTGGTATACATGATCCAACTATCAAAAAGGGGATAGGAGGATCTACTCTAGATTGGACATATTCTATAAGTATAGACAGTTCTTAAGTTGTCTCCCTCCTCCTGATGATAATTGTGTAAAGGTTTTTCCCTTCACTCTCTCTGGCCATCATCTTATACTCTCTTGCATCCATCTATTACTAGATCATGGAGATATGCCTATTAAGAAACAAGGCTTTTCCCTAAACTCCTCTCTTCTTAAGGATGAAGATGTTCAGGTGGCAGTCAAAATCATTGCTTGGTATAATAATCAAATTGCTCACAATGAATCTGAAGAAAATAGGTGGACCCAAACTACTGAATCTTGGAAAAATATGCTCAAGACTGTAGACAAGAAAAGAGCTAAATATGCTAGGGGGGAGAATATAGATTAGTTGAGGCCCTACACCCCATCTGGCCAAAATTTATTAGACAAGGTGATGCTATGTAGAGACTCCCTCAGAAAATTGTAGAATTCTAAGACCAGAGGTGCTAAAGTTAGAGCCAGAATCAACTGGCTTAATTTTGGGGACAGAAGATCAATTTTTTTCTTTCATACTCTAAAAAAGGAAGCGAGAGATAAAATTTCTTGTATCAGGGAACAAGACAAAAATATCACATCCCATGAGGAAATTGTGGAGACCTTCTCAAAGTTTTATAGAAACTTGTTTTCTTCAAAAGATAATGAGATCCCCATGGAGACTGCTAGGAAAAAGATAAGAGGAATCATCCCTAATAAGGTGACAGAGGAAGATGCAGCAGTGATAGACAGTGAGCTTTCAGAGGATGAAATCAAAAACTCCATTTTGAACATGGCCAATGATAAGGTCCCTAGACCTGATGGACTTTCAGTTGAATTCTTTAAATCCATAATAGATTGGGCTTGTAGAAACCTACTCAGTATTTACAACAAGGTCATTCCATTAGGAACTCTAGGTACAACTATCAACGCCAACCTTATTAAATGGATTCCTAAATAAGGAGACATACTTCTTGTTAAGAACTACAGGCCCATTACCCTCCTTAATGTTGGGTATAAGATCCTCGCAAAATCTCTAGCCCATGGAATTGAAAATGTACTTCCTAAGGTGGTTAACAATACTCAAACGAGATTTGTAAAGGGGAGATACATCCTAGAAAATCTTATTACCTGCTAGGAATCTCTGAATTGGGCCAAAGTATCTGAGTAGGAAGGTGCTATGTTGCTTATTGATTACGAAAAAGCATATGGTCAGATTGAGCGGAAATATATCCTGATGATGTTGGAAGCACTGGGATTCTTGCCTCGCTTTTGCAAAAGGGGTTCTACTCTTCTCCAAGGAGGCAGGGCGGCCCAGTGGAAATCAATGGAGTGAGATCATAATTTTTGAGCTATCTAGGTCCATCAGGAAAGGATGCCCCCTTGCCCCCTCCCTCTTTGTCATTTTTGCAGACTCCTTCCATTCCCTCCTAAGGGATTATTCCCTATCCCCAAAAGTGAAGAGAATACTCCTCCCCAATAAACAAGAGGTCTCCAACATTTAATTTGTTGATGACACCTCCATCCTCATGTATCTTGATGAAAACAACATGGACCACAATTCTATTATGCTGGGATGGGACCACAATCCCCCAAGTTGGTGGGGCAAGTTTGGACTTGAATGGGGAGGCCCTGACCATATTTTTAGATATCTGGGTATTCCATTTACAGTCAACCCCAATATTAATAAAATGTGGAGTTGGGTCAAGAGAGGATTGTGAAAAAATTGAACAAATGGGACAGTAATCTCCTCTCATTTCCTAGCAGATTCCAAGTATGTTAGGAAATTCTTTCTTCCTATCCAATATATCTCTCCTCTGCATGGTTGTTTAACCAACACCAATTCAAATTTATCAAGAAATATATATCAAAGACTTCCTCTGGTCATATGGTAGAGGCAACAAATAGATGCATGCAGTATCATGGGAATGGTGTGCTAAAGAGAAAACTTGGGGTGGTCTCGGTCTTAAAGATCTTAGAACTCAAGGTATAGCCTTAGCTGTTAAATGGATTGCAAAGGCAGCCACAAGGGAGGAGCCTTGGAAATTCTTGATCAAGAATAATTTATCTCGGGCTCATCCTAGAAAATCTAAGGCTTGGAATAACTTCTGCTACACTAATCTTCTTCCAATAGAAGCCAATAGAGTAGTACAAGGTTCAAATGTTTTCAGAACCATTTGGAAGAGTTGGAATTTTTTGAAACAATTTCTTTGTAATATTGGCCCAACTGAAGGTAATGGAATAATCTGTGGAAAGAAGTCAATATGGTGGAATCTCAAACATGGTAGTAAACCCATGGCATTACTTCAAGGTTGTTCAACAAAAAAGTGGTCTTAGAAAGGTATTAATACCTTCCATGATATATTACAGTAGGGCAAATTAATTCCATGGGAGAAAATTGAAGCAGAGTTGAACATTCCCAAATCCCAATGGAGAACATACTCCCTCCTCTCAGCTTCCCTCAATAGTTTGGGATCCTTTAGTGGTCCTGCTTCCCCCCAAGATACTGGTCCTTCCAACTCTCTTGGCCAGACAACACTCCCCACTTTGTCAAATCCAAATACATCTACAACCTGCTTACCTTCAAACCTGATATTATTCCCCATGTTAATTCCAAATGGCACGTTGAAGCTCAATAATCTGTCTGGAACAAATATTTTTCCTTCATATGGAGTAGAACTTTCAAACCCAAAATTACATGTTTTTTGTCAAGATTCATACTGCGTAAGCTGCCATTTAAGAAGCCCGGAGGAGAGTCTAACCTGTGTACAGTCTGCATAGACACCCAGAATCTATAATGCATGTCTTTTTTGAATATTTATTTTCTTCTAAAGTTTGGAAAATGTTTGGCCTTACCTTCAATGTTCATTTCAAAGTTTTAAATATAATATAAGGTCATATTAACAACAACAAATATTGTAACACTTTATGGTCCATCCTTTCTTCTTTTATATTATGGATTATTTGGAAGGCTTGAAATAATGATGTGCTTGCAAGAAAGGACGGGAACCTTACTGAGTCTCTTCGGAGACTCATTTATCTTGATGTTTCCATGCAGGTTACCACTGTGTTCAAATTGAAGGAGTGCAAATTCCTACAAATCATGAAAGATGGAAAAACTACAATTGATAAGAAAGACATAGCACATGGATACACCACTATGAAGGCTAAGGGTGAATTTGTGGTCACTCCTACTGACTTCATACATTAGTTGAAACAGTCTGGACAATGAAAGCCTAATGCTAAGGAACCAAAGCGAGCAAAGGACCTGGGCTACAGATCTCATGAAATCATCGGTTACAATGATGTGTCCCCAGATTCTAATGATACTGATATAGATCAGGAGACACCGACTAAGTGATTAGTTTAATCAATACGTCTAGGTACTAATAGGGACATCTACTAAATTATACAAATAATCAATACAGCTAGGTACTAATAGAGATATCCAAATAATAATAAAATTCCCACCATTAACAAATCATAATTCCTTCTAAAGATCTAAATGGTTCATCCTTGTACACTGATTTTATATATATATATA
>MU227510.1:525610-543014 GCA_018584345.1 Thuja plicata | reverse complement strand
ATGAATTTAATTGATTATGAATATACTATTTAATTTAGAATAATAATAGAATGATAAATATATAAAATATTACATTATATTATTATGTAACAGTATAATAATAAGTAAATATTATAATATCTATATTACTATTTAGATTTTGATATTAAATATAATTTATGTAATACCAACACATATTAGTCAAAAGCATTTATATTATTCTGCTTCTAATGATAATATGCATAAAACAACAATAATATATATATATATATATATATATATATATATATATATATATATATATATATATATATGGGCAATAGTCATCTTAAGCTCATTACTAAATTTTTGTGTGGGTGGGCTATTGACATCTGAAATGAGAAAGAGAGAAGGAAGCCATTCTCAAATTATTTGAGAATAACATTGTCATTTATTTTTTAAATTAAGAAGAATTTATAATGTATCATCTTTTTTCATATATTTTTATTCTACGATAATTCTAATTATCATTTAAATTGATAAATAAATATTGAATTATTTTATTAATAATTAATTACATTTAATCACAATTTATTAGATTTGTTAAAAGGTTTTGGAAACTTCCATGCAAATATGGTGATAGGCGAAAAATCATATTCAACAACCATTTTGAAATAAATATACATTTCTAAATTATATACACTACCATTATAACTAATTATATAAATACTATTTGATATATATTTTACTATTGCACCCTTCAAAGTGCAAGTGCTAATTTTAATTAATCTGTGGAATTGAAATCTAGAAAGTCTTACCTCGGGGCAGACCATCTAAAGCAAGTATTTTTACCCTCGTTAAAATGAAGTATTTTTTCAACCATTCGATGTGAAGAAAGATACTATTTTAATGCTACCACTAACAAATAAGTATTGAAAATCCCCAAATATATTCACCACAAAGTGAGGGCCCCGATGAATTAATGTTCTGATGTGGGGCTGACTTTATATTCGACAAGGACTGACAGCCAAACAATAAAATTTAGTAATAACAACATTATTTTCTTCCCACTTTTTACGTGAGAGAAAAAATAAAAATCTGTTTGACTGTAATAAATGATTCAACAATGATAAGCCTGTAGCTTTTGAAGATTTCAAATATAATGAAACATAAGCACACTTTTTCTGAATGATAAAGAAGGAATGTAAATTTAGTTTTATGCCTAATTTGATATTTTCTTAATTTAATTTATTTAGCTGATTATATGTTGTTTTGAAAGACTATTAAATTATTCACTTTCTAATTTGATTAAATTTATGTATTATGAAAATTATTTTTCATATATATATATATAGGGGTTTAGCCTAGTTGGTTGAAGTCAAGAGGGACATCTTTGTAGAACTCTAAATTGTGACTCTTAGTCTTTCATTTGTTGTATTTGTCTCATTGTAAAAGGTGGATTTATAAGTTGTGACTCTTGATCTTCTAAAGAGTTCAAAAAATGTAACACATATATTTATGATTGGTAATTGGCCAGCTAAGTTAGGGTGTGTAGGGGTCCTATGTGAAATTAAGTATAATTTATTGTTTAATTTCCAGATTTTAAATATAAACGTGGGCATTAAAGTAAGTACAAAGCTCTTTTTGCTTAATAATTCCGCATCGCAGATAGAGATGTAAAGATGAAGCAAATGATTCGAATCTGTTAATATGATTACCAAATTAAATGAATGCACGTGCATTAATAACAATCATCTGATTCCACGTTGGGGTTTCCATTGAAAGTGGCGGGGCACACTAAACGACGCTTCGGAGCAGTTACAGGAGAGTCGTTGATATCTTAGCGGGCCTCCCCGCAATCTCTCTCCTTAACCATTTTCTCTATTTATTCTATCTTTTGCCATTTCTTCTCCGCCACTGTCATTTCTCAACCGAAGGAGATTCTTAATTTTCCCTGGTGAAATGGCCGATTGTTGGTTCATTAGAATCTCTGCACGCTATAATGCTCTCTTGCTCCCAACATTTCTGCTCAATTTCATCTCTGCTTTAGAAGACGTGAACAGAGCTGTTTTCTGGATTCTTTCTCGAGCTGGATTGTTGGAGCCCGAAATCTCTGCGTTCGAAGAATCCTCTCACAATTCCCTTGTCTGCGGAGACACCATTAGAGAAAATTTGCCCCTGCTCTCCTTTGCTAAATTTGCAGAGAAATTGAGTGAGATTGAAGAGGACTTTGTGTGCGCAGTCTGTTTGAACTCCTTTGACAAAGATGATGAAATAAGAGAGCTCTGTAATTGCTGTCACGTATTTCACAGAAATTGTTTGGACAAATGGATTGATCAGCGGCAAGACACGTGTCCTCTTTGCAGGTGTGCTCTTCTTCCACGCAGGCAGATGATGTTGGATGTACAACCAGGAACTCTCTGGGTGGTGGATCAGATCTCCTATTTCTTCGGGGAGGATTTAATGGTTTCTGAATAGGAAAAAAAACAAACATGTTTCTAATTGTCTATATGTAATTGGATCTGGTGAGCCCAAAATAGAGAGTTTTAGTAGTACATAATAAAATTCGCTGTGGGTTTTCTTGCACTGTTCAGAAAATATTCAGGGTATAAGAAGACTAATCTGCAGAAAAAGGTTTATGTTTGATAGGTATTTTTCTGTCGTGCTAGCTAAGTTCTAGATAGAATGTATCAAAGATTAAATAAAAAAGTCAAAAAAAAATTTTTATAAATTTCCGAAAACACAGTAAGTTTTTAGCAATTTTTTTTAGTTTTCAACCACAAAATATATAGATTATGAAGAACAGATGCTGAAAATTTCACAAAAAACTGTAATGATTTCGAATTTTTTAAATTTGATCAATAGTACATTATGTCCCGAGCTTAGCCACATCATTTTTGACGTGGTTTAGAATGGTCAATTCATAGATTGTCACATAGATCATCTTACCAAAGAGACACTTATTATTTTTATCATACTCCTTTTATATCTTTTACGTTTTGATTGGTTATTTAGCAAATACCTGCGTGCAAAGTGGGTAGTGATAATAACATGCCATCATATTCCATATCAAAAGACGTGATTTGTAGAACATACGAGTGGAAGTGCATTTACTGCGGAGAATGGATTAATTATTTCAATCAAGCCAATTCTTTAATAGTTGGGTTTGCCGCCCACTTATATAAAATTAGATAATATAAATATAATGGCCAAGCCTCAAGTAGTGGGGAGTATTTATTTTTATTATGTTTTTCTTTTAAGAGATCGAATAGAAATATGTAGTGGTGATCAAATTTGATGGTACTTAATTTGTGAGCAATTGCATGTGCTCCATGTGAGAGGAGTAGGCCACGTTATAGACACTTGTCATTTTAAGATTGGGTGCGTACAACAAAGATAAGCGAGTTTAACTCTTGAATATTTCATACAATGTAACTAACACATCTAAACGCCTGCAGACTGAAAACTGCAAAATTTTGAAGAATTGGGATGCAGAATAATAAGGGTCTGGCAACCTGAAAAGTAAAAGGAATAAAGAAATTTAGCAAGTTATGGAAACTATACTTTAGAGTAATTATATTTATTATGTTACTCTGTTTTTTTAATTTTGTTGTACTTCAATTCTATGTTAATATTTTTTTTTTAAATGTATTTGTTATAAATTTTGCGCTGTCCGTATGGATTTGCTGTAGAAATAGTTCATATATCAGTTTTTAACACTATTGTATTTAAAACTATGTCGTATTCAAAATATGTACTTTTTTTAATATGGAAAAAGAGGCTGATTCATACTAAAATAGATATATCTGGTTTTACAAAACAACTTTTTCAATGTGTAATAGTTAAAAAATTGTTTCTAAAATTAGCTGTGTATATATTTATCTTATATTTTAAATCATACTTAATAATAATCTAAAATGTTTAGACTAAAACTTCCAATCTTCTAGAAGTTTTACCTGTTAAAAATGCATAGAACATTTGATGTTGGCAAAGAGAAACTGTCTGTACTCTTAAAATCAGAGTTGTAAACAAGAGCAATAGGGAGGCACCAAATGGTGAAGAAACACTAGCATGGGTTTTGGCACCAATAAAATAACAAATAGTGATGTCACATTAGTGCACCAACTAAATATGACTCAGTGCCTCATCTAACATTTTTTAAGTCATTTGAACACCTCCACAAATTTATGTTGATGTGTCATCATATTTGATTATGTGGATGTTAAATCTTAGTTATAAGCAGGGGACTTGCCAACTAAGCTGCTGAAAAAAAATACAATAAAATTTAAAATTGTGACATAAGATTTTGACAGATGCCTAGTTAATATGTTCAATTACAAAATCATTTTCCTTAAAAAAGTGGAAAAATGTCTATACATGACTTTTATGTAATAGTTTGATAAACTAGATGACACATTTTGAAAAATTCTAAATATTTGTAAGATAGTGGAGACAAATAAGGAGTATTGTCATGGAAGCCATGCCAAAACCTAGTAACAAAGGTTAAATTTTTTCTTTTATCCAAAAAAAAAAAATAGTTGAGCATCATAATCAACACTATAATAATTAATGGGACAAGCACTATAATCATCACTAATAATTTCAATGACTATAATAGACACATGAGTCACCTTGTCACATATGTAAAAGTGGATACATACAATATACAAATATAATACATTTCAACTATTGATTGTCTTTTTTCTTTTTCCTTTTTTTTTTACAAGTATTGGAGAAGATTTGTACTCAGCACCATTTAGATGCTTACAACATGAGCTATTGATTATCTTGGTAATTCATATTTCTTTACAAATGCATACTTTTCTAAAAGGTCAAAGATTAGACAACTAAACCATGGTCATCAAAATTCACAACATTTGTTCACAACATCAATTATATACCAAATAATCACATAAAAGCAATCACGATATTATAAAGTGTGGGTGACCATGTGTAGTCATGTGAAGTCATTTATCATTTTAATATTCTCATGAATTTCGCTTGAATGTCTCCATGTGGTTTTTCTATGATACCGTGGTGTTTATATTGATTAACCATTATGATTTTGTCCTCCCTACATGCCTATATATTGGGAGTAACTAGATTATGGTTTAATAAGTCCTATGAAGTGCTATTAAAGTGAAGAAAGTAGTTGTGTGTTTAATGTGCGATCTTCTTTATCATGTAGATTTTTTTATAAATTTATTTTTCACATTAATCTTATGTTCGTATGGCTTGTTACTTTTATTCTTATTACTAATGTTATCTAATCACATAATCGTCATATTGTAATCTTTGGAGAAAAAGTATATTTCAAACTTGTATGAAAAGAAGAAGAATAAATGTAGATCTTAACAAGAATAGAGAAGAAGAGAGACCATGCAACCCCCACTCAAAATGTAGTCTTCTATACCAATGGTTAAAGCACTATGATTATTAAGAATGGTATGAATGTCAAGTAACATTCTAAAAAGAAAGAAATAAAATCAAACTTATATATGCAATAGATCTTCCCATTTCAAAAGGAATGTGAAGGGAAAACCTTAGAACATAAATCTCTAAATGATTTTCATATATAGCAATTTTAGTGTTAAAAGATGTCATCAATAAATTTTGAATTAACTAAAAATGTCACAATCCAAAGTAATGTGTAAATTATTATGAAAATAGAAGCAAACATGAAGTGACATCAACTACAATAAAATCATCATTGAAGAAGAATCCATTTCAGAGAGGCTAGAATATATGCAAGACAGAGTTTGTGCATGCAATGTATTTTTGATATTTTACATTACATATATTCATATAGGATTGATTAGAATAAGGTTTTATATAAAATCAAGAAGATCATATGGAAAAATGGAAACTTAAGGTTTTGAGCATTCTCAACTTCATGGAGTTCTTATATAATCTTTTGCTTTTGTAATTCAAATTGCACCTCATATTCAAAACTATATTTGGGAGAAATATATAGTCTTGTTAGACATGGAATATGGACAATTCATGAAAGGGTTAAGATGAGGAATATAGAAAGGTATGGTCCTCTAAGGATAAGGTTTATCTCTAAGGCAAGAACAAATGGGGAGATGAATTTGTAAACATGAGGAAAATAAGTTATTTGCAAAGAATAAATATTGGATTCCAAAGCTAAATTTATGCAAACCTTAAAGACGTACTATTATGTAATGATCAGGTTCACCAAATGAAAGAAACTAAAAGATAATTTCTTATAAAAGAGTTGGTGTTCTACAATGTAATGTATGTGTATAAGAAAAATAGTGTATATCAATCCTTCCTTTTTGACACCAATTAATCAACGAGAATTGGTACAAAGCTTCAATTGGAGACCAAACATATAGAATAGAAAATGGAAATGTGAACACAAAATTAGGAATAAAAAATGGCTGTATATGAGTTTAAATAACCATACAAAAGAAGATTCTATCAAGAAACAACCTTTGAGAATACAAGGAAGGTCCTACAAATATTTTAAAATTCTTTTACAATAGAAAAAATACTAGATACCTATTAGTAAATAGATTTGTCTTTATAAAAAAACAAATGACTCTTTAATGCCCTCAAATTAAAAGACAAAACTCGAACCAGCAGTTGAGTCCCTTGCAATGGGGTGTGGAAGTGCGGTTTGAATTTTAATGTGAAGCTACAACTCCTTTCATTTGGTATACAATGAATAAAATTACTGATTATAACTTTAACCAGAAAACACGAAAGGCAAACAACCATCTATTATAACTATGAGATAGATGTGAAAGCTAATATTTAGATTTAAATAATTACATGAAAGGAGACGCACAGATCAATATTTCCTACATTTATGAATGAGAAACAATAAAATAAGAGCCACAAACTTGTGATGATTAATAATTCTGAATTCACAGACTCAGTAATTCAAACTCCTCTGTTTCATATAATAGAAAAATAGATAATAGAATGTGAATTTAAAAGATTACAAAAACATTCAGAATCTGCAATCCAAAACAATGCATAAATAAACACACAGATTCATATATGCATCTTTTATTTCTTAATGCAGAAAATTGAACACACAGGCTTCATCTCTATAAACAGCAAACATAGTCATAAAGTAATCAAAGAAAACTGCTTTCTTTTCTCCCCTAGCTTCTTCTCCCATAAAAAAAAGAGCCCCCTTTCTTGGTATGAATTCCCCTTTTAAATACTCTTCTCTGTCCTTTCTATTTTTTTAGGCCTTTCAGTTTTCATAACTGAATCTTGAAAGCCCTCTTCTCTTTTCCTTATACATTCACTTTTATCTTATCATAATTATAATGCTTAATTCACCACCAATGAATTAAAATACTAACAACAAGATACTATTCCAGTATATCTTCTTAACTTTACTTTTCCGCTTCTTTAAGGAAATAGCTTTCTTCATGTAATAGTCCTCAGGATAATCTGTTTAATGAGCAATTGTCCAAGTGTCACATTCTGCACACTTTCCTTTTCATTTCACAAGATGGGAGTGACAGAGTTCATCAATATGCAACACATTTTGGTAGTTTTCCATATCTGAGACTTGTGTTTCTTAGAGATTTCGAGGACAATAATATCTTGGCAAGTGACGTTCTCAACAAACCTTCACTTTAATAATGCTTCAAAATTTGTTACTCTCGAAACCATTTCATAACTTCCTTGAGACATGAATATCAAATTCTTATACAGTCCCATCGATAAGCCAACAAGTGCATCTAGTCGACATTTGGTAGGTTTAGGGTTTCTTCTATTGGCATGGTAAAGTTTCATTGAACATCTCCCTTGACTGATCATACATCTTCCACCATCGTCTTCATACCGTGGTAACATTTCATTGTAAGAGAGCATTAGCATATTCTTTCTCCTTCAAAGTTGTCTCTTCTTCATGAGCTCGAATATTTTCAAACATCAATTGAACTGATTGCTGAATGGTGACACTTCCGTACCCCCAAGTTCACAATTCTTTCCCATGCCGGGCAGAGCTACACATATTTAGTTGTGGCATTTGATGATAAATTTCCGAATCTTGATTTCGCAAATTATGACCCAATTTTTCTCGAATTATCATCTATCTTACGACACTTAGATGGATTTATTCTAGCATTTCCAAGAGCCTCAAAGGTTTCTTTGCAAGGCCTTGTCAAAGTTCCAATCATATGTCTTAGCTCAGCTAGCTCATATTTTGTATTCACATTTTGTAATGAAACTGGGGATTTGGCGTATTATGAAACTTTTGAACTTCAAACATTCGAATTTATTGTACCTCTGCTACCTCTACTTGTTGAACTTGAACGTTTGAAGTTTGAGTTCAATGGTTCTATGCTGCAACATCTAACGAGGTTGAACACTGACAATAAAGAGCTTTGCACATACAAGTAACTTTGAACCTTTGGATTCGTTGAGCTCCCAAACCTTGAACTTGTTCCCTTTTGAACCTTGATTCTGAACTGCTGAACCATTGAACCATTTGAACCCCTTGGTTCAACAATTCTTTGAGATGCTGCCTTTCATAAAATGTCATCTTCACAAAAGATTACGAACAAAAATCAATGTGGAAGATCAGGATGATTATGAAAATTTCACCTCTGATCACCATTAGATGAGATGGAGCTTGTTTTTAAAATTTTAAATTGGGGGACCATAAGTGGGCCAACAATACTTTAGAGTGGTCTAGTCTTTGGTGTAACTTGGGTTTATGGCATAGACCTAAACTTGTAAACTAGAATTAGTATAGGTAGTTGCCACTTTTCTTTACATGGAAACTAATCAACAAAAAAATAAAAAGAAAAAGAAAATGATAAA
The DNA here is from genome assembly GCA_018584345.1 of Thuja plicata. Classification (NCBI taxonomy): domain Eukaryota; kingdom Viridiplantae; phylum Streptophyta; class Pinopsida; order Cupressales; family Cupressaceae; genus Thuja; species Thuja plicata. The sequence continues at coordinate 534,242 of MU227510.1, read as the reverse complement.
ATATGTTATAAATTGGTTCAGATAAACAAAGATAATGAAAAGATTGCATCTAATATAGACTACCGTTTTTTGGATTATATGAACTAAAACTTAAGACAAATACAAATAGCACGAACATGGGAGATGAATATTTCACAAGGTGAACATTAATGTGGTCAAAATTAATCGTGACAGTACTAAGGTGCACATTAACATTCACAAATTCATCGTCATTGAAAGGTATGATTGAAATTGGCGGCTTTGTGAAATGAATTTTACAAATTGAAAGATGGTGAAATTGATGATGACATATATGTGGTCATAAAACATCGGTAGCGTGGTGTGAGAAATAAAACTCCTTGTTTTGCACAAATTTCCAAATGTGAAAGGTGGAGATTCGATCCACAGAGCTTGGAGTGTGTTCCAAACAGTTCGGAGTGCATCTGCAGTGTAAAATTCTTGTTGTAGACATTAAGGTGATCAAATTGGGTATTGGCTAAATAGCCAACTAAAACATAAGGTCCTATTTGGTTGCTGGAATTGACCCAGAATTAGAATTAACAAATTCTAGTTATGCCAAATTCAATCTTTGTGTCAACCCCATGAAAATGGAATAGGGATTTTCTAATTCTAGTTTTGCCCCAAAATGAGCATTCAAATCTTCCTAAAAAAACCTGGAATTAGAATTCAAAATTGTAATTGGAATTGAAATGAGCTCCTTCTAATGCTACAAAGCTTGCCGGAAGAGAAAGGGAGTTTGTCCACCACTATCTGTAAGGAAATGCTTCTGGTGAGCATTGGGATTGGGAATGCTTTTGCAGCTTCATTGCCCATTCGGAAAATGCTTCTTGCTCATCTTCCAGGTGAACCAAATGGTTCCAGCCTATATTCCAAAAACCATTTTCAGAATTTATAACTTCTAAAATTGAACAAATTCCAGGATTTCCTAATTCCTGCAACCAAACAGGATTCGGGGAGTTTGAAAAAAATACCAAGTGTTCCCCTTGGTAAGATATACTTTTTAATTTGGTAACGTTGCCATCAAATTGCACTCAGGCTGAAAGACAAGGAGAGAGTCTATTGATGGATACTCCACATTTGACCCTATTTATGAATTGGGTGAGCTGTGCATTTAGAGTTGTGGACAGAGCTTTAAATGTCAAAAGAAACAGGTTATCTAACTCTTTGACGCAGACGACGGTACTCGTCTGCTTATAAACATTGCCATCTCACCACTTGGTAGAAGGAAACAGTAGAGGGATTGATCATGTTCTCGTTCAGGGCTGACATGGATTTCGTTCTTCTGTCGGCTTCAGCTTTTGCGTTTGTGCTGTTCTTTTCTATTCTGAAGACATGGATTTCCTCTCTATCAAAGCCCTCGCCCAATCTCCCTCCTGGAAGTTTTGGGTGGCCTCTAATGGGCGAAATGCCCGAATTCGTAGCCTCCATGTTGGCCGACGGATATCAGAGTTTTCTAGAGAAGAGAAATAAGCGATTCGGAAACATCTTCAAGACATCTTTGTTTGGCTACCCAGTGGCTGTGTTCTACAGTGCTCAAGGCAATCGATTTCTCTTCAATGCGGACGTCCACACCTATTTTCCTGCTCCGGCTGTGAAGTTATTGGGGAATTCCTTGCTTAGCAAGGCTGGTGAAGACGCCAGAGTAGTCAGGAGAATGCTCGTGACATTTCTAAGACCCCAAGCTCTGCAGAAATTCGTGGGCAGAGCGGATTCTATCGTAAACGATCAAATCAAAAAGTACTGGATCGGAAAGAAGGAAATAAAGGCGTTTTCTCTCATCAAGGGCGGCCTTTTTGCTGTGGCTTGCAGTCTGTTTATGAGCGTGGAGGATGAAGACCAACAGAATGAATTGAACGGGCCTTTCGGCGATATACTGAAGGGAATTGTGCAGATCCCTTTCTATATCCCTGGAACGCCGTACCACAAAGGCTTCACAGCTAGAAAAAAAGCCCACAAATTAATGCAGAAGGTGATTGATAGAAGAAAGAAGGATCTGTCGAATGGGTCCGCTTCACCGGACCAGGACTTGTTGTCCTTCCTTCTCTGTAACATCGATGATCGTGGTCAAAAAATGAGAGATGAAGATATCATAGATAATATCATTATGCTCGTTGTCGCTGGCCACGAGACCACCCTTGTGGCCGTAACGTTTCTGCTCAGATATCTCGCTCTCCATCCGATCTGCTACGCCCAAGTACTCCAAGGTAAAGTTTTACATATTAATTTTATCATTTTTTCACAATCGTCTAGTTTATAGATTGGATTGTATTAACGTTTCAGATCATATTTCTAATCTATCATCAAACTTAGTTATTTCTAAATTTGGTGGTATTAATGTTTCACATTTCTAATCTATTATCAAATTTAATTGTTTGCAAATTTGATTGTATCATCATTTTGTAATATATTATCAAACTTTCAAATTTGATTGTATCATTATTTTGTAATCCATCATCAAACTTAGTTATTAGATTTGATTGTATTAACGTTTTGGTTATATTCCTAATTTTCTATCAGACTTAGTTGTTTCTAAATTTGATTTTGTCAACATTTTGTAATCCACCATCAAGCTTAGTTGTTTCTAGATTTGAGTGTATCAATATTTCAGATTACATTCCTAATCCACTATTAGACTTAGTTGTTTCTAGATTCAATTGTATTAATATTTAGGATTATATTCCTAATCCACCATCAAACTTAATTGTTTCTAGATTTGATTGTATCAACGTTTCACAATCCGCCATCAAACTTAATTGTTTCTAGATTTGATTGTATCACCCTTTCACAATCCACGATCAAACTTAATTGTTTCTAGATTTGATTGTATCACTGTTTCACAATCCACCATCAAACTTAATTGTTTCTAGATTTGATTGTATAACGGTTTCACAATCCACCATCAAACTTAATTGTTTCTAAATTTAATTGTATCAACATTTCATAATCCACCATTAAACTTAATTGTTTCTAGATTTGATTGTATAACGGTTTCACAATCCACCATTAAACTTAATTGTTTCTAGATTTGATTGTATCAACATTTCACAATCCACCACCATCAAACTTAATTGTTTCTAGATTTGATTGTATCAACATTTCACAATCTACCATCAAACTTAATTGTTTCTAGATTTCATTTACGTATCAATATTTAAGATTACATTTCTAACCCATCATCAAAATATAAGGAAATGCATGAAAATATAGAAATCAAAATATGAGGAAATGTATGAAAATATAGAAATATAAATTTATGAGAAGATATAGGAAATTGTTGACACGAGAAGATGGACAGAGCATGTGCAGATAATGAGTGAGATGGGAGGGAGGCAAGAGTTGGAATGGAATGATATGCAAAAGATGAAATATTCGTGGAGAGCAGCACAGGAGACACTGAGATTACAACCACCATCTCTAGGCTCACTGCGGATCTGCTCGGAAGACATCTCTTATGATGGCTTCCTCATTCCCAAAGGATGGAAGGTAAGCTCGTCAAAACATTTGACCCACACACAAATGATTTTTGTCTGTACTTAATCATGTTGGGTTATCAATAATGTTGGGTGCAGTTATGCTGGGCAACGTATTCAACGCATAAGAAAGAAGAGTATTTCCCTGAGCCGGAGAAATATGATCCGTCAAGGTTCGAAGGAAGTGGGCCGGCGCCATATACATTTGTAGCGTTTGGAGGGGGCCGTCGAATGTGCCCGGGCAATGAATATGCACGGATGATAATTCTGGTTTTTCTTCATAACATTGTGAAAACATTCAAATGGGAATTGGCGGATGCAAATGAGAAGATATTCTGTAATCCGCTGCCTCTTCCTGCACAGGGACTGCCCCTTCGCTTGCTTCCACTCTCTCACCACAACACTATCTAACCCATTTCCACCACAATTCACTGTATTAGATTTAATTATTCCACTGCTCTTTTACACTCAACGTTTGCATTCATTGTTCAGAATTGGAAACCTTTCGTTACATGTAAGTGAATGGCTTTGAGCTACACCCCTTATTTATGTATTTCATAAGCAGTTAAGTGCATCACTAAATAAACTAATATTTATTGAGGTGTTAATAAATTTATTTTAATTATTTGTAAACTAGCATTTGCAAGGCATAAGTCATTGGAAAATTATAGCTGGAATTTTAATGTGAAAAATAAAGAATATATATTTTTTATATTAGTTAAAATATTAGTAAAACAATTTATAACTAAATTAATTTTAATATTTTTTATTAATATTTATCATTTCATAGAAAAATTTAGAGGTTATGCACAAAATAGATTTAATGAAATAAAATTAAATCAAATGTCCTCAACCATTGTGAGAAACTTGAGCACGAAAGAGCATCGTGAAATCTTTGATAGACATGCATGCAAAATGTGCACATATCTAACACGGTGCATGAATAATATGATATAATTAAAATTTATTTTATGGAATACAATGATTTAGTGGTAGAATATTTATAATTTATTAGAAACGATTTTACAAAACATCAACTCGAGTTAGAAATATTCAAGCAAATGCAATATGTATAAACTTGGAAATAAAGAGGAGGCATGCAATAAAGCCACAACCATGGCTTGTGGACCAGGAGTGGAAAATCTTAAGATCATTTGTTGCCTCTAATCAATCCTCACAAGCAAGGGTTAATTTCATTCCTCAAAGTTTGCAGAGTGCAAAGAGAGTGAGGCTAGGTGAATGCCTATCTCTGTTTATAGTCCAATAAAAAAATGAAAGTCACAATCTTCTATGTTAATCATCCAATATTTTAGCAAATCATAATGACTAGTATTTAAAATTGTAGGAAACCATGAATAAGGGTATGCATGTTTAATAAAAAAGTATACCAAAGTAGTAGCACAATGTGTAATGTACTGAAATAAAAAAGAAATGGTTATAGATACCTGATCAAATTTGCAGTTTGCTAACGCGTATTTGATCCACTTCTGAAAGTGATATTAAATTCTTAAACTCTTGTTTATCTTGCATTTCAATAGAAATTGATGTTTATGAAAATGAAAATATTTATTTTTTAAAAATAATAAAACAAAATGTGTAAAACAAATAATTGATAGAATTGAAGATTTGAAAATGCAAAGACCTTGTTGGTGGAGTGTATGTGAATCTCGAATTGTTATTTTAAAAACAAAAATATGAATCTCATATTATTATTTTAAAAGAAAAAAAACACGATAAACATTTTTTTCGTTCATTTCTTATTAAATAACATAGATAATTAATTCTAATATCTTTTATTTATTAACATTTATCTTCTTTTTTAATAAATTTTTATTAGCATGTATCTTCTTTTTAATAACTTTTTTTGAAACATCAATTAGTGTAATCATCATCTTGCTTGTCATAAGATGGAAAGTGGATGTATCATTATCCAATTGCTCCATTAGTACCACTAGCATCACATCACAAAATTTAATCATTAACATGGTGTAGATACACCATAATTCAACCTCTCAAAGATGTGTCACGTCTTCTAACATTATAGAATATGTTTGGTCATGTAATAACCTATATATGTAAACACTTGCATGTTCCCACATTGTTAGAGGGGCCTATGATCTAGCACTAAATAAATTTAGTCAGTACTCATCGTCAAATCAATAAATATTAATCAAATTTATTAAGTTTCATGTACAATACCATGGACACCAATGTGCTAAACTAGGTCATTTTGCATATCTAAACAAAAAAATTAAAAAAAATAAAAAGTGTAGCAAAGTTAGTTTGGCCTACCTCAAGATTCTAAATTCCCTCTCCAATGTTGCCTTAGCATTTCAAGTCTGGGTGGTTGGTATGCTCATCTATATGGCATCCTTTCTCTTACACTAGTGTGGAACCCTCTAAAATAGTGACAAATTAAAAAAAAAAATGAATAGTAGAAAAGTGAAATGAATTTCACTATTTATGGTAATATTTTCTCAAAACCCTAACTTAGGATATTTCAATCTCTTCATTATAACTTGAGCTTGATAACTCTGATATTCATGTTGTTTATTGTATTGGAGTTTCAATTCCATTCTTGTTCTACTAAGTTCTCTTTGATATATTTTTGTTTTACAAAATGAGCTTATCAAAATAATTTTTCATCATCTATTTGATTTTTCAACATCCAGTATACATGATACCCTATTTCTACCTACATAAGAATGAAGCAAAAATAGGGGGAATATATCTACCCTTGAACTTTATCATTCATAGAAAGCATTCTAGGTGATTTTTGTTTTCAATAAAAAAGTGGTTTTGCATGATCCAGTTCCTAATTTTGTGGGCTTGCATGCATTGTAACACTTGAGGCTACATTCAACATCCTTTTAAGTATCATTTTTCATGGATTTTACTTTTATGTATTTTGTCTTGCATATTTATGTAATGTCATATGACTATGAAAGTGGAGGCTAACTATAGTGTCATAAATTATACTTCTAAATTGTGAGCCCATTACCATATTATTCTTGTAGAATTTGATAAATGTAACTTCACCCAAGATCATTTAATTAATTAAGTCATTACTCTTTAGTGCTTAAGTTTCACTTAGGCAGCGCTTTATAATTCTTTAGGGTTTTAGCCTTTAGGGTTTTGGTATCCTTTTATAAGGATTCACCGCTTTCATTTCATTACAGAGATTGTATTGTAATTTCATTTTGTTAATAGAAGCTTTTTCTTGCAATATGATTTTCCGGTCTCTGGCCTTTTGGCCGCTATAGATTCTTCTGTCTTCTATCTCTTGCTTCTTCTCGTGACAGTGTTTGCATGCAGGTGATCTTGGGTGAAGCTACATTTATCAAATTCTACATGGTATCAGAGCTCTCCTGTTGTTCGTCGTTTGAGTTTTGTTGAAGAACAGAGGGTTTCAGAAGGTTTTATGTGGATTTAGGGGGGACCTTTGTTTCTGGTCACTTTGGGCCCAAACGGACATTACCATTGCGTCCAGAAGGCCCAAAAACACCAGAACCCATATAAAGGTTGTCCATTTTGGACACCGGGGCATCTGGAGAATTTTTTCGGCCTCCTAAGGGCCGTACGGGCACGTTTTTCGAGAAATTTCTTAAAAAAAATATTTTTTTAACATTTTTACGCCACAGTCGGTAGGTTTTGGGGCGCGCCGCCCGTGGCCTCCCCGCCACCGCACTGCACTGCCGGCCCCGCCAGCCCTCCTCCCCGCGGCCCCTGCCGCCCGCTTCTCTGCTGCCCTCCGTAGCCCACCCCTGACGCTCAGCCCCCCCTCCGTGGCGCCGCCGCCCTTCGGGCTACCCCGCCACTCCGCCGAGTTCTTTTTTGAAAAGGTGCTGCTCCGCCGGCGGGCGCCCGGTCCCCACCACCACCGCCACCGCCGCCCGGCGGGTCAGTTCAGCCCCCGCGGGCTCCTCTGCTTAGGTGTGCGGTTGTATGGGCGACCAAGAGCCCTGTTTAAGCCCCCTGCGCTCTCCATGTGCCCGGGGGCTCAATTTTTTTAGCCCCTGGGGCTTCTTTTCTGCCTTTTGGAGCAATTTTGAGGCCTTTTCACTGTTTTCGCTCTACAGGGAGCATATGGAGGTCTTTTTCTGACTTCCATATACCGTCGGGAAGCTCTTTCCAAAAAATTTCCAATGATGGAGGTTAGGGTTTTGAGTTCTGCCATTTCAATAGTGATTTTTGCTGTTGAAGTCTGATGTTTTGTTTTACCTTCCGGGAGTCATATCTGGCTCATCCGGACTCCGTTTTTGGCAAACAAGATATCGTCGAAAAGCTGGTTCAGTGTCCTATTCAGTGGCAGAGGTATTTTTTCTAGATTATACTCCAGGTTTTCTCTCCTCCAATTTTGGCATTTTATGCACTCTGGTGGATTATTTGGTTCTACAGGTCCTGGGATCTCTTCTTCTGATTTCATATTTCACTCTTCTGTCTGACTTCTGAGATTGTATGCTCCTTCTAATGCATTTTTATTCTATAAACACACTGAGATAAAGTGCCTTCTTCTACATTTCTGGGATCTTGTACACCTTGTACGGTTGATGTACTCGCACTCTGTTATAAAGTGCCATGGGGGGTTATGATGCTTATGCCGCTTTAGGTGCATCCACCTTTGTCAAGTGAATGTACCTTCCATGCCATTAGCCCATGCTGTGTGTCGATGACACCGCCCTTTATCCTGTGTCTGTACTTCTGTTGCACTGTTGGTGTTCCTCGTTCTTCTTCTGCAGATGTTTCTAACAGTGCATTTCAGTGTTCCTTTCACCTCTCCTAGTTTAGCATTATGGAGGGGTTCACCTGTTGGTTCTATTGCTTCCTGGTTCAATTGATCAGCTCTTCAGACATTTGTCTTCTCTACCTGGTCATGCACTTCAGTGGGGGTTCCAGCAGTCTCTTCTGACAGAGTTTTCAGCTTCATGCTTCGGAAATGCTTCCTGATCTTTCTTGTTCCTTTATTTGGGACATCTTTTCCCTTTATGTTTTGGGTTCCTGATCAGGCCTAGTTGTCGGGACCCATCTTTCATGATTTCTGCAGTAGTTTCCTAGGTTTGGCTTCTCCCTAAGCTTATCTTAAGGGGGGGTGTTAGAGTAATAGTCTATCGGGTTACTAATTTAAATCATTATGATCTAATTAGTAACTTACCTATTCACTC
>MU227510.1:508627-524725 GCA_018584345.1 Thuja plicata | reverse complement strand
GCATAAACTGCCAAACTCAGAGGAGAGAAAACTCAGAGCAGAATCTAGAAAAAATACCTCTGCAACTGAATAGAACACTGAACCAGCTTTTTGACGATATCTCGTTTGCCAAAAACGGAGTCTGGATGAGCCAGATATGACTCCCGGAAGGCAAAACAAAACATCAGACTTCAACAAAAAAAAACGCTGTTGAAACAGTAGACCCAAAAAACCAAATCACCATAGTCGGAAAGAGCTCAAAAAGAGCTTTCCGACGATATAAGGAAGTCCAAAAAAGGCCTCTGTATGCTCCAGATAGAACGAAAAAGGTGAAAATGGCCCAAAAAAGCCCTATAGGCCTGGATTTAAGCCCCAGGGGCTAAAAAAAATAAGCCCCCGGGCGCATGGCACGCGCCAGGGGCTGGCAAAAGGCCCTTGGTCCCGCCAAATGACCGTGGGCTAACAAAATAAGCCCGCGGGGTTTTAAAATTCCGTCGGGCGGAGCCCGAGCGGCGCACGGTCGGAGGAGGAGCAGCGCGGGTGGTGGCGGTTACGGGCGCCAGGTAGCGCAGAACAGCTCCGGGCGGCGGAGCGACCGCTGAGCGGTGCGGGGGCACAGAACAGCTCCGGGCGGCGGAGCGACCGCAGAGGGCGGGGGCCGTGGTGAATACCGGTGGGGCGGCGGGTGGTGAGAACCGGAGGCGCACCGCCGGAGGCCGGGCCTGGGTGGGACGGTGGCAGCCCGGCAGTGGCGTGTTTCAAATAACACTGCGCGCGTCAAAACCATTAAAAAAAACAAATTTTTTTAAATTTTTTTCTTGAAAACCATGCCCGTACGGCCCTAGGAGGCCAAAAAAATTTCTCCAGACGCCCCGGTGTCCAAATCGGACGAGCTTTATATGGATTCTGGGATTTTTGGGCCTTTTGGACGCAACCGTGAGGTTGGTTTTGGTCCAAAGTGCCTCAAAAATTAAAGACCCCCAGAACCACTAAAAAATGCCAGAAAACCTCTGAAAACTTCAAACCCTCTGTGCTTCAACAAAGAATGAACAGCCGGCTGCAGGAGAGCTTTGATACCATGTAGAATTTGATAAATGTAACTTCACCCAAGATCACCTGCATGCAAACACTGTCACGAGAAGAAGCAAGAGACAGAAGATAGAAGAATCTATGGCGGCCAAAAGGCCAGAGACCGGAAAATCATATTGCAAGAAAAAGCTTCTATTAACAAAATGAAATTACAATACAATCTCTGTAATGAAATGAAAGCGGTGAATCCTTATAAAAGGATACCGAAACCCTAAAGGCTAAAACCCTAAAGAATTATAAAACGTTGCCTAAGTGAAACTTAAGCACTAAAGAGTAATGACTTAATTAATTAAATCAACATGATTTAATCAATAAGCAACTAAAGATTACTCTAACAATTCTTACCACTTTACCACTTTATTTAGTTTTCACTACCCTACAAAATTTTAAGGTCACTTCTAGACTTCAATTTACCCTCACAACTCAAAGAGATGGGTCATATCATATTTTAAAATATATTCATCTTATTTTATATTTAATTATCATCGAAAACCAAAATTAGGATCTAACATAATATTGAATAGTCCTTGACTCTTGCATTTCCTTTTGATGGCTCATTTTTGTGGGACAAGTGCATCCTCCAACTGTGTCCCCAAAATATTTTAAAATTTTAAATATCTTAAGTGTCAACCTTTACATTATAGACTCTTCTCTCAATTTTTTTTTGATCAATGGTCTAGTATGATTTCATGTAATGCTCACATTTTGTAGTTTTATTTTTTTAGATTTACAAGTCATTCATTTTTTGTTATTGATATTTTGGTGCACTCTTGAGTTATTTTGTACACCACTCTTTTAATTTCCTCATCTAGGGACCATCCTAACACACTTGAGTATGGATTTTGATTCATGGAGGTGGGAACACCAAAATGGGGGCTTGAGTAAGGAAAGCTCTTATGTAGATAGAATCGTTTTCCCCTCTTTTTGATTGTGCAAGTGTAGATCCAAAAATTTATGATAGTTTTCAAGTACAAGAAGATTTATTTTATAGAGATAGAGACTGTCATATAAAATTTAAGAGAGAAGGCCTAGATAGGAGCACCTATCACCCTATGCCTATACTTTTAGGCTAAAATTTTGAGGATTAGGAGTTCTGAGTCTACTTATCCTAAATATAGACAATTTATGTAGGTGGAGTCCTCTATATTGGGTCACCCTCCAACCATGTCCAACACTTTCAAGAAATTTTAGCCGATAGGCTATTAGTTTGAAATTTTCATCCCAAAAAGTTGTCTAATGACATAAAATTATCTCACGTAGTTGGAAAGTTTTCCAATTCTAGTAGATAGAATGTGAGAAGTTGTCAGAGTAAGGAGAGTGGTGTGATTGTCTGTTTATGTTGTCAAGATGTTGTGTGTCACCTAAATGTTATCTCACATAGCCAGAAAGATTTGGAATTCTAGTTGTTATTGCTAGAGGCTAATGGTGTCTGATGTTCTATTTGGGGTAGTTGTTTTGGGCTATTAGTTTGGACTTTTCATCCCAAAAAATTAACTATGTTGAAAAATTGTCTCAGGTAGCCAAAAATTTCTCTATTTCAAGTGGACCGAATGTCAAAAGTTTTTAGAACAAGGAGAGTGGGTTGATTGTGTGTTTCTATTATTGGGATGTTGTACGTCACCTGAATGTTATGTTGTGTCAACAAAAAATTGTGGAATTCTAGTTCTTTCAAAGGGAGGGTAATAGCGTGTGATGTTTTGTGTGTAGTTGTTTGGGGCCAGTAATTTATTTGTTCTTCTGAGGGGATTTAAGCAAGTGCATGTGGTAACAATTTTTGAAGTGGAGACAATTATGGGATGGAGATATAACTCTCTGATTTGTGAGTTTTTTAATGGCATATGATTCTCTACATGGAGAAGTTGTTTAGGGTGGGAATTTATGTTTCTTGTATGGTTAAAGGTGTTGTAAAGAGTCGTGTTAAAAGAAGTAAGGGTTATGTGGTGATTGGAATTTCAATTTTAAGTATGTTTTAAAAAATCTAGTGTATCTTGTAGTGTAATGGGGGGTTTTATTTTCATTTGAGGAGGAGGTTAGGTGAAGTGTCTAGTTTCGTTGTTATTTTACTATGTATGTTTGCAATTACAAGTAGGGCTTGTTTTGGTCATAGCATCTGTGGTCATTTATTGACTGCCTTATGACTCTATTTTGTAAAGTTCTAGGGTGTAACCATTGTATGGTATTTATGTCGAGATGTCAGGAATGTGTTGAACTTTTATGGTTGTTGAGTTATTTGGTTAAGAAGTTGTTAAATTGTGTGATCTAATAGTTCTGCAGTTATTATCCTTTAATATTGACAATTGGGAATATATTGAACTTTAGTAGTCATTGACTTGTTTGGTTGAGAAGTGTGTAAATTTTATAATGTGACAACCACTTGTGGTGTGTTCGACTTAAAGGGATTTCCAAGTTTGGGATTCACATTCTTAAAACCGGGTTTGATGTATGTAATAGGGTTGTGCTTATTTTTCTTATGTCACTATGTCGAGAATATATTTAACACCTATTGTCATTGAATTGCTATGTGTAAAATTTTCAAAATTTTGTGAACTAAAGACTTCTTGTAGTGTGCCCAATGTAAAGGGATGTCTATAGCTTTTTGGTGGGGAGAAAAATTTTAGTCTTCTAGTCAAATATATACGGGTAAGGGTTTACTTTTTTATTTTACTATCATTATTGAATGTAGCTAGAGATTCCTCATGAGTCTTTTTTGTGAAAATATAGAGTCTAGCCATTGTAGGGAATACATTATTGTACGGACCTTAATACATCATCTTTTATACCACAACTTTCAAACCCTGTCCTTTGTAATATCACTAGATATAGACAATAGCCCAGAAGGGACCAAAGACAAAGAGTTACATGATGTGGATATTTATGGAATCATGAACAAAATGAAAGAAGATTACAACTCTGCACTATTGTTGAGAAGTTTTTAGATAGTGTTATTCTTGATGCAGGTTGTTTTCTCCACGTGGTTCATTGTCCTGAATTGATTATTTCTTGTGTCTTAATTATGACTCTAAGAGCCATAAAATTCAAATTTTTAGTTGTTTGGTGCTTTTTAAAATTTTCCTTGACATTGGCTCACAAGAACTGAAGCTTCCTAAATGGGATTCATTTGTAGATAAATCTATAAGGTCTTGTCTATACTATTTTTTAGAGAGAAAATATTAGTATTTGAATCAAATTGCAAGTTTGTGGTTGGGGGTTAAGAGGAAAGGCAAGTCTAAGCTATCTTCAAGATTAAAAAGACATAATTTTATTAATGAAATCTATGATGCAATCACCCTCTTACACCATGTCATGGGTAATGCAGAGTTGAGGAAATTTTATTTCTTGATATGTGAGTTCATGATAACTATGTGTTCTGATGGTGAGTATATTGACTAGGCCAATCTGATTAGTCATCATTTGCATGAGCAACTATCAATCTATGAGGATGGAGGGTTCAACACTCCATATGTGTTCAGTGCTGATATATATGCTTGCTAGCATAGAAGTTGTTTGGTCTGGTTTGGAAATGGTTGAATCTAGAAAGTGAGACACGCTTGTATATGACTATTTTATGTACTTGCAGAAGAAAGTAGGCATGGAAAATTATGCCTACATCAATACTGCATTTTTTTGGGTGCTTGTTAAAAATATTGAAGGGTCACTAGAAAGAAGGCTTCCCCTCGAAGCTGCCACTTTGGTGACTTAATATGGTAGCTATTTTATTTAGTTTGATAATTTCTCATATTTTAGAATTAAGGGTTTTAAAAATGCCCCGTCCAGATTGCCCCTAGATATGTTTCTAATTATGTAGTGTTCCTAGAACTATGCCCCTAGATATAGTTCTAATTTAATAAGGAAAATAGTTTATCCTCCTGAAGAGGATCTTGACACTTTTCACACACCTATTATGGATGTTGGCATTCATAGATTGGTGAGTTAATTGGTAACTCCTCTCCTTGTCTCTATAAAAGAGATGCTCCTCTCTCTCATTTATACTCTTTGGAGTCATTGTAATTGATCCTCTCTCTCTCTCTCTCTCTTCCATATTCATAATAGCACAAGGGGTTTTTCTTTGCTTTTCCCATTTCAAAATCTTCTTGTCTCCTTGTATTGGATTTTGGGTGCTTTCTCCTAGTACATGTTTTTATCACAGTAACATTTTCTTCATCATCTATCTCTCTTGGATAATTTTCATTTTCTTTCTCTTATTGTTTTCCTCACAACCTCTTTTTTGTGTTCAATTTCAATCTAGTACATTTTTGGGGTTTTCTAACTCAGCAAAGTTTAGTTAGGCTAAGACCGATTTGATGTGTGTATGTAGGTGATGTGTGGATTTTGGAATGGGTATATGAAGTCAGACTTTCAAGTTGATACTACTTCTTTGTAAAAGCATAATTACTTATTTTTATGAAATTAAAATATTCACTAATCAAGAAAAAAAATGATGATATTGATTATATGAAGAATGAAATATTATTTTGATGGCTACAAAAAGAGTAGCTACCTTGTACTTTTGAAATGTAAGGACAACTGGGTAAATTAGTACATAGATCCTTACTCTCATTCAACCCTTATCAAACACATTGTTGTAGGGAAAGAGGTGTTGGGAAACCCAAAGAATGCCAAGGATGAACCATATCTTATTCTTGTCATAAACAAAACCAAAGAATCCATATAGAAGGGAGAGTTGAAAAGTAAATTTAAGGTATCAATAGTAGTAGAAGCAAGTGACATTGTATGTGCCTTATCAGTTGAGGACCCTTCCTAGGGAACCTTCGTCAAGGCACAAATAAAGGATAGAAATAAACATGCTTATACCCTCTCAAAACAAAACCCTAAATGATAGCTTTCAAAGAACTTTGTTGGTTTTCTTTCTCTTTCGCCTTGAAAATGTGGATTACTATTCTCTGTATATGATCACCAAACAAGACATTTTTGTTTAAAGACATTCTTAAACTATATTTCTATGTATTTGTCTTGGTGGGCGGAAAGGCCAATAGAGAAGAGAAAATGAAAAATAAAATCAATATAGAAATGACTTACTTTTGAACAGATGTCCACATAATATAAGCCTATATACTAATAAACAATTTAATCCAAAAGTAAAATAAAAAATAACTCAAAAAAATTATAACATTTGCATGGTGTGATAGTTAATTTGTGGTATTATTCTTGTTATCAAGATTCAAAAATCATTGAAGTGCTATTAATGAATATTTAAAAAGAGATAAGGTCCCCTATTTATAACCTTATCCATATCAAAATTGTTTATTCTTTTATTTATATAAAAACTCTTTTTTATTATTTTATATTGTATATTATCAATTATCACTCTCAACTATCCATCCTAAAATTGATTGCTATCCGATTATTGAGATCGTTCTAGCATTCATTTCCTTAAAATTTTCTGCCGGTGCTATGCACCACCACCATTCCTTTGCAAGGAAAAAACTTATTTCATCATTCTAATCCAAAAAGGTAGACGAAAATTTAATAAGGCATCAATTAATGTGGTCAAAAGATATGATCATGAACATAAAGTCCAAATTAATATGGCCATCTGAATCTTAGCTAGATGATATGAACTGGTCCCGGAACTGAATTATTGTGGGCATAGACAACATTAAAGACCCATGTGTCCATTACTACATTGGTCCTAGGAGAGTTGTAATCCTCAAGACTGAGGTTTGTTCATGGTTTCCATGGGATGAAATCTGCTATAAATACGGCTAGTCTCACCATTTCTCATCACCAACAAACATCAGAGCAATCGCCATGGATATCCTGGTTATAGCAGGTTCAGTCATGGCATTTGTGCTGCTTGTTTACATCATAATGCCCACTTTCTCAATGCCAAAGCCACCTCTTCCTCCAGGAAACTTTGGGTGGCCTCTGGTAGGAGAAATGCCTCAGCTTCTAGCCTCAATATGGTCTAGAGGCTTCGAGAACTTTCTAGAAGATAGAAACAAGCGTTTTGGAAACACTTTCAAGATATCTGTGTTTGGACGCTCTGTGGCCATGCTGTACAGTGCTGAGGGCAATCGATTTCTATTCAATGCAGACGTCCAAAGCTATTATCCCCACTCCGTTATGAAAGTGTTCGGGAGTTCAATACTTAGCAAAACGGGGGAAGATGCCAGGCAAGTGAGAAAGATGCTCATGACGTTCTTGAAGCCCCAAGCCATGCAAAAATTCGTTGGAAAAGCAGACTGCATTGTGAGTGAAGAGCTGAAGAATAACTGGAGTGAAAAGCAGCAGGTGGCGGCGTTTCATCTGATCAAACATGGTATGTTTGCAGTGGCTTGCAGTCTCTTTGTAAGTATGATGGATGAAGTACAACAGAGGGAGTTGTATATTCTCTTCAAAAGTGTAGTAGAAGGAATTGTTCAGATCCCTTTGGATTTCCCAGGAACTCCATACCACAAGGGATTGAATGCTAGGAAGAAAATCCACAAAATACTGCAGAAGATCATTGATAGGAGGAGGGAGGATGTGTTGAATGGGTCTGCTTCAGAAGAGCAGGACCTCTTGTCCTTCCTTTTGTGCAATGCTGATGCGAGGGGCCACTTTATGCCGGATGAAGAGATTATAGATAACATGATGGTGCTTTTGGTGGGCGGCCATGATACCAATGTTGTCACCCTTACTTTTCTGCTCAGAAATCTGGCCCTCCATCCTCACTGCTATACCCAAGTACTTCAAGGTAGAAAACACCATCTTACTTCTTTATTTCTGCTACTATCTTTTTAGGTTTTATATTGGGTTTGGTTTTAAGGGTACATTTTATGTTTTGACATGTACAAATGACTTATTTGACAAAAGTTGGTACACTTTTATATATTGCATTTAGTTTAAAGAACATATTCTAAATTTTGATTTTGATTTTGTTTAAGTGATTCATTTTAAATTGTACTAATAGATGAATCTTATTAAAGAAGCTAATGCAATTTCAGATATTGGTTTGGCTTAAAACTCATACTTTAAGTTTTTACTTGTTTAAGTGATTCATCTAAAATTGTACTAATAGATGGTCTTATTAGAGAAGCTAAGGTAATTTCACCTATTGAGTTTGACTCAAACAACACACTTTAAGCTTTGGCTTATTTAAATGGTTCATTGAAATTGTACTAATAGATAGATCTTACATAAGAGTCTAAGCAATTCCATATATTGGGTTTGGCTTAAACCGTTATTAAACACACTTATTACTGTAACTTTAGATAAGCCATCTAAATAAGTAAAAACTTAAAGTGTCCTATTTAAATCATTAAATAATATAAATTAAGCTTTGATTGTTTAAGTAATTCATCTAATAGATCACTAAAAGAAAATGATGTAAGATGCGAATAGATTTGTTTAAGTAATTTATGTAATAGATCACTAAAACAACAAGAATTAAGATGTGAATGGGTTTGTGTAAGTAATTCATCTAATAGATTACTAAAACAACATGAATTAAAATGTCAAAGGCTTAAATATTCACACACACTCAGCACTGACTTCTAGATTAAAAGTGTTAAACATTCAAAATTGACTGACATTCTCTAGACTTAACATATTGCTTAGTGTATATAGCTTAAAGAATACCGAACATCTAACAAATCAAAATCTGAGTAACACTAATCTGCATACTATTCTATCTTATTTTAATCACTCCATGCAAAACTACTGACGTGGGGAAAGCACAGAACATTTGCAGATCATCGCAGAGATGGAGGGGAGGCAGGAGCTGGAATGGGGAGATGTACAAAAGATGAAGTATTCATGGAGAGCCGCTCAAGAGACACTCAGATTGCAACCTCCAGCTGCAGGTTCATTACGAACGTCCTCCGTAGATATCTCTTACGATGGATTTCTCATTCCCAAAGGATGGAATGTAAGCCAATCGAAAGATGAACGGATTGGTTTTTGTTTTTTAATATTTTTTTCAATGTTCTGAATCACATTCAGAGTCTATTATCACAAATGGACCACTGAATGACATTTATTGTGTGGAATGGAGTGCAGTTAGGTTGGGCAGCATATTCAACACATAAGAAAGAAGAGTATTTCAGAGAGCCAGAGAAATATGATCCGTCAAGGTTCGAAGGGAGTGGACCAGCGCCATATACATTTGTGCCGTTTGGAGGGGGCCGTCGAATGTGCCCGGGCAATGAATATGCACGCATGATTGTTCTTGTGTTTCTTCACAACATAGTCAAAAATTACAGGTGGGAATTGGTGGATGAAAATGAGAATATCTGTGCTAATCCGCTTCCTATCCCCGAGCAAGGAATGCCTCTTCGACTGCTTCCACGCTCTGACCACCCAGTGTTTAAGCAATGATCCATCGTATTAGGGGTTTGTTCATATTAGCTATCAATAAGCCTACAAATGTTTTGGCACTCAAGGAGCTTAGATATTATTAGTCCCTATCGTCTATGAATTATAGAAAACAATATTTGCAACAGTGTTTTATTAAAATGTATTGTTTTTAAATATATATATATATAGTGAATCAATACATGTGTGTAGAATATTTCTATTATAAATCTTTTAATTTCTTCTATATTAGGTGTGTGGATGTTTTCAATGTTGTTGTTTTTATGTACGTGCTAATTTCTATTAGAGGACCCCTAATACTCTTGTAGATACATGGATTCGAGAGAAATGCTATGTTGTGTTATTCTTCTATTTGTATCTCATATTATCCCCATCTATAATAGTTGTTCCCTTAGAGAACATTGCGGAGATGATGCAAGATATTATGATACTGCCTCTTTCATGTTGACCCAAATTATTTAAAATAATTTTATGTTTTTTCTCTTTTGTTTCCATGAGGATGATCGAAAGCATCTTGTTTCTTCTTGAAATAAAGAAATATATGTTAATTTAATAGTTATTTAATGTGAATTAATTTTACTAATAAATATATTACAATCCTTGATAAAAGAAGTATAAAACATATAATATTATATTATCAATCTAATTAATAAACAAATAATTTTAGGTTTTGTATAAATAAAAATAGGTTGAGATAGAGATTATGGCTTGTTCTTTAAAAGTGGACATTTCTAAGAGTGTGAGTATGGAAAGTATCATAAAACAAAGTTCAATGAATTGTTAAAATTTTATTATAGCACAAAGACTAGTTTTATAATACACACTCTAACATGAGTCAAACCATTAATGTGACCGCGTACATGTGTTTTGCATATAAAAAATGGTTAGGATTGAGGAACACTGAGAGGGGGGAGGGGTGGGTTGAATCAGTGCTCTAAACCTTTTTTACCATATTAACTAATTGCACAACCATAAGTCAAATATAACTAAAAGTAAACAACAAAAGCATAAACAAAATATCCACAACATTATGACACCATGATTTTTGCATGGAAACCCGGTTAAGGGAAAAAACATGGTGGGGTTGGAACCCACAAGTAATTACTTCTACAGAAATAATAACCATGTTAAAGGTTTGAGTACATAAGAGGAATGCACATGCATTCAGGCTTACAGCCTAGAGCTCATTGCTCAGATACAACATAAAAAGGCTCATTTCCATACAAAATGATTCGACTACAATCCAATAAAGTGAACTGAGAAATAACATCAACTATGCCTGTACATTTTTATGTAAGCACAACACAAAATTTTGGTCAACTGCCAATCGAAGCACTAATTACTGATCCTTTGTACATGCATAATATATTCTTAGCTTATCTAATCATCACTCATACAATTCATCACAAAAACTCAATCTTATATACCCGATTGTAAAAAAAATCTCAATTAGTTAGCCTCAAAAATATAAAGTGTACCATATACAACATCGGCCAAATCAATAATTAAATCTTCATGCTAACCTTGACCAAATACATAGATGTCATCAATCATGTCGACTCCACAATTATAACTCTCAAACCGATCAGATCATCGATCTATTAGGATCGTTGATCGATCCAACAACTGACTGTCAGTGCTCTTCACAATTCATTGTATACCCGATACTCAAACTCCATAACTCAAACAAATGATAACATAAAAAGGTGTGATCATAGACGAAGGTGGAATATACACTATAGAATCTTTTTCTCTCTTCGCAACTCTTAATTCCTTTGTACCAGTCTATACCCATCCATTTACCGAAGCATGTACACTATCCCTATTCTGTCATACTTAGCCAAATTTATAATCTGACATTTCGTAATCACAAAATATGGCAAGTGACCATGAGAATAATGTATAGTTTCTATCAATGACAACATACAAACCATCCATAGTAGTGTCTCTTACCAACAATATCCCTCTTTGGCATTGATGGCAACACTTGGTGAAAATATGACTAAGTGTCCAAACAAAATGCCAAACTCCAAAAATATCTCTCCCTAACCAAAATTTTGTGATCCCCCTGAGATAAATCATTTTTCACTCCTTATCTCTCCCCCTTTGACATCAATGGAAAAGGATGGAAACAAAAACTTCATCTACCAAATTCCTATGTATCATTTCTATATAGAGATATGCAAGAATACTTACAAAAGTTTAAATACATCTGAGAAATTATTTCTCAGAGAAACAAAAATTGTATCCAAACACTTCTTCATGCTCTCCATTATTTCAATCGACCCACAAATAACATAAGTTGCCTCCTCTGTTTTAAGTAGATCTAATGCATCTGGTGAAATTTAGGTTTCTTCTTCTTCCTTAGCATCGTTTATCAAAAAATAAAGTTTATCATCCTTGGCTCCTTCATATTAATTTTTTTGCTTTTCGACTTAACCCTTTTTCTTATAGATTCAGGAACAACCTTCGGTTTCACAGATTTAGGCTTAGTAGCCTTTGGTATAGGTGACTTAGGAGTCTCTGGTTCCTTTGCAACTATTGGCTTTTTTATGATGGACTAACTGATGTTTTCATTGAACTTCTTATCTGTCTTCTTCTAGATTATGACAAAATAGGTATGTAATCTGGAGGTGCATCATAATCAATATCAATAATTTTTTCTGCTTCATTTTTCTTCCTCTTCATGTTTCCTCCTTTCTTCTACCATTTTCTCTTTGGTAAATCCTATCCTTTCACCCATTATTTCTACTTATTTGATCAATCTTCATTCTCTTGCAGGTATTTTAACTTCAAAATGAACTTTCTGGTTCTTTTCCTAATAAGTATCGAAACTCTCCTTATTTGGGTCAATGGGTTTGTCCAAAATATATTTCACATGAGCTTCAACTAGAACATGAACTACTTCATATCTCATAAGCATGATCCAAGATGTCCTTGGCTCAACTACCTCCATAAAACACTCATGAATTTCTACTATAAAACAAATTATGTCTTCATATTTTTCAACTAGCTCCCTAGGAATTTTGTACATGTTTTGCATCTCTTCTTGGAAAGATTTGAAGTACCCCTAAACCGTGCTTCTCAAAGATGAATTTTTAAGCATTAGATAGTAATTACTCATCTATTTTGCAATAGGAATGTCCTTCCTCTAAGTCAGGTTACCAACTCTAGGAATGTAGTTCATGAAATAGAAAAATATACAGATAATCAGTGATGCATACTTGAAAATTTGTTTCTTGTCCTTAATTTTTTCCAAATTCTCTAAGAGTTGCATGCTTAGAGTTTCACAGATATCATACTAAATCAAGCATTTTCCTTAACCATCTGATAAGCATTATGAATTACATTGCTAGAAATATATTTTTCCATACTCGAATGGTACAATTTTCTATCCCAAAATCATTGAGGCAAACATGACACCAGGCTTTTTGATATTGTTCATTGTCATGGCTCTCTTATTCCACTGTGACTTTTTTAGTTTTGTCACAATATCCTTCTTGATAGTCCTTAGGGAAGGAACTTCTCCATTTGCATTAAAACGGGTTACAAATTCTAACACTTCCTTAGTGATCTTGTGTGGTTTGTCTAACCATATGACCTGATCATGCACCTTATTGAGAACATGTTTTATCCATTTAGGATCCCCAAATGTGTGAACTTCCATAACATGATTTGATTTCATGATTTGCAAAATTTTAAACTCATCTTTTAGTTTTCCATCTACACACAAAGATGCATACATCTAATTTATCAAATCTTTCCCTAATACCTTAATATTACAGTGGATGTATGACCTAATATCCTCTACATGTAAAAATCCATAAGGTACTATAGAAAATGCACCCTCAGTGTCATCTTTCATTGATTTGTAGGAATATTTATTTAATTTGGATCGACGTCTATCCTTGACATCAAATATCTGAGGTGTATCCATGAATTCTAAATCAAATTACCAAGTCATGGAGTAAGAAATACCTTTTTATGTCGACGGAAAGGGTTTGCAAGTTTGATCTCTAAAAATCTTTCAATCTCTATTCAAATCTCTCTGCAATCTCGTTCTCCAAATACCAAGATGTCAAATGAAGTCTCAAAATGCCTTTTTTAATCTTTCGCATGCCAAAAAGGTAATCTCAATTAATGCATCTGTAACCTAGCTCAAAAAGCTTCATATCGACTGACTCAAAAATCTTTCTATGATCCTCCAAAACTGATCATAATACATAAATAATGATTCCTTTGAGATCTAGATTCAATTCAACATCTAACTATATTGATCGCTTCTAATGATCCTTTCGATTCAGGGGTAAGGTAAAAAAAAAAATGAAAACTCCCTCTTAGGTTTATGACCTAATCAGTTTGCTGATGATATTTTCACACCAGAATCTAGTACAATATTTCCAGTAGAATCAATTTGTTCTTTTCTAACTCATGTCTTACTCATTTATTTCTTAACCTCTTCCACATTAACCATTTTCTTCCCTTTATCATTCTTCACATTGTTTATTTCCATCGAAGCTTTCATATTATTGTATCTACAATTCCTTGCACTATGACCTGAATTGTTGCAATTAAAATATATCACATTTCCATACCTTGTGTTCGCTATATTTATCCTCAATTTTAACTTCTTTTCCATGTGTCCAAATTTATTGCATTTGTAGCAGGTTATATTTCCTTGGTTGGCATAATTATTCACATTTGCTTAACATTTATTTGATTTGTGTCCATAATTGTAGCAAGTGAAACAATGGCCACGAAAGGATGTGGCATTAGGTATGCTCCTAGAATGACTCACCCTATGACCAAATTTATTGTATGAAAATCATCTCCCATTGAATTTTTATCTATTAGGTTTCCTCATTGGTTTCCTTTTAGGTTCCTTCATCTGTTTGTCTGATAAGGTGTTGTTCTAACTAGATCTAAAGCTTTCTCCCTTCTCAAATCCAATTCCTTGTGTATCTCATTTTAGCCTTAGGATCTCAAGCTATTCATCAAGTTTCATTGAACCAGATTTGAATTTATCTTTGAATTCATTAGCTGCATCAAGCTCACTCATAAGAACTTCATTCACCCTTTCAAGGTCTTGTTCATTATGTCCGGATTCCTCAAGATTAATCTACAATTGTCCAACCTCACAATTCAGTTTATGACATTCATCATTTTTGTTCTTCAAATATTTCTCAATATGTTCTTCATTCTTTTTCCTTTCTTCAACCTCCTAAGTCATCTTCATTACCATGGCTTCCATTTCATGCTTCAGATATTTAATATATTTTGCAAGTTGTTCACATTCATTTGATTTTTCCTTCAAGGCTTTTTAATCATCAATTCTTCCATTCTACTTCAAGTGTTAAATAAGATCTTTCATTTTATCCCTAAATTTGTTCAATTATTCCTTCAAGTTCTCAGTGAATTTTTTAGGACCTTTGACTCTCTTTTCCAATTCCATGTTGTAAGCATTTGATTTGTCAAGATCTTCAAGTTCCACCAATAGCCATCTTTCAACACTGCTAGAAACTGTTAAATTTTCCATCAAGATCTTCCTCATGTTGTTAGATTTCCTCTAAGGCACCAAGATCTGAAACAAATTATTAGCATTGAGGAACACTGAGAGGGGTATTTTATGCGGGAGCATCTTGGATTTTCTCGGTAGCTTCTTTGTATAGTTCTCTCAGTGTTACTATTAGTAATAACTGAGAGGAGGGGTGAATCAGTGGCCTCAAAAATTTATCCTTTAAAATTCAATCCACCAATTAATACACCTCAGATTATTAAGTCCCTACAAGATGTATGCCTTTGAAATACTTGAAATAAATAATTGTTTGTCGGTTTACCTTGTCTATCCTTCTTCTCCTTGATAACCAATAGGCAGTAAAACTTATTAACCGATACTCAGTAAATATGCAGAGTATACCAATCAATCCATAAATGCATATGTGAAATGTAAAAAAAATAAAGTAATAAACCATACACACATAACACATAGATTTTAACGATGAAACCTTGTTAAGGGAAAAACCACTAGGACCGGTACCCCAAGGGTAAAAGCACAATAATCTGTCACCTTTTAGGACAACTTATCAGCATGGCTGAATTTTCATATTTCTAACTAAAAATTAATTTTGGCCAAACATATGGTCTAGCTAGATTCATTATAGTTAAGTTAGATAAGGTTTTTAACTTTTCCAAATGGAAATGTCTATTAAATGCATGTTTTATACCACTTTGAGGCCAATTTCTATAGAAATAAAATTATTTCAGAAAAGTGACATTTCAATAACTCTAAGACTTTTTAATGATATTTTTTTAAAAATACAAAAATACCCTTTTGTAGAGATCAGAGTCAAGAATATCTCTTATAGATTTTATAGTGTTTTAATTATACATAGTCTATTATAATTAAAAAAATATTGCAAGTAGGTATTTTAACAGTCAAGGAGATTTTGATTCGGAGAAAGAAAAAAAATAGTAAAACATATTAAATAAATTTGAAAAACATATGGTGCACTAGAAGAGAGATTCCTTTTCAAGAATATATATTTCGTTTTTTGATTGGGATATATTTGTTATGAAAAATATGGCAAGAGATGAAAACTGTCGATTTCAGGTGAGTTGGAATTTGAATTGTTATAAAAGAGAAAATATAGGTCACAAACCAATTTTTATTTCTTCATGCACTAGCTATATATGTCATCTATAACATATTTTTAA
>MU227510.1:466358-485027 GCA_018584345.1 Thuja plicata | reverse complement strand
GTACATGGATGCATGTGGATGAATGCAAGTGTATGCAAGAGGTTTGCATAGTTGATTTACTATTTGGCATGATCTAGCAGAGAAGGCAAAAGGCAGAGGCAGAGGGTTGCATGTGTGATTGCTTGACAGATTTCCAAGCAGATCAAAAGGTTGAAATGACAATGCAGGATACTCAGTAAGTTAACATCAGTGTTGTAATTGGATTTGAATTGCAAAGTAAGTTGTATGTACCAGATCACAAACTGTTGATTACTTTCTTACCATTGTATCAGTCAAATCCTTTAACAAGGTTGACTTAACAGTCATTTGTATAAATCCTCTAACAAGGTGACATTCAGATTGGAATGTTCTGAGTCCTCTAACAAGGCCACTCTTGATAGGGTGATTAAATCCTTTAACCAGGTCACACCTAGTAGTGTGTTTTTGTAACCTTTAACAAGGTTGGCTCCTCACAGGGCATCACTTCAGAAGAGTGAAAATTTGGTAGCATGTTACTGGTGGTTTTTCCCATATTGGGTTTCCATGTTAAATACTTGTGTCAACTTGTGTGAATGCGTATGATTTACTTTACTGTTATGTTACTACAAGCTAATTTCAATTGACAGTAAACTGCATGATTAAAGTTGTTAATTTATGCTACTGCTGTCAAGTAGATCTGAAGTTCAGAAAGTTTTTATTTACTACATCTAGACCTGAGGATAACTGATTCACCCCTCCCCTCTCAGTTATTCTAAATTCATTCTAACACCTGGGTGTTTCTATTGTGTTGTTTCTTTGGGGCTTGCTTGTTTGGATAGTCCAATCTTGGACCCTCTGACCTGCATCCCATTAGGTGGTATCAAAGCTTGAAGTTTTTGAGTGTGTGGAAAGATCACCGAAAGTGAGGAAGTTTGCACCAGGACCTTGGATTGGAAATTTGGTTATTTGTTGCAGAGAGTTTGCATAGATCTTGAAGATGCCTCTGAGGAAGAACCATGAGATTACATAAGAAGATTTCCAAATTTTGCATAGACAAGTGCAAGATCTTCTGGATGAGTTTCATTTTGGTAGTTCGAGATAGATTGCGATGGTTGTCAATTGATCACTGATGGAGAGGTAGTTGACCTGAGAATAAATATGAGCTGGTATGATTGAGTTGAAGAAACAAGTGAAGGAAATAGAGATAGAGACCCAGAGAATATTTCATGAACCTGTTGTATATAAAGGTATGGGAAGTGCTGCTAGTGTGAATGTTGCAGGGGAAAGAAGTCTTGATGAAGGCTTGGAGGATCTTTCTAATTTTGAGGAGATTGTTGAGAATAGTTCATCTGTGCATGTTGTTGTTGAAGAGGTGATTGGTTTTCATAGTCAGATAGGTGGATCTGATGTGGAGATTATAGATCATATCATTTTGGATGATGATATTTCTAGTGAGATGGAAGAGATACCTTTGACTGTGGGTATTACTGAGGAGGTTGATATTGATGACTTTGTTGACAGGGATGTTGACCTAGATATGTTTGTTGATGTGGTTGGTGAACTTGTTGAGGATAGTGGTAAATGCATTGATGTTGTTGAGTTTTTTACTCAGTATGAGGTTATGGATGATACTGGTGATGATGGTGGACATCTTGATCTGATGCTTTTTGATAAGCTAGGGTACTTTGATGAGGTTACTATTGATGTGTATTTGGCTTTGGATCTAAATGTTTATTCTATGGATGTAGAGTTGGATACTCTTATTATTGAGATGGGTGATGGTTATAAGTTGCATACTAATTGGTTAGTGGCGATACGTATGCTTCTTGTATTTGGATGGTTGAAGCAAATGTGGATGATTTGTAGATTGGTTCTCTTTTCCTTCATGAAGTGGAAACCTTTGGTGAAGATGAAGATGACTGCAAAGCTATCTTTTGGCATCAAAGTGTGGGGCACACTTTTCTATTTACCTGGGGAGTTTGATGCAGGAGCATCTTGGATTTTCTCGGTAGCTACTTTGTAGAGTCCTTGTAGTGTTTCTCAATTGTTGTTTCGACCGAGGGGATCGTTCGCTTAAGGGACTCACTCGTTGAAGGGCTCAGTCACTGGAGATGCTCGGTCACTGAAGGGCTCGACACATACTGGTGCTCAGCTTTTTTGTTTCTCGGCATGTGTTGGCTGAGGATCTTGGCAACTATTGATGCTCAGCATTGCTTGGCTGGTTTTGATGGCACTTGGTAATTTGGTTTTCTGAATGATGTTCTTGCGGATCTGGGAGGCTGAATTGATGGATTTAATATGGGAAGCATGTGATTGTGACATGGATCGATCATGGGGACCTGTGTGGGCCTATTTTGGTCTTGGATCTTTATCCTATGTGCATTTTATGGATTGAAATGGCCGACTGGGTCATTAATTATTTGTTTGCAGGCCAACTTGTGGCTTGAATATGTATTTAATGTAAGGGTTTATTTGCAACAGGACAACTTGGGGTCGTGCTAGTATTTAAGGAGTTTTAGGTTAGAGTGTTAGGCAACATATAGTGGTAAGGGAGATCAAATCTGAGGATCTAAGTATTGGGTTTGAATTTGGTGGAAGATACCTTGGTGGGCAAGTGGTATATTGGCTTAGGGAACAAGAAGGTTACTTGGTGGCTTGCAAGAACAATTTTAGATCTTGTTGGAGGTTTCCTACCAGGTTGCTATGTGGTGTGTCACAGATCTAGACTAGTTAGGAGGTGATCTGCAACTTGCAGAAGATCTGTGCTAGATCTTGGATTTACATCTTTGTAATTTGGTCGTAACTGGGAAGGCCTTATAGCCTGGCATGTTGAATTTAATTGTTGTTTATGGAAATAGATCTCATTGTTGATTATTTATGTGTTGCTGGATGTTTCCTTTGTGTTTTTTCTTTGGGGCTACTATTTTGGACAATCCAGTCTTGGACCCTCCAACCTGGATCCCATTGGGATTAAATCAATGTTCTAAACCTTTTTACCTTATAAACATAATTGCATAACCATAAGACAAATATAACTAAAATTAAACAACAAAAGCATAGACAAAACATCCACAACATTATGACACCATGATTTTTGCATGGAAACCCAGTTAAGGGAAATACCATGATGGGGATGGAACCCAAAAGTAATTCCTTCTGCAAAAATAATAACAGGTTGTTAAAGGTTTGAGTACATAAGGGGAATGCAAAAGAATTCAGGTTTACGGCCTAGAGCTCACTTCTCAGATACAAGATATAAAGGCTCACTACCATACAAAATTATTGGATTACAATCCAATAAAGTGACCTGAGAAATAGCATCAACTATACTTGTATAGTTCCATCTAAACACAACACAAAATTCTTCTCAACTGTCAGTCAAACCACTGATTATTGATCCTTTCCACATAAATAATATATTCTTAGCTTATCTAACCATCTTTCATACAATTCATCACAAAAACTTGATCTTATATACTCGATTGCAAAAACAATATCTCAACTGGTCGGCCTCAAAATCATAAAGTGTAATGTATAGAACATCGGCCAAATAAATAATTAAATCTTCATTCTAACCTTGAACAAATACATATAATTCATCGATCATGTTGGATCTATCAATTATAACTCTCAAACCAATCAAATCATCGATCTTTTAGGATCGCTAATCGATCCAATAACTGACTATCATTGTTCTTCACAATTCATTGTATACCCAATATTAGAATTCCATAAATCAAACAAATGATAACATAAATAGGTGTGATAATAGATGAAGGTGTAATATACACTATAGAATCTTCTTCTATCTTCACAACTCATAATTCCTTTGTACCAGTTTATATTGATCAATTTACAGAAGTATGTACACTGTCCTTGTTCTACCATACTTAGCCAAATTTATAATTTGACCTTCGGTAATCATAAAATATGTCAAGTGACCATGAGAATCATGTATAGTTTTTGTCAATGACAACATATAAACCATCCATATTAGTGTCTCTTTCCAACAAAAATTTCAACAATCATAGCTAAATAATTTCCAATAAAATAGAATGTACAAAAATGAAAAGAAGCAGATGATATATGTCAAAATAAATTGAAAAGAAAGAAAGTGATTTTAAGGAAATTGAATAATGATAAATAATCAAACCATAAAGTGAAGGATACAAGTCAAGAAAAATAAAATAAAAATGAATTAATTTGAAGGAAATTAAATTCTTTAATGTAATCAAACCGTATTTCATCAAGAGGAATTATTCTACATTGGATGTCAAAAATGGTGTACCTTACATCTAAGATAGAGGGGAAAGGGAGTAGCTACATAGGAACTTGCAAAAATGTTCAGACCCCTTTTTATCTTTTGACCTCTATGAGTAGTTATCTATGTATTTGTGTGTACATTTAGATCTGTGACCAAAGTAAGAAAAAGTAAGAATAAGAAAATGTGTGTAGAAATTAGTGATAAAAAATTCTATAAGATCTATTCATTATGATATTTATGCAAGAGGATAAATGAAACTAAAAAATCTAATTTGGTGTCAAATATGAGAATACAAAGCCGCCATAAATCTTAAATATGCTAGATAGCATTGCAAGATATTTTTTGAATTTTGATGTGAAAAAAAAATAGGATTATTCTAAAATCAAGGACTCAAATAGGTAAGCAGTAAAAAATAAGCTTCCATGAATCAAGAGGGAGTCAAGGAGAGAGAAAGTAAGAAGAAAATAAGAAAAGGAGGGGATCTCACTCAATAGAGAGGAGAGAAGTGAATTCCCACATCACTTTTTCATAATAAAAGATGGGAGAAGGAGGGGAGCTCACTCAGGAAAGAGAGAGGAAAAAATACTCTCAAATGCTATTTAATAGATAAAATACAAAGCTGTGAGAATTTATTTCTAATAGTAATGATCGTCTAAGTGAAATTCCAAGATATGATAATAATGTAAATTAAAATCTGTAGCAATTCACAATGTTGGAGATGAGACAAAAGCATAAATTGAAGAATTAAACTTTACACATTTAATAGAGAGAATTGTATATCTTAATTATTGAAAAAAATTCTCATACACTAAAACTCTTGATTGTTGTAAGGAACATGGAAGAAAATTCTTATGATACAAATGGGAATTCTATCACAATGCCATATAGATCTCTATTAGTTTGTAATTTTTATGAAAATGAAAGATAATGATAACTTTTAGAGGAAGAGAAGATGCATAGAATGAGAATAACTACCATGATAAAGATGCAGCTTAAATGATATAGAAAGGACTCTTAGAATTAATAATAAAGAGAGAAGGAATGATTAAGAGAGAAAATGTTACCACCAATGATTTTTTTATAGAAAAAATATTTCATGATTAAAAAAATATAGAGAGAAATGATGATATTATGGTTATCATTTGATGGAAAAATAGAAAGAGGCAAGTTTAGAACTATATATTGATTTTCTCAAGGACCCTATTTCACCAATAGAAATGCTAGTGTAGGTTTTCCAAAGTCCTATTACTCCGTGTGTGTGTGTGTGTGTGTGTGTGTGTGTGTGTGTGTGTGTGTGTGTGTGTGTGTGTGTGTGTGTGTGTGTTTTACAAAACAAATAGGAAAANTGTGTGTGTGTGTGTGTGTGTGTGTGTGTGTGTGTGTGTGTGTGTGTGTGTGTGTGTGTGTGTGTGTGTGTGTGTTTTACAAAACAAATAGGAAAAATATCACTTTTGATTTAGAAAACTAAAGTACATATAAATAGAAAATATGTAAAATGTACCTAACATAAACATTAATTCTTGTAATTCATTCTATTCTCTGCTCTGCAAATCTCCCGCCCAAGCCATTTTTGAATTATTACAATGCATGGATGCTGACTCTGCAGGGGAATCTTCCTCCTTGTAGCCTTTCCCCCTTAATACGGTTGTCAGGGACTCTAGTCTACAGGTTTCGTACGGTGTTCCTATTAATTTTTCAAGGTCTCCTTTGTTGTCTATTTCTGGCAATGTGGCGATGGCTTCACATGTTGGGGAATCTTTAAAACCCAACTGGAAAGGAACTTTGGTTGGGTCCCCCAAAAATGTACTGGAATCTATCCTTGTGGATTGTGTTCAAACTAAGGAGGGAATATAGATTTCCCTCCTCGACACTGTCATGGAACAAATTGTCTCGAATATGAATATGGCCTTGGTCGAGAGTTTCTTTTCAGCCTACCTCTCCATTGATATGGTCCAGAGATGGGTTGCTTTGCACTGGAAGATGAAAGGAAGTGTTACTATCTCTTCTATCCCTAGTGATTTATTCTTGTTTAAGTTTACTACTGAGGAGGACCTAATCTTTTCTCTTTTGGGCTCATGGGTGTATGGAAAACACTTCCTAACTTTATCTAAATTGAAGCCAGGTTTTGACTTGTCAGAACTTAACTGAATGGCTCCTATGTGGGATAGAATGTCAGGTATCCCCCTTAGGTTCTGGGACAAGAAAATATCCAAATGGGTTGGAAATTAATTTGGGTGCTATGTTATAGTTCATGCAGTCACACTGACTAAATATAGGTTATTTTATGTCATATTATGTGTCAATGTCGCAATCAATAAGTCTCTTCAAAATTTTATACCATTAAAATTCAAATGGGGAAAGTGGACCCAGGCATTGGTCTATGAATATTCCACTCTGTATTGTCAAATATGTGCCAAGAAGGGGCATATTGTGGCTGAATGTAAAGATCCCCTTGAAAGGATCTAAAGTTGAAAGGTAAAAGTGACTCCCCTAGAGCTTTAGGGGCAGTTGAATGGGATAAACCCAATAACAGGGAGATGGTGGAGTACCCATTTATGGGGGAAATCCTAGATCTGATGAAATCATCGATAGGCTCAAATAAAAATGTTATCCCCTCCTCTATGGAGTTCTTTGAGGAGGGGGAAATCCCCCCTATGGATAATATGAGGAAGTCACCTTATTTTGTGTCCTTGTTGATAGGTGAGAAGGAAGGGTTTTCAATCTCTTTTGCAACAGAGGCTAATGATAAGAAGGTATCATTGATTAAATCTGACAATGGTTCAGATGGTGATATTTTAAACTTCATGGCCTAGGCGGCCACTCAAGTTGATACCTTTTACTTGAGCCTGGTCCCAACTAGGTTCCCCACCTTAACCTCCCATAATGAGGTGATGGCCAAGGAGGTAACCAAGTCTATTATCCTTACGCCTGAAATCAATTCTACTACTGTTGGCATTTCCTCTAATGTAGATTATGAATGGTAGATCTAGAGGATGACTACTAGAAGCAAGAAGGTGGATGTGGGGATGGAAAGAAAGCTCAAAATACCTTTTAAGAGGGCATGGATAAAAAAGGCTATAGAAAGGTAGATTTCCTCTGGTACATAGTTAACCCTAGATGTCAATTAGAAGATTAAGAGATGAAGTTCCTTTCATGGAACATTAGGGGGCTAAATAGTCCCCAAAAGAAGTTCTCTATCAAGCAGTATATTCTTCATCATAAAATTGATGTTTTGCTTTTGTAGGAAGTCAAGATGTCATATCAAAATTTCTTCATGATTTCATATAAACTTTGGCAGGGGGCCTCTTTCCATTACTTTGAGGCTATATGGTCCTTGAGAGGGATTGCAAGAATGTGTGGATGGAGAAGTTGTTGTTACTTTTAAATTGGATAGCTTTTGTTGGCACCTCTTCAATATATATTCCCAATAACCATATGAGTAGGAAGATGATCTGGGAGGAGATTGTTGATTTCATTCTTGAAGATCAAAATGCTAGATATATGTTATAATGGGATTTCAAATTCCCTGTATTTCCCCCTAAGAAGTTGGGAGGTCTAGTTGACTACACTAAAAGTATAAGTGATCTTTCCTACTTCATCATGAAAATTGGCCTTTTTGACCTAGAGCTGCAAGGTAACCCCTTCACCTGGTCCAACAATAGGAAAGGTTTGCACCTCTTCTAGGTTAGAATTCATAGATCTATATGATATCTTCCACGTGGGATTTGGGAGTTAATACTACTTTGAGATCTCTCCCTCGGACTACTTCTGACCATAACCCTCTGCTCCTTCATTGGGTTGATAAGCCTAGCTCTGGTCCTCTTCCCATTAGGTATGAGATTATGTGGACTCCTCATCCATAGTTTAGATACCTTCTTCTTATATGGTGGTTTTCCCCTATCTGGGATCCATCTATGTATAAAGTTTCAAAAAATTTGGAGCTTATCAGGAGGGAGCTAAAAGATTGGAATAAATCCACGTTTGGGGATATATATTCAAAAAGAAGAAAGAGATTTGTGCTTAACTGGATAGGATGAAAAATCAAATGAATAATAGGAATATCTCTCAATCCTTAAATTTGGAGGAGGAGGAATATAGATCTAATTGGAAGAATAATCTTGCAAAAGAGGAAATCTACTGGAAACAAAGATCGAGATTCCAATGGTTTTTCAAGAGGGAGGTTGTAGTTCTTCCTTCTTCCATAGAACTTCTAGCAAGCATAAAAAATAAATACCATCAATTTTTTACTAGATGAGCATGGGCGGGATGTCATGGATTATGCCTAACTTGGTCAGGTTTATTCCTCCTATTTCATGCAGATGTTCTTGAATGGTAACGATAGAAATTGTATTGAGCTACAAGATCATCTTCTAAGCCATCTACCCTTCACCATTAGTGATGTGTATAATGGTCTTCTCCTTTTTATGGTCACTGATAAAGAAGTCAAGGCAATTGTATTTTCTATGGGTTCCTATAAATATCTAGGGTCGAATGGGTTCCTCCCTACTTTCTTCCAAGATTGTTGGGACATTTTCATCTTTGATGTTACTAGGGTTGTGAGGGACTTTATTAGGATGGGTAATGTGCTAAAGAAGATGAATGATACTTACATTGTTCTAGTACCTAAATCCTAGGACCCTAAAAGTATGATCGACTTTAGACCGATCAGATTATGAAATACTATCTAAAAGATTATCATGAAGGTGTTGGTGAATAGACTAAAACCTCTTTTGGATAAGTTTATCAGCCCCAATCAAAAGGGGTTTGTCTCGGGGTGAAAAATCTTGTATGTTTCTATTACAACACATGAGTTAATTCACTCCATGGATATATGTAAAGACCCATGTATGTATTTTAAGTTAGACATCTCCAAAGCTTATGATAAAGTTAACTGGTGTTTTGTGTATAATGTACTTTTGAAGCTGGGATTTGTCATAGGTTTGTTAAAATAATTAGGGAATGTGTGGAAACTATCTGATTTTTTTCTTGTTAATGGGGTCCCTTGGGGGAATTTCAAGGCTGGTAAAGGCCTTAGGAATGTTGATCATCTATCCCCATACCTTTTCATTATGGTTGTGGAAGTCTTGGGCCACAATGTCATGAACCTGGCCTCTACGGGTAGAATATAGGGAGTTAAAATTGCTTCCACTCTTCCCCTGTCTGTGTTACAATAGTTTGTTGATGATACTTTCCTATTTGGTAAATCCTCATTTGTGGAGGCGAGGGAATGCAAAAACTTTCTTGGCAATTATGCTAGAGATTTAGGTCAATGTATAAACTATAATAAGAATAGTATATATGTTTCAACATTAAAGTTGATCTTCAATCCAAAATTCTTAACATTCTGGGTTTTCAATATCTATCCTCCCAAGAACTTACATGGGTCTTCCCCCTATGGTCAAGGAAGTTACCCCAAAATTTTGGAATACTATCATGGAAAGAATCCAGAGAAAAGGAACTGATTGGAAAGGAAAATTTTTGAGTACTGCTGGAAAGCTTCAACTCCTCTCTACCTCCCTCCAAGTAAATCCTATGTACTTCCTCTCTTTATTCAATATCTCTGGGTTTATGGCTGACAAGTTGGAGAAAATATAGAAATTTTCTTTCGACGGGTGTTGAAGAAAAAAATGGCTCTGGTGAATTGAGATATGGTCTATCTTCCCAAAGATTAGGGGGGCTAGGGATCCACAAGCTTACCAACTTGAATAAAGCATTGATTACAAAAATTGGATGGAACCTTGTGGTTGGTTTTGTGGATTGGTGAAAAATAATAGAAGACAAATACCTCAATAGAGACCACTTTAATATAGCCCTTGATCCATGGGATCTTCCCTCCAGCTAAAAAATCTAGAACAACATTCTCAAGTGTAGGCTCATCCTAAGAATTGTTTTAAAATGATAGTTGTGGAATGGAAGAAGCATTAGATTCTAGGAGGATAATTGGATTGATAGTAATCCACATGGTGATGGGTGATTTTTCCTTCTGAAGGATAGGCTAAAGGATCATCTTGGTGAGTATATTATGGACTATGTGGATCCTAAAGAGAAATGGAAGAACCTAGCTCAGTATTTCAAGGATAGACCTGATTTGTCTACTAGAATTGAAGATTTACAATATGTCTTGGATGGTCTAAGGATCCCCATGTTTTCTGGAGATAATAATGTTGTCTGGACTAAGACTTAGTCAGGTGTGTTCACTATCAAATCAACTTACAATCTGTTTATAAAGAACCAGGGTGATCCTAATTGTTGGAAAAAAAATTTGAAAGCACAGCTAATCCTAAGATAAGATAATCTTCTGAAGAGATGTTTCTATATCACCAATAGATGTGTTATGTGTAAAATGGTTATGGAAAACATCAACCATTTGTTCATTCATTGTCAGTTTGATTCCCACATTTGGCAAAAGATTCTTCAAAAGTTATGTCTTCAGTGGATCTTCAAGTGCAAAATTTAATAGTTTACTGATTGCACCCCCTCCTCTAATCATTCTCCTATCATGAAAATATGGAGGAAGATCATCCCTCGTATCTTTTGGAGTATTTGGAAAGAAAGGAATAGTAGGATCTTCAGGGATACTGTTACTTCTCTAGAAAATGTCTTCCTCTTTGCAAAAAACTATTACTTTAGAAGATCTTGGTAACCCATTTGAAAATCCCTAGTCTCCCTCCTTCTACTTTAGATAGATCATTTTTTAAGCTTTGGAATATTTCTCAGGATTTTGATAGATATGATAATTCCAAACAAAACTCCAGACAAAACACAGTTTGGAAGGCCCCGCATCATCACTAGAAAAAATTGCATTTTGATGGTGTCGCCAATCTTGGTGTGGAGGTTGGAGGTGGGGCTATAAGGAACCAAAAATTTAAATTTATTTCCGATTTATCTGGTCATCTAATGGGGCATACTGTGAACAAGGCTAAGGGAATGGCTCTCCTTTGGGGCCTCAAAATTTCTATTTCGATTGGTATTAATTTTCTTGAGATTGAAAGAGACTCCAAAATTATCATCGAAGCTACACATGGCTCTACTTCTGCTAGCTAGAAGGTTGAGGGGATTATTATAGACATCATAATTATTTTGACAAGTCTGGATGGCTTCACCCTAAAACATACCTACAAAGAGGGAAATTTTGTGGCTAATTCCCTAGCTACTTTGGGGTTGCACATAAACAGCTTAGGATGATGGAGAAATGAGAGGCCATTTCCAGAGACTGCTAAGTGTATCTTAAGGTGGGAAGAATGTAATGTTACCATCAATAATGATTTTGAATTTTCTATCTTTTCTCTTTGGGTTGGCCTTGTCAGAGTCATAGGGTGTAACTTGAATGTTACCCCTTGTTTGAATTGAGTTTAATGTTCATTACTATTAGACAGGTCGATGGTAACCATGCACGTGGCCAATACCTTTTGACACATCACTGCCTTAGTATCATTAGTATTACAAGTTTTCTAATGTGGTGCTGAAGTAAGATGGTTGGAACTTGGGATAATAATGGTCCCTTCTTTCCGTCAGATTTCCTTACATTTGGTAACAGGATGGAAGGCATCTCTTTCCATCTTGGCTTATGGGTGATAGAATTGTTGCACATGATAGGGGCCTCTTCATAACTTGTTATATGTGGTTGATTTTATTTAAACAATAATTCCATTTATTGTTACCTTTTATTACAGGGAGTTGAGCCTATTCATCTAGATGTTTCCCTTGTTTTTCTCTGTATTTTTGGCTCAGGTATTTTTGAGCCATCTCTGTTATTACTCTGAATTCTGAGACTATGCGTGGAAATAGGCTTCGTGTTGAGCCCGACAAGGTGGATGTATATAGGAATTATCCTTTTGTGTGGTTCATTTTTAAAGAGGGAGACATTGATAAATTCATGGAGAACATGACTGGTTTTGATGAGAGCTTGTCTTGTCAATTCATTTCCTCTTGGGAAAAAAGGAGAGTCTTTGTTGGTGACATTATCTTTGAGGTCAATGAGGATGTTATCGACCAAGCTACAAGTCTCTCCACAGAAGGTAGGAAGTGGAAGAAAACTAGCGGAACCCCTGATATTTCCAACTTGAACCAATTATTTTGAGGCAAAGAGCAGCCTGTTAAACATCGTGGTGAGTTCAACCATGAAAGGCTTCTGGATCCTTGGGCTCAGGTTTGTGTTGTGGTCATGAAATATTTACTTTAGTAGGTCTCTTTGGGGTTTTAAGTACTACTACAATCTCCCCTTCTTGAACCATTTGAGAAACCATGACCTTATCTTCATTGTGTTCATCCTGAGCTCCATACCATGGACAATAATGTTAGGGAAATTGCAGATGCCAAAAAATAGGGGAAGAATTACACCATTTTACACTAGGGCCTCATCTACCATTTTTATAAATTTAGGCAAATTTTAATATTAAGAAGATTAATTCGAAGGTGGAAATTACTGATATAATGAGAACCCCTCACCGCACGACTAGGCTGGATACGAAACCTGAAGGAAAAGAGAAAAAACATATTGAGGTTTCTTCTTCTAAGGACTTAGAATACACTGAGAGCAAGGAGGAGGAGGAAATAGACAATGAGGACTCTTTGTTGCATGTCTCAGGGAGCCTTAAAAAGGAGTGTAATTATTTGGACCCTTCTACAAAAATCAAAGCCACTCCCCATTGCCCACCCCGTGAAGAGAAGAATTTTGATGTGATGGAGATTCCTGCGAAGAAGAAAGATGTTGGGGGTGTTATTGGGAAAATTAAATCTTACATTGCTAATATCAATAAGGGTATGTAGAAGATGTGCTATGAGATTACAGGTATGGAAAATAAGTTGCAGGAGGTTGGTTGGTTCACGCTCAAGGTTATGCATAGCTCAGAGACCACTCTTTGTCTTCTGCAAGAAAAATTGAACAATGGCAAGGTTCTGGAGGAGTACAGCTATAAGGAACTCTTTAAGTTCCTAACTGAAGACTAGACTTGCGTTCTAATGTCCAAGACCACTACCAGGAAAAATAATTGATGCTCACTTATGGTTTTTTTTTATCTTAGTTGGCTTGTGTGGCCTTGATTTTTCTTCTTTAGCTGGTAGTTTTAGACTCTTTAGATACTCTTTTAATTTCATCCATGCGTGGCTTAGCATTAAAACTGGCATTACTCTCTATACTTTTGGTGGTATGTTTTTTTTTCCTTTTGGTACTGCTATATTAATCGGCACTTGTAGGGTTTTGGTTTCTTTTGATAGGGGTAAGCATGGTTGATATTTTTTTGTCTTGTTGTTAATGTGCTACAAATGGTGATTTACTGACAATCCCTGTGGGGAGTCTTTTAATGGGACAACACCCTTGTTCATGTTGTTGTTATTATAAAAACAATTACTGATTTTGGATCAATAAAAAGGACATGTTGCATCTTTGTTGATTGTGTGGCTTGTTCTTTCAATTGATATTTAAAAATAAATATGTTAGTAAAACATTTCTTGTAAAATATACATATTTAAAGAAATATGGTTTGCAAAACCAAGTATTAGAACACCATTATCATAATTTAAAAACATGTAATACATATGTGGTTTCAAAATGATGGCTAAAAAATACACATAAAATGAAAAAACTTTGTATCTATGGATAAGGAGCATCCATGTACAAAGCTATAATTTTGTCCAAGAGGAAACATTGTGTGTGTGTGTGTGTGTGTGTGTGTGTGTGTGTGTGTGTGTGTGTGTGTGTGTGTGAGAGAGAGAGAGAGAGAGAGAGAGAGAGAGAGAGAGAGAGAGAGAGAGAGAGAGAGAGAGAGAGATCTACAAAAATTAGCATTAGGGGTAAAATGAAAACTATTATGGGTTAGGGGGGAAAGTAAAAGTTCTATGGATCAAGGACTATGATCAAATAATTTCTATAGAAACATGTTGAATATATATATGAGAGTAGATGACATTCCCCTCCTTAAATTTGAGAGTAGAAGAATAAATAACATTACTAAAAGGAGATAGAAAATAAATAAAGGAATGTATCCTAATATAGAATAGAGGGGAAAATAATAAAATAAGAAATTTGGCCACAAATTATGTTTGAAATATCTCATGAAAGTAGTATGTGTAAGGGAGCATGGAAAGAGGAAATATACCCCCAAGGAAAATAGGAAAAAGGTAAAATATTTTTTCCCTTAAAAAATAGGTAAACATGGTGGAAAAGAAGGTTTCCACTAAAGAAGATAGTTGCACCCAAATTATATCCCCATGAAATCCTAACATGCAAAGACAGAAAGCAACATACTAAGCACCATCATAGTACATAAAAGTAGAAAAAATAAAGGGTGTGCAACATAAGGAAAAATGCACTTGGGAGAGTATAAACAACTAAAATAATATATGTAACTTTGTGTTAGCAAGATAAAGGTAGTTACAATGTCACACATCAATGCCCAAATTATCATGAAGAGGAAAAAAACATATCTAAAATTTTGGATTTGCAATATAGATAGAAGTGAATCTCAATGTCATGCATCATCCTCAATAATTATAAATACATTTGTACAAAGGATTATGAAACATGTATAAAGAATTATCAAACATGATATGTAAAACAGCACAAAATGTATGAACAAGAGAAGATATGTAAGAGTACATGAAGGATAAGGGGAACTTATCAATAAATGTATTTACATTATATGATGAAAAATCAAGTGCACCTCACAAGGAGAATGAAGAGGAGAATTATTTGAAGTGACATGGGCATGAAGAGTGAATACAAAAGATAGTGAATAGATGTTACAATAATTACATTTTTCATGGACCAACTACAAATGAAAAGGAAGAACGTGCATGAGGGTATAAATAACCAGAAGAATACATTAAAATTTGGGTTAGCGCAACAAAGATAGTTTCAATGTCACACATCAATGTCCAAATTATCATGCAGAGGAAAAAATATATCTAAAATGTTGGATTTGCAAGATAGAAGTGATTATCAATGTTATGTTTCATCCTCAAGATTTATAAATACATTTGTAGAAAGGAGTATGAAACATGTATAAAGGATTTTCAAACATCATATATAGAACAACACAAAATGAATGAACAAGAGAAGATACGGAAAAGTACATGAATCATGATAGGAATTAATCAATAAAGGTGTTGAAATTATATGAGAAAAACCAACTGCATCTCACAAGGATAATTAAGAGGAGAATTATTTGAAGGGGCATGTGTACTAATAGTTAGTACAAAATATAGTGAACGAAAGTTGACAATTTTTTTTAAAAAAATATAAGGGCTTATTAGAATTAAAACCTAGGGGGATAATCATTTTTTAGCACCTTGCTTGAGTCATGTTCCAGATGCTCAAGGCTCCTACCCTAGCCTTGGTATTGTTAGCCTATTTTTAATACCATGTTAAATAAATAAAGACTTCATCTTACAATCAATTTCATATTTTCTATAAAATAAACACATCATAAAAGTGCCTCTAATATGATGTTAAACATTTTCATGATTTGGCTAGAGTTAAGCCTACGACCACATATTGCTACGTGCATACATTCTACAAATAAGTTATCAATCCAATTGGTGACCAATTCCATCTATGATTTAGGTGTCACAAAATTTACAACACAAAAAGACTTTTTGAAAAGCTTTACATCATATCAATAATTCTCTAAACTAGAAGTTACAAACTCACTGGAAAACCTAAAAAGGTATTTTAATATGTGATCACAAGAAACAAAGATGTCATCGACCAAGGAAAAAATGTTAATACTAAGGTGAAAATATTTTCTTATTTCTAACAAAGTAACAATGTGGTGATTAATCCTCACCAAAAAAACAATTTGGCCAAAAAATCGGGATTTATCCTCAAGCTGGATTTATCTAAAGCTTATGATAGTGTTGACTGGACCTTTATGCCGAAAACCATTTTGTCTTTTGGATTTTATAAGATTAGTGTGCGTCTGATTATGCAATTGGTTTCTTCTACTACCTTCTCTGTTCTGATCAATGGCACCCCCTCTCCTTTCTTCAAATCTTGTAGAGGTCTGAGATAGGGTGACCCAATGTCTCCTATTTTATTTATTATTATGGCACAATGTATGGGGAGATATATTTCTCATATGGTGGACACTATTTCTTTCAAAGGGCTTCATCCATCATCCTCTCCCCATGTTTTCTCTCATCAACAATTTGTTGATGATTTGATCATTTTGAGGGAGGCTACTATCCAAGAGATAAAGGTTCTAAAGTATACTCTCAACAATTATGGGTCAGCGATAGGACAACTTATTAACTGGGCCAAAAGCAGTGTTTATTTTATAAATAATCTTGATAGAAGACAAAAGAGGATCAACAACATTCTGGGATGTTAAATTGCTAATCTTTTGTCTATGTACTTAGGTCTCCCGATCTGTATCAACCCCTCGGGTTCCTTTTGGAGCTCTTTAGTGGACAAGTTTAATAAAATG
The DNA here is from genome assembly GCA_018584345.1 of Thuja plicata. NCBI lineage: Eukaryota > Viridiplantae > Streptophyta > Pinopsida > Cupressales > Cupressaceae > Thuja > Thuja plicata. The sequence goes on along the minus strand of MU227510.1, from coordinate 468,380 downwards.
TTAGCTAGTTGGAAGGTCAACCTCCTAAGTCAAGATGGGAAAGTTCAACTTCTTAAAGCTTCCATGCAGAGTATTCCTACTTATGCTCTAAGTCCTTTTAAGATCCCAGGAAAGTATGTTGATGCTATTGAAACACTCCAAAGAAATTTTATGTGGACTGGAGCAGAGGAGAAAAAGAGAATGTCTCTGGTAGCCTGGGAGAAATTTTGCAGGCCAAAAAGAAGGGGATGATTGGGTCTCAGGAGAATAAGAATGATGAATGGTGCCCTTCTCTCAAAACAAATATGGAGAATCTACCATTCTAATGGAGAATGAAATCAAATATGGAGAAAAAAATATACTAGGAATTACCCAACTCTGGATAGTTTTATAAACTTTGATGCTACTCCCAATGGATCAAATATATGGAAGAAAACTTCTCCCAACAGAAATATTATGATTAAGGGTACTCAATGGAAGGTGGGGAATGGTGAAAGAGTTAGGTTTTGGGAAGACCATTGGCTCATTGATGCTCCTCTAAGTAACCACTCTGATTGGGGTCCTTACGCCCTAGTTTGCAAAATTAAGTTTGGTCACTTTGTTGTTGATTATTGGGACAAGGACAAATGGAAGGACATAGAGACTGTTAGCTCAAATCTGACTCAACTCAAAAAACATCTATTATCCATGATTATTAATGAAGAAGAAGATACTTTGATATGGAAGATTAATTCAAAAGGAGGCTTTTCCACTTCCTTCATGATCAATATGATGGCTAATAATCAGGAAGATCCACCTTGTTCGTCCAATGCTTGGATTAAGGGTCTTACCCCTAAAATTAATATGTTCTTTTGGATTTTACTGTAGAATAAGATCCTTGCCATTGACAATTTGAAATGTAGAGGTTTTAGTTTCCCTAATCGATATACTCTTTTCTGCCAGGAGAAAGAGATGGTGGAACACATTTTCATCCAATGTCCCTTTGTTGTCTCTATGTGGTCCAATCTGCTGGATATGTTTAAAATGGATTGGGTCTTCCCTAACAAAATTCAATTCTTCTATCCCTCATGGAAAAATCTTTCAAAAAACCCCTCTATAAATACCCCTTAGATAATCTATATGTCTCATTTCGTATGGGGTATATGAAAGGAGAGAAATGATAGAATTTGTAGGGACAAGGGGTCCCCTGCACATGTTTGTTTTTCCAAAGGATTCAAAGAGTTATTCTAAAAAATATGCATATTATGGGAGAGATGAATGAGCCTACTAGCAAGATGGATCAAGAAATATTAGATTAGTGGAAGATACTATTGGAGTTGATGAAAAACTATCAACCTTACAACTCCAAAGAATCACCTGCATGCAAACACCTATCACAGAAAGAGAGAAGCAAAAGCTATGGAGGCAAGAAACAGTAGATCTGTGAAAGAGGAAATATCCCCAATTGATTCAATAATAAAATACAAAATGCAAGATGATTCAAGATCAATAAAAATTAATTAACAAATACAAAGATATCAAACCTTATAAAAGGTGATCAAAACCCTAAAAAGGGGAGAAACCTAGGTTGCATAATAATAATTAATAAGGAATTAAACTCAAAGATACATATGGAAAAAAACACAAAGGTCTGAAGAGATGATCAAAAGATGGAAGGATGCCTCCAAAATAGGTTTGAAAGAGTGTCCATATGGTAAATGACCCATCTCACCGAAATGCATAGGTACCCAACCACTGCATCTGCCTAGTACGTAGGAACAAATACAGAATACATAGATCACTCCATCAAACCAAGAAAGCATTAGAACCAATAGGAGAAACCCCCATAATACTAAGCAGGGAGAGGCATGATAGGTACACTGAACCAAACTGTGAAGGATAACTGCATGATGAAGAACCAGGAACATAGAAAGTGCAATAGAAAGTACAAGCTCATTTAAAGGATGGTGTCGTGGAGGAAACACTCTCTTGACACACATCATGAGGCTAATGTCATGGAAGGAACTTTCACTTTAAAAAGGTAGATGGAAATATATATATATA
>MU227510.1:418528-466204 GCA_018584345.1 Thuja plicata | reverse complement strand
AAACGGGCATAAAATGTACAAGATCCCAAGCATGCAACAGATGACACTTTATCCCAGTGCATTTGCAAACAAGAAAAGCTACAGAAATATATGTCTGCAATGCTCATAAATGAAAAAAAAAGCTGTAGAAACATGAATAATAGCTAAAAGGGAGTCATCCCATGCAAGGAAAATGATCCTACGACCTGAAACATCTAAGATATTCACCAGATTGCAAAAAATCAAAAACCTGAATAAAATGTACCTGGAGAAGATTCTGAAAATGAGACCCATACAAGAAGAAAGAGCACAGAACCATCTTTCCAATGATGTGTAGAAGTCATAAATCGAAGCCCAGATGAGAAAGATATGGCTCCTGGGGTGCAAAAAAGAACCATGACTTTGACTAGCAAAAATAGATGCAAGATGGTAAAATCAGGAAATCAAACCTAGAAAATCATATAAGGCTCGGAACCATCTTTCCAGCGATATCTCATTTCGCCAAAAATGCCTTTGTTTGTTCAAGATACGAGAAAAAAACTTAAGAGGGCTCCAAAACAAGAACCCCAAAAAATATTTGCTAAATCTGGCGGAGCCCCACTAAATCTGGCGATGCTGCTAAATCTGGAAGAATTACTAAATTTTCGGCCAAAATTGGCGAATTGACAAAAAACCATTTCTCCAGCTCGGTGGCATGAATTTTGAGGTGGCACAAAAACTGAGGTGGCATGAAAAATGAGGTGTTTTTTTCCTCAAAAAGTGTGCTAAGGTCGTGCATGCAAAAAAAAGGGCTCAGATTTCAACTATGTCCAAATTGGATGAGTCTTATATGAAAATAGGGGATTTTGGGCCTTCCAGACGCAACCATGAGGTTGGTTTGTATGCAAAGTGCTCCAAAAAATAACTCCCCCCAAATCCACAAAAATCTAAAGCAAAAAACCTCTTGAAAACACAGATCTGAAGAAAAAGGCCAAATCTCTCATGAAGAGAACAAGGGCATGAAGATCTTGAGCTGTGATACCATATTGGATTTTATGAAAAACTATCAACCTTACAGCTCCCAAGAACCACCTACATGCAAACACTTGTCACAGAAAGAGAGAAGCTCACTAAAAGAGAGAAGCAAAAGCTATGGAGGCCAGAAACAACAGATCTGTGAAAGAGGAAACATCCTCAATTGATTCAATAATAGAATACAAAATGCAAGATGATTCAAGATCAATCAGAATTAATTAACAAATACAAAGAGATCAAACCTTATAAAAGGTGATCAAATTCTTAAAAAGGGGAGAAACCTAGGTTGCATGATAATAATTAATAAGGAATTAATTATTAAATGCCTAAAGTTTAGCTTAAGTGAACTAGAGATAATGAGTAACTTTAATAGTTAAATCAGAATGATTTAATTAATAAGTGAATTAACTTATTACTCTAACATATACAAGATGAGTAACAATAATAACAAAAGGGAAGAAGTTGTTTGGAAAGTGCCACCTAAAGGGTGGATAAAAATCAGTTTTGATGGGGCCTTTAAAGGAAACCCTAGGAATGCTGGTTGTGGTGCTATTCTAAGGGATGAGGAAGGAAAATGTATTGAGATGGTGGTTGTTCCTTTAGGGACTCCAACTAATCATAAGGTGGAAGTTATGGATTCTTATCAAGGCTTTCTCTTAGCTAAGAAATGGGATTGCAGAAAACTTTGGGTTGAAGGGGACTCTAATAACATTGTTAATTGCCTAACTAAAAAATGTAATCCCTCATGGCCTATTACAAAAATTATTAAGGCCTCATGGGATATAATAGGTAATCTTGACAATTTTTATATTACCCATGGTTATAGGGAGATAAGTGGCGTGGCTCACTGAGTTGCCAATGTGGCGGTGACGAAAAATGATGTTAGAAAATGGAAAGGTGTCGAAGATGATTTGTCGTATGAGGTAAAATCATAATCTTTAGTGATAAAATTCACAGCACGCAATGTGTCAAAATCATATTCAATTAATGATGTGTGAAATGACATGGGTTATTAATAGCCATTATTACTCAAAAAGGTTCTGTAATCTGATGTGCTCTGCGATTATTATTATGCATGCTTTCTGGGTTACTTTGGCTTTATCTTTGCTGTGTGGTTTTTTTTGGGATCACTCTGAGACGAAGAAACCAAAGAATTCTAGCCTGCAAAAAAACCTTCATCGAAGAAGATTTGATGACGCAGTGGGAGGCAACGGAAAAAGAATGGAGTCGATTTCTTGCAAGGACTAGAGGAGAAAGGAGGAGGTCTAGGACATTCTGAAGGAAGGTGGCTTAACTGTGTATATGGAAAGACTGCATGGTAGGGATTAGACCATTACTAAACATTTTCTGAAATATTGGAAGAAGGGTAGTTTAACAATGGGGAATCAGACAATTAAGGTTGATGATACCCTTATCTCAGAAATTACTGGTCTAGCGCGTGATGGAAGTAAGTTCTACATGGATCATAAACTAATGGAGAGAGATGTCAAATGTTTTCCTGAGACTGACAAGGATAACAAGAAACTGGTAAAGTCTGCTAACACCTATTACTCTCCCAAAAAAATTGAGAGCTCATGGCGTAAAGTTCTTTATGCAATTATGAATTATGTTACCCTAGATGGTAGGTATACTATGGCTTATAGTTATCATTTTGTTCTTCTTAAGCATTTTCATCATGGGGATAAAATTTCTCTTTCATATTATTTACTGTGTTCCATGAATGCTACCATGAAAGAACATAAGGAAAACCCTCAAGGCGATCATGTCATGCACCAGGGTCTGATGGTGCTCATTTACAAACACCTTAAGGCCAAGCAGGTTTATCAACCCCTATCTCAGAACTCTGTTTCAAAGGAGGAGGATACAGATGAACATTTCTCTTTGGGGGAGGGTATCAAAAGTGATTCAATGTCTAAAACAAATTCCTCTTCTGAAGCTATCAAAGGCAAATGAAAAATTACTCTAAAGAAAATGGCTAAGGCTTCTTCTAACAAAGGCCCCAAGTCAAGAAGGAAAAAGACCGACATTGTTATGGATTCCTCTTCTAATGAGGAGGAGGATTACTATGTCAATTCGGAAGAGGAGGAGATGAATTCTCAACCGAAAAAGAAGTCTAGCACTGCTAAGATTAAAACCAATGAGTAGAAAACTGTAGCTGAGGGGGAAAATGTGAAAGATGTTGGGGAGGACATGAGTGGAAAGAGCCCTAAGGATCAAGATGAGGGCAGCGGGAAAATCTAGGAGGGTTTGATGAAGGATAATGCTACCCAGGACAATGTTATCCAGGACAATATTACGATTCTGACTGGTATGCAAGGTGTGAAGATCTTTGGAAAGACTATTGAAGGTATCATTGATGACAATCTATAGCTAAAGAGGGATGTAAGGGACCTTCATATCTGCCTTCAAATTACTGAGGCTATGGGTATGGGAGAAGATAAATCCTTCCCTAAGTGTATGGAGGAGATGACTCAAGCCATTTCACGTGCAAAAGACATGAAGGACTCCTTAGGGTCTAGATTCCAAATCATTGAAAACAGGACTACACAGCTGGTATTATACGGGAAGGACAGCGACATGGAACAAAAAATGGTGGCCATGGAGACTAAGATGGCCAAAATGGAGGACAACCTGAAGAAGATGGGAGAATAGAGCTACAAAATTCTGAAAGATTCTATGGAGCGTGTCAAAATTCTTGTTGGCAAGCTAGAGAAGGAGAAGACCAATCAGGAAATTTATGTTGACAAGGATCACGTGGATGACACTCCAGGACTATGCAAAAGGAAAAGATCCAGCACAAAAAAGGTGCCAAGAATGATAAAGATCTTAAGGAGCTGAAATCAGCAACTATTAACATGGACCTCATGGTGTTTGAAGTGGCTGAGTTGCTCAAGAATTTCTATCCTTCTTCTCTATTGTTCCTTTTCTTTTATTTTTCTTTGTTTTGTCTATTTGATGTTGGTATGTTGGTGTTAGGTTTGCTAGCTTTTTTGTATAGGCTATCAACTTCTCTTTTATAATCCTTTTTCTATGTCTCCTAGTTCTTTCTATGTGGGTTGTATTGAACATCTGTATCTCTTTTTTGTAAAGGTTTTGGGTCCTCTAAAATATGTTTTTCTCCTAATCAAAACATTTTGGTGATTAAGTAAGCATAAAAACCAATTTTGAATATTTCTTCTTCCATTTTTCACCATGGAAGGATAAACGAGTCTATTATAATTTGCTTTTCCTTGAAGTGATAAGAGTTATCTCTCAAGAATTCCTTCATTTCTACACTTATTTTGTGGACTGGAAGGAGAAAGATTGAGCTTCAAGTTTGCAGAGATACATTACAAGTGTGAAGGAGTTTTTTTTACAATGACATGTCTCCAATAAGGAGCATTTGTTGACAATGTCACACCTCCAATTGGCCTATAAGATGTTGCAATATATCTATTCTCATAGTGAAATGAAAAGAATTTACTCACTCGTGTTGGATTTTTTTACCTCAAAGATTACTCCCTATATTCTTTACTCAACATTAACAAAGTAGAGTTGGTGAAGAACAATTTGCATAATAAACACCAAGGAATGCATCCAAAAGGAATGGGAGATGCAAATACAACCAGGTAAGCTCGACATTTTCCTACGCAGCCTTAAGGCTCGTCTCCTTTTTATTTATGGCTTGCTCACAATTTCTACGATCTCCTCCAACCCCATTCAATTACTACATTTACTTTGTCATATTAATTTTTAAGTTCTTCCCTATTTTCTGGGATAGTATACTATGGATATTAAACTATAAATGAAAAGCAGTATACTTAGTGGTTTTCATATTATTAGGTTAAAAATAATGTTACAAGATTCACACCACTTCAAATTTGATAAGCGGGTTTTTTTTAATTTATATTAAACAAAGATTATGCAAATAGGAAAAAATTAACCAATGCAAATATTTTTAAAGATTTAAAACTTGTCTCATGCACCTTTTAAAAAATAAATCTTAAAGACAAAATGATCTCATCAAATAGAAGCTACTTTGATCACCTACATATGTATACGTCTATCACATAAGAATAAATGCAATTTTTTGTTGAAGGAACTAACCCATTTAGATATAAAAAGATTGTCAATATATACAAAATTCATGAAATATGAAATCCATAGCATTAAAAGTTTCAAACAAATATCGAAAATGTTTGTAGAATTCTATGGCTTAAAGGAGTATGCATCACTCGACCTTCATGTGTGAGTGTCTAAGATGAATCATTAATGATGATGTAGGTCCATGCTATTTATATGTCTCGATGACACCCAATAAAACATCCAAAGTATTTGAATGTGTTTTATCTTCCTCCTCGAGCATGGTTATTGTCTTTGCCTCTCTATCCACCTCGTCAAACCAATCAAGTTCCTTGTCACTAAAGTAGGATCCTCAACATCACTAACCCAAACAAAATGTGTATCAACCTCCTCTAAGATGGGTAATAAGCCAATATTCAAAAAAAAAATTGTTGAAGGCGAAGGTTGTAATGAAGATAAATTAGATCACTCAACCTATGGACCGATAATTAATTACTTTTCTTGTAGTGTATGTGCTCAACATGTACTACAATTGCACTCATAGGCCAAAGCACTACATAAATAGCTCAATACTTGAATTACAATCCTTTGAAGATTTGGTACCAGAGCACCATATATTTCCCACCATAAATCTGAGATGAGAAAAAAAAAACATGAATCAAATTATCCAACTTTATCTTTCAATATTTAATGATAATATTTTTAAAAAATCATTTTAAAACTCAAATTATGTCTTTGAAATGTTTTTACTTGGTTGCAATGTCAATCAATTTGTCTTACATATACCTCATGCAAAGAGCTCTTCTTATACAAATCTAAAGATCTCAATCTTGGTGACTATGTGTGTTCCAACACCAAAAATCATGGATCATTCGCTCTATGACTGTGTAGAACCCACTCAAAACCTCCTCATTATCCTTCAAAGTATGGTGGAATTAGAATGTGAAACTGAATAAATAAACAACTATAAAGAGCTTAAGAAGCTAGAGGTGAAATTGTATATTAATGATTTCTCAAATGCAATGATACTTATCCTCAAGTTTTACATAAATACATTTATTGGCCTCATTGGCCCTATACACGCCCTCATATATGTAGGTCATTACAGGTTTTTGTCCATCTGCAATTCGGAAGAGAACCACTAAAGGCATTGTGAGATACAATTATTGTGAAACATCAACATAAGTAACAATGAACAAAAATAATAAAATAAAAGAAAAAATATGAATATATATATAATGTAAAATTAGATTTGCCTGAGTGATCTTCATAGTTGATAACCAAAAGCCTTTCTCATCAAAAATTTAATCTTCCACATCCACCTTTGCATTAGTCTTATCATATCATATGATGAGGAAGTGAACTTCTTACTAATTGGTATATACCTCAAAGCTCTATTTTCATTAAGCAAGGACTCTTATGTGATCAAATTGGTTGCAAACCAAGTTATTCCAAGATGAGCCAACTCCTTTTGTCCTACAAATTGCCTCATCAGATTGAGAATCCATGTGTTCTATATGAATTTACAAATATTTTTATATCCTCACACATGCCTTGATGCATGGAATTTTTAATATCCTCCAATGTGAGGTTAAGCCAATGAGCAACACATAGAGTCCAAAAATAATGATTGGTGCATATCCATTAGTAGTCTACTTGCATTGAACATAATTTGTTTCACTATTTGTAACATTCTCCTCACCGACCTTGGCAAAGACTCCCTCCAAAGCTTCACAAAGAAATTCTTTTTTTTTTGGTGTTTCCTAAAGCATCAATAGATTTTACAAATATTCTACTACTTCAGAAAAAAAAATCAATGATTCAATATAGCGTAAATTAAAAATATTAATGTATTAATTACTAAATCAATGTATTTTAGGAGTTACAATCACCCGAGGAATAAACAACAAAATGTTGCAATGTTCTATTTCTTCTATTTGTCCAACCATCAAGATAATGGTGCAACCCTTCTTCCTACATCTATTGTTGCTCCTCTAATGTAGCTTTCATATCAGCCACCCTTGGTAATGAAATGGATCCCTTTATCTCCTCACCATAAGCGTTTTGAACCCCCACTCATAAACACTAATGACATCAACCATTATTTTCAATAAAAAATATGTAACAAGGCATGTACACCAATATGGGGGAACAAAAGCAGGTCTTTAAATGCCACTTTTTTTTAAAGTCGAAATTTTTTGAAATTTGATGAGAAATTGAAGATAGTTAAACTCAAAATTTGAAGATACAACATGAACAAGAGTTGTAGTGGTCTAAATCTACTTTAGAAACTACTAATTTTTTTTAAAATGGTGCAAGTTAAGGGTTTCAAAAAAGGGGCCACTAAAAGTGGTTATGTTTTTATCAAAAAATTAACATAGTGTCTATTTTTGGCCCCCTAAAATGCTAACATTTTAAAAAATTTAAAAATTTCTCTAGTGAGAAATTAGTCAATACCATGTAGTTTACACCAAATTTTTTAGCTGATTTTATAATAATTTTCAAAGTGGACACATTCTTAACAAATGGAAATTTAAGTGTAATCCTCAAAAAATTTCTAAAAACTAATCAAGACTACTGTGGGATCATGGGGGGCCAAAAATTGGTGATGTGGAAAAAAAAAATCATTCGCCTAAATTTGTGAAAATTTGTGTTGACTTTTTGTTAGGTTTGGGTGTTACTACACCTCAACAAAGCAAACGCCGAGGAAAAGTTGGTATCTGATATCGGATACAAAGGGCATAAATATCAGTATCTGATATCAGATACCTATGTGTATCTGATATCAAATACTGATATTTGTGCAATAATATATTATATTATTAATAAATATATTATAATATTATATGATATATAATAATATTTTTACATATATAATATTATAATATGAACTTGTATCATATTGGCCCAAGGTCCATGGGGTCACGGGTCATTAAATTGTTTTTTGTATATGATATCAAATTCGTATCTGATCTGATATCATATTTATATCTGATCCGATATCGAATACTTGTGTTTTATAAATAAATAAACCAAAGTCATGGGTCACTTTTACCCACGGATTTGTCGTGAACAGCGGCTCCCAGTGACCGATATCAAATCCTCAGAGGTGTTTTTTGTGCCAAATTCATATCCATGTATGTTGTTAGTCATTTTTTACCATTTTTTTTTTAAGTTTTTAAGTTTTATTTTCAATTTTTAGATGAAAACTAGGCTTTTTCAATTAGAAATGGTCTGTAGTTTATAAAATACATTTTATTTATATGAATTTTCATTTTAATCAGGTATGGCAGATAATACATATAATCCTAACCCTAGAAACCCGCCCCCCACCCCCCGATAATCCACAGCCTGAAAAACCCACAACCTGGAGATCAACAGTCTGAAAACCATCTAGTGAGAAACCCTCAGCGATTACAAGACCTTATAGGGGATCATTTGAACCAGTTGAGAAGGATTAGGGATGTTTATAATAGGATCCCTAGATTAGCCCCCATGTTTGGAACTGTAGATTCTATCATATAGTCAATGGAGACCCTCACCATGCAGCATAATGTTGCACTTCAATGGCGAGAGGAAATGCATGTTCGATTTGATGATGGGTTGGATTATGACGCGGTGAAGGACCTTGGGATCACGAAAGAACAAATATGTTCACTATTTAGGAATCCCTATACTAGAAAGACTCCGGATACCAAAAAAGAGAAGTTGTCTATGAAATGGTGCATGCATCCTGATATACAAGCATTCTCCATTCACAATAACCGAGAAAGATGAAGAAGTAACACAACTCATAGTCCAACTCACGCATTCTAGACTGAAACCAAAGGCTAAGAGAATTTTCTGAAGAAAACTCCATTTGACTCTGTCGTAAGCCTTGGCCATATCCAATTTAATGAACATACATTTTTCCTTTGAAGTTGCCATAGAATGAATAACCTCAAAAGTCGCCACCACCCCATGCAGAATTTGTTTACCAACCATAAAACCCCCTTGTTCCTAAAAGATCACCACATGAAGACACGGCTTGAGTCTCTCTGCAATCAATTTAGTGATAATCTTATACACCACATTACAAAGAGCAATAGGTCGAAACAATTCAAGCTTGTCAGAACCTTCATTTTTGGTAATGAGAACCAAGAAGGTAGAATTCAAAGCTCAAAGCATCTTCTTACTACGAGGAGATTTTGTAACAACCTCCAACAAATCCATATTAATAAAATCCCAAAACTCTCGAAAAAATTCAACAGGGAACCCATCTAGGCCTAGGGCTTTACCTTTGTTCATCCCAAATACAACCTCTTCTAGCTCAGGTAGCGAAATCAAACAAATGAGAGAATCATTCATTGCATTGGTGACTAGAGAGGGAATGCAGGAAAGTATCAAATCCTCCTCCACAGCAGCAGGAGGGGAATCTTCAACAAAAAAGAGCAGAATAAAAATGACAAGCCTCGCGAGACATAGCTGGAAGAGAAGAAATATGAAGCCATGTAGAGGTAACAAGAGAGGAAATGTACCCCTCATTCCGACGAGCCTTAACATAATGATGAAAGAAACCAGTATTCCTATCCCCTTCCTGAAGCCAATCAATCTGAGTCTTCTGTTTCCAATTAATCTCCTCCTGAAGCTCCCATTCCACCACATTTCGCATAGCCTGAGACTCAACTTTTCCAATAGCATCCAATAATCCATTATCCCGCATCTGGCGAGTGACCACAGCCAGACATTCAAGAGCATTCGTCTTCCTGGACAGAAGGTTACCAAAACATAACGTATTCCATCTTTTAAAGTGACATTTGACATATTGAAGTTTCTTAACAAAGAAATACATAGTTGTGCCATAAGCAGGGTCTCCCTCTCTCAACCACTTAGCCACTAACATGCAACAAAGAATTCCAAAGCCACATAAGCTGAAATTTAAAAGGAGGATTCTTTGGAACAACAAAAGAAGTAGAGAATTTAATTGGCCAGTGATCAAAACCTCTCCAATCAAGAATTTCAGAACTAGTAACCAAGTCATCGCCTACCCACAAACAAGAGACAAGAAACCTGTCCAACCGTCCATAAATCGCCTCCTCTCCACTCTGTCTATTATTCCAAGTGAAAGTCTCATTAGATGGCTTAACATCCACTAAAGCAAGAGAATCCACCTAAGCTCAAAAAAGATCAGAAGCTAGACCCAACCTAGGTACCCTCCCTCCCTGCCTCGCCCCCCCCTCTTTTCTCCTCCAAACTTAACACTGAATTAAAATCACCACCTAAGATCCAAGGAAGATTAGGAGCACACAAGCAGACACAACTTATGTGCACAAAGCTGGATTTACCATGGAAGTCAATTGGAGCATAAACATTAGTAATTATAATAGTCTCACCAGAATCCAAAGTGGAAGCAACCATGGAGATAGAAGAATGACTAAATATCCACCAAAGGGGAGCAATCTTGTGTGGATCCCAAAAAAGAGTCAAACCTCCAAAATTACCCTAAGAACCAATACACTGACCAAAATACCAGATGCGAGAAGCATATTGAAGCATAACATCAATTGAAACCTTAGTCTCCTAAACACAAAAGATATCTGGCGAATGAACTACAACCAAATCATGAATAGCCTTTTGATGGGCATTGCTATTCAACCCCCTTACATTCTAGGAGAAAATAAGCATGGAGGGGTTTGAGAAAAGTGAACATCAATGGGTTTAACAGACCCTAATTCCACCAATAAATCTCTCGTAATCTTAATCTTCTCTAGATATGTTTTGCGCCCTTTTGAAGAGTTGTTAGGAGGACCTTTCTTAAGAGGGCGTTGTTGCACCCCTAAGCCCTGAGAAGAGACCTTACCTTTATTTGAAGTTAAGACCTCCTTACCCAAATCAGCCAAAACAATATCATCTTGCATAGAATCATTCAAAGTCACATGTTGATCTTGCACTCCATGTAGATCATGACCCGACCCTAGAACCGACACAACCTCCATACTCGCACTAGTAGCTGTAGAGGCGATATCTAGTGGAATCCCTTCCTCCAAGGTTAAAGTATTTAACACTTCAAATCGGTTAAAACCCTCATCAACATGTTGATCCTTTAAAGTCCTCTTCTGAACCCGTCCCTTAGCCCTAGTTTTAACTAGCAAAAAACCATTTGTATCCTTACCTGAATCACTCTCCCTCATGGGAGCTTTCCCCTTATCGTCTTTACCCACGGGTCGAGATGATGAAGAAGGGGGATTAGTAGAGCAAGATTCTTTACGAACTTGAGGACATTACCACTAAAGGTGGTCATACTCATGACAAATCCAACACCTAAAAGGAAGAGATTCGTAATCTAACTACTGAATCCATGATGAAGAGCCAATACAAATTTCCAACAAATCCAACAGGGGATTATTGAGATCAATCTCCACACAAATTCGAGCAAAAGAGATCACCTTCTTGTCAAGGTTTTGTTGGGCTATCGCAACAGGCTTCCCCAGAAGAGCAACAATTCGTTGCAAAATATCTGCTCTCCAAAACTCCAGGGGAGCCGTGGAAAACGAACCCAAATAGGGACTCGAGAAGGTAGCTCTTCAGCTGAATTAAAACCCATATGCCAGGGTTTAATAAACAGCCCAACATGATTGTAAAAATAAGGACATCCTTCAAAAACTTGATTCTGATTAGCCATATTGGAGAAAACAACCATAAAATAATTGTTAGTGGCGAGTATAATCTCCAGATCTTCAATCTGCCACAATCGCCGAATCAAGCTTCCAATGCAGAGAAAGGAATATGAATACCAAGAAACTTGCAAATGAGAGCATGTCAATTAATACGAAACATCTTCAATAACAAAATCAGGAGAAATGACCAAAACTGGTCGATCCTGGCTTCTAGGCAAACAACCATTTACTTTCTTCAGTTTTGAACCCTCACCTGCATAGAATGTCTCTAGTCGCAGTGCATGCATGCCCGATGAAGAGTCATTATGAGTCTTATCACCTCCAGCCACCACCAGACTAGAAGACATCGGAATCCCCGCCATGCAAAAACCTCCCCACGAAAAAGACTAGACCACAGCTACTCCACACGGGCATAGACAGTCGCAGGCAAACACAGCAGCTAGGGCACGAGGGGCCTAGCCCAAAAAGCAATCAGAGGCGCAAAACATTGAGCAAATTGAATATTATGCAACAAGAAATAATGGTGGTAGCTGCATTAACAAAGACATTGCCAAAAGATAAGTTTAAGCTTTGTAAAAATGACACCCTATGCAATAGTTTAGTTGAAGGATATTTGGCTAAGTGGGAGGGTTATATGTAGAAAAATAAGCAAATATTCAAAATTCTTTATTTTTTTATGAATAGCAAGCAAAAATTATATTAAAAATATATATAATACACTATTCACAAAAAAAAGGGTAGGGAGACCCAAGGTCACCCCTCAAAAGTCAAACGGGTCATGTTCGGAGATCAAAATACACGTGGGCAAAGCCAAGAGAGCTAATCAAATAGGAAACAACCACTTAAGTAGCCAGAAAAGCACCAATAGGCAGCGGCAAAGGATCTCTATCAGTCGACTTACCCCATACATCAACAAGGTTGGGGGTGACGTCAAGGAGAGACCACCACTCTTTAACAGCAACCTCCTCTCTCTCTCTTCTCGCATAGGTGAGATTGACAACGCCAACCTGAGGATCCATTTCAAACAGCTAGGCCACCCACCATCACTGTTGAAAGCCAGCCAACTACTGTCACCGTCAGTGGACAGCCCCACACCCCCCCAATCCCACCCAAAGGCAAAGCCCCCACGTGGCAAAGAGGCAAAGCATCGCTTGGCAAAACCACTGCCACCGATTGGCGCTTGGAACCTCGAGGTCTAAGAGCATTGTGCAAAGAAGCTTTGGCCATGCCGGCTGTCAGGAGCGGAGACTGGCTGCAAGAGGTGAAGATGTTTGGAGGAACTCTAGCAACCGTACAGGGGGCATGCCTCCAGTGCTCTAGAAGCTCCTAGAGTTGGGCCACCTCCAATACCACTTTATTAGCCTGGACCTGAATCTAGATCATCACATTATTACAAATACATGTTTTAATGAAAAGCAAACCATGTATATCAATAAAGCTATGAGAAAACAAAACATCATTCATATCTTTCCACATAGAAAAGAGGATCTCCACCCAGAAAGCATGCCAAATTGGTATAAATTTGAAGGGAATGTGAGGCGAACTCCGACCAAAGTCTTACGCTAGGAAAAAGGCTCTACCCGAAAGAGGCAAAAAGAAGGGCAACGAGGGTCAAGATGCCCATATGCTAAAGGCGAGAGCCCAGAGGCAAACCCTGGAAAAGAATACACTAGGTGAAATGGCCAAGCTTAGGCTCAATAACAGCAGACCAAATATTCTCAAACCGTCGTTACTAAATGGGCTGGTAAATTTTTATTTTCAATGATAAATCACATGCAAAATGTGTGTTTGGGTGCAGTTTAAGTGAGTTTAAATTGGAAAGGTTTTTCGCAAAATAAGTTGAGTATTTTAGTGGGAGTATTTTAAAACTATTTTTTCTCCACAAGAAATTAACCACTAAATAATGTAAATGGTTAATAAAATATTCCACAATATATTTTAATTGAAGTTTGATTTTGCACAATATTCTAGTTTTTTTTCTGATATGCATTTTCTCTTCGGCAATCTGTGTAACATCTTAATGAGTTCATCGCCAGTCTTCCCAAAATGACACCTCATAACAAGTACTCTAACTATAGTCTATAACATGAAACCAAAATTAACTACAAATTATAAAACAGTAATTTAAAACTTGAAGGAAAAGGAGCACTGCCTAATATACAACTAATTTGACTTACAAATATTATTTAAAAATTGAAGTAAAGAAATTACATAACTAATGGGCCACCCTGGGTATTTTGTAAACTTCATATATAATAATAGTGCAATTTAAAAGCATGAAAAGAGTTGTCAAAAAGAAAGAGGGAACCCAGAAACAGTTTACAGACAAAGCACTTAAGCATCTAACACCTTTTTCAAGCACTGGTGGACAATTCGTCATAACCGAAGGAAAGAAATAAAGACTGATATTAAATAATAGTGAATTCAGAATTGAAAATATTGAATGAATCAATTCTGACCACCTCTGTAACACCATTTAGCTTCCAAGTTTAAAGGCATCCACAAAAAGGCCCAAGCAGACTCCCGCTTTCCAGAAGTTCACCATGACCACTAAAGACTGTAGTTTCCGTATAGGTATAGGATTTCTATACATCAGTATACCAATGCCCTCAATTGCAGCAACTACAATACCAGCAACCAAAACATCCCAATCACCTGTTTGTCCTATAATTGTAGCCAATGCGTTTGCTGTATAATAACCTAAGAGCAGAAGAAATGTTTTCATTGGAAAATTGCTTCGAGCTCCATTAATTTTATTTAAGAGTCGACTTCCACCAGCTTGAATTATTCTACCCAAGCGAGTACTTCCAAGGCCTGATCTGGGAATATCTTCATTGACTGTGCCCTCATTTCTGTCTGAATTTGCTCCTGTATCTAAAACAAAACTTACCTGTCGAGCACCTCGCTTTGAACTGTCACTGCATATTGAGACCGAGAAAAACGAACAAAATAGCATCAGCAATATATTACCAGTTTTGAAACAACCAATCACCTTCTAAAAGATGCACAATGCCAAGTCAAACAAAATTCATTGGGAAACAGACTGGAAGGCTTGCTGTCCAAGTAGTTTCCAATTTTTGCCCTGTAATGTTTTCTGGAACGTAAGATAAACCATACATTCATAATAATTTAAATATATTAAAAATCACAATGCAAAATTCCATTATTCAGTTATCATGAACCAAAACAAAGAATGATGAAAATATGTAAATCATATATTTTTAAAGATCTATAGATAAGAAAATGTTTGCTTAAATAAATTTAAATCAAAGTTCAACACAAAACCAAATGAAATTTGATTACACAATAAAACTAGAAAAAATAATCATCCATATCAAAAAAGAGACTGGCAAATATGACTTGAATTTCAGAACGGTCAAGGTCAGAAAATAACAAATATTTCCAACATTAACAGCTTTTCTCCATTACTTTGTCTTGTTTCAATTGACAGATATTTAGGGATCCCTTATCTAGGGTTCTGCATCACTGATATGTAGAAGACAAATACCCTTTGTTTTATGGGCATCTGGTGATAACTGAGACACGACCTTGTGCCCTCGAGACACAGGAAACATAGGGTCCACATCCCTGTGACCCAGGGACACACTATAAATATTAGATTTAGAAGAAAATTTTCACTAGGTGATTTTGAAAACTTACTTTCATACTTTCCCTTACACATCAGCCAAAAAGAGTTATAACCACTAAAGAAAGGATAATACAAAGATACAGAACTATGTAAATAAAAAGAATGGATGATAGAAAACACAAAGAAACTAAAAATTGATGTTGAAAGGGGAGCTCTGATTTCATATACATGTACCTATGTCTGTGTGTGTGCATACACACATATAATAGGTGCAGTTATGTAAATGTATGTGTGTGTGTGTGTGCACGCACGTGCATTTATTCAAATAATGTGATTTCATCATAAGAGCATTCCTCATTGTTAACCTTTACAGTCATCATTTCCCCATCTTGGGTTCAACCTATCAAAAGGTCAAGTGATATTATGTATATAGTCTTGGAAATGAGCATGCCTCTCTCTATCTCCCAGGATTTCATACAAAGTGGCAAGGATGACTTGGTATACAAAAGAAAGAAGGCCACACTTTTGGATAGAAAGAACCCAAGTAGGATGTCATGTCATGTCCCCTTTTCCCATAAGATTCCGGATTTATCCGTAAGCCCATTTTTCATTTCCCATGGGCTCAAACAATGTAACATAGGCAAATGTAAGTGTTTAAATTGAGCATCCAAATTAAGGGCATAGGTATTATGTAATAATTTGATCAATTTTAAAATGGTGTAAGCCAAGGATTGTGTGCGGGTGTATTTTGGGGGTGAATGAAAACAATTTGAAAATTGCATATTTAATCAAGACAAGGTCTGAAAGAAGGCATGCTTGTTTATCCATTGATTTCACTCGAATAGATAAGACATCCTAATCAACTATCTTGGATGGAAACCCTTAATTTCCATAGCTTGTTAGTGTATGAAAACCGCTGAAACAGTCTTCACAGTCTCACACAAGGATTGTATTTGGGCTTCACTGGTCTGTTGTTTGGGCAGCTCCTACACCACCTCTTTATCTGAAGATCTAAGCAGCTCTCTTAGAACCTAGCAATTGTAATTCTGATTATTGTAGATTGCTATATCTCTGATAACAATATTGCTACTATTGCTCTTGAAAGTTCTTGCAAACCAAATTATTTGTAAGTGTAATGCTTAAGCTGTAATAAGAAGATTAAACAATTATTATTAACTTTTGTCTTGATTGATCATTTTGCCAAAGGTTCATCAGTCATTTCTGCATATGGTATTAAGTATATTACTTGTTGCAGTAGATATGATTTGAAATAATATTTAATCATTGGTATCTGGGGGCATGGATTTTAACACAATTAAAAATATACAATATCCCTAATATGGCGGGTATCAAAGCCAGGTCCCTACCAACTAAGGAATCAAAGACCGACTGGATTTTAACACAATTAAAAATATACAATATCCCTAATATGGCGGGTATCAAAGCCAGGTCCCTACCAACTAAGGAATCAAAGACCGACTGCTTAAGCTGTAATAAGAAGATTAAACAATTATTATTAACTTTGTCTTGATTGATCATTTTGCCAAAGGTTCATCAGTCATTTCTGCATATGGTATTAAGTATATTATTTGTTGCAGTAGATATGATTTGAAATAATATTTAATCATTGGTATCTGGGGGCATGGATTTTAACACAATTAAAAATATACAATATCCCTAATATGGTGGGTATCAAAGCCAGGTCCCTACCAACTAAGGAATCAAAGACCGACAAATTTTGGCCAAAAGTAAATACAAAAGATGGTTATTGACGGGGATGTGAATTGACGAAGGAAGAAAAGGCTCAAGCAATGTTTGAAGCGGTTATCAATGTAATGCGAACTAGAGAGAAATGACTCAAGCACTCAAAGCCACAATGGCAATGATGATGCAAGTCATGCAGGGTCAGATAGCTCCAGGAGCTCCAGAATCACCTACTCGAAGGGGAAGTACATCAAACATTAACCAAGCAATTGATTCTTCATGCAATCCCTTCCAACCTAAAGTCCTTCAAAAGAGATCAGATCCATCAGGAGGAGAGGTAACAGAGATACTAGTTAATTTTTCAGCCCTTCATGTCGAATACAAAGACCTA
Organism: Thuja plicata; assembly: GCA_018584345.1. NCBI lineage: Eukaryota > Viridiplantae > Streptophyta > Pinopsida > Cupressales > Cupressaceae > Thuja > Thuja plicata. The sequence continues at coordinate 448,809 of MU227510.1, read as the reverse complement.
GAGCAAAACATTCAGGACAACATGTCATTTTCTGCATTCTGCAACATGTAACTCTAAAATGATCCTCAAATCGAGAAGAAACTAGTTCAAAATCAAGCTAACAAGAAATTGCAACAATGTTTAGGCACAAAAGTGTTCATCCCATGCTTGGATCCAAAAAATCAACACCTACATATCTCTAAATCCAATATACGAAGAAGAAGCCATCAAGTTTGCTTCCCTCCATCTAGAAGGGGTAGCACATAAATGGCGGTACCATGGCATAGTGACACAAAAGAACAGTCTCATTACTACTTTGAAAGAGTTCAGCCAAAGGATGATTGAAAGATCTAATAGGGGTGATCCAGAAATTCACTTTCAAGAAATGAAACACATTAAACAATACATATCAATGGAGCACTACATAGGTGTGAAAGACAAAACCTCATGTGATTGATGTTGTAATTTGCCACAATGCTTGATTGGGAGAAAGAGAGAGGAAGCTTGAATAGAAGGTGGATGAATGTGGATCTCCTTCCTTGATAGAAAACTTCTTTATTTGGCCTTCAATGGGGAAAGAAGCTAGATATATAGGAGGAAACACCTTGATTTTCTTGGAAGAAGGATGCTAGAAGAAACTTGAATCCTTGAATTTGATAACTTGATGGCTCTTGAACTTGTCTTCTTGCTCTTGATAGTTGGATCATGATAATCGAAATACTAATAGTAGTGTATGGATACCAAAATGAGGAGAGATAGGGGGGTTATATACTCCTTGCATCATTTCGGGGAGTTAAAATTAAGCAGGCCGACCACGGATCCGAATTTCCCCCCAAAACCCTGGCACAAACTCCCAGGCCAAATCTGGGCCACATTCCTCGAGGACAGACCGCCAATGGTGTCCTGTACCTAGAGAAAATGAGCCAAGATTTGAATGGGGTGCCAATAGAATAGGGTAGATGCGGGATTTCCGAGTACGGTTCAATCCGAGATCGAGAGAGGGTTACGAAGGCCACAAATAGAGATATAGGGCCTAGGTGATGGAATGAATTATGGGATTGGAGGAAAAAGAAAGGAGCACACCAAGAAGTAAGAGCCAACCTCAATTTTGAACAAGATTGAAAGGAAAGGAGGACTCATATTTGAATTTAGGTGCCCATTAAGTGCCATATGAGATCCTACCATAGGAAAACACTAAAGTGAACACAAAATTATCTTTAAATTGTGCACAAGTTAGGTGCTTACATTTTAGGACTATACAAGAGCTAGGCAACAAGTGTCTTGGCAAAGGTCAAAAGCACTATATTTAAGTCATGTCAAATGAGGAAACAAAAGATGCTAAGGCTGAAAAGGCAAATGAAGAATCTGATGAATTCTTGCGGCTCTCTGCAAAACTCACAAGTATCCATTCAAGATCTGTAGATTTGTAGATTTGTAAACTAATTTTGTAGATAAGGGACTAGTGGCAAGAAGGGGTTTAGTAACTAAGAACTTCAAGGAACTCAATGTGATTGTGGGTCGTGGCTAATAGGGCAGGGACTGCACAAGGGCTCAAACTCTTGGTTATCAAACCCTTCTCCAAAAGTTCTTGGATTTGCTTAGACATCTTTTCATTTTGCTGGGGTGTGAGTTTATATGCTGCTTTGTTTGGAAGTGTGGCTCTAGGGATTAGATCAATATTATGGCTAATCTCTCTGATTGGGGGTAAGGTATTTGTTAACTCCTTGGTTACAATTCCCTTATACATCTCTAGCAAATCTGCTACCTCCTTAGGGCCTACTCTCCTAGGATCCTCTTTCACTTTCAATACCTTTCCCTCTTCTTGTCTTGGCAACACTACCAATGCATAACAAGGAGTACCTTTCTCCTTCAACACTTTAAAAAAATTATTTCTCTCCTACAAATTAAAACTTGAATCTTTTTGCTCTTCACCATTATCAGGCATGGGTAGTAAAGTTACCTTCTTACCTTGGTGTCTTATGGAGTAGGTGTTCTTCCTTCCATCATGGTGTGCCTCCAATTCATATTGTCATGGTCTTCCTAAGAGCAAATGGCATGCATCCATAGGTACTATGTCACAAAGTACTTTGTCCTTGTACTTCCCAATCTGAAACTCAATCCATGCTTGCTCTTCAATGACTGTTTGCTGCCCTTTAGTGAGCCATGACACCTTGTAGGGTGTGGGATGTGTGATCTTATTCAGTTTCAGCTTCTCAACTGCTTCAAGGGACACCAAATTATTAGTAGAACCTACATACCTTTTTTCCCACTCTACATGTAGTTCTGAAAAGTGTCTTCCTTTGGGGTGGCTCTGGTGCAATAGGTGCTTTGATCAAAGTCCTTCTCATTATGAGTGACTCTCCTTGTTCAGGTGCTGCAAAGGGTTCATGTGAGTGTACACTGTGGGTGTCTTCATCCCTCACCAAATTTGCCCTCCTTTCACCTTGTTTGTTCCCCTTTTCAGGACACTTTGATGCTAAGTGCCCGGGTTGATGAAACCTAAAGCACTTGATGGTATCTGTGCCTCTTCCCCCAAATCTTCCTCTAGAGTTTGATCTTCTTCCCCTAAAGGATCCCCTAGAGATGGTTTCTCTTTGGTTATGTTCATGGCTTGATTCTCCAAAGTCCTTGGGACCTTGTCCTCTTCCACTAGACATGCCTCTGCCCCTATTTCCAAAGTCTCTTTGTCCTCTCCCTGTACCACCTTGATCTTGTTTCCTCTTGAGTTTTTCCTCAACTTTCAATGCTAATTGATAGCATTTTTGTACCGTGGTAGGGCTACTCAAACTGAGTTCATCCTGTATTGTAACTCTTAACCCTTGCATGTATCTTGCAAGTTTCACACATTCAGGCTCTGCCAACTTGGATTTCATGACAAGCCTCTGAAACTCTTCAGTATAACTTGAGACATCTAATCTTTTTGCCTCAAACTCGTCCTTTTCTTATGAACTTGAACTTCATAATCTTCAGGGACGTATGCCTCTCTGAGCAAGGCTACCATCCTCTTCCAAGTAGTTATTTGTCTCTTACCATTCTTCACCCTTTCATCTTGAGTGAAATTCCATCATGTGAGTGCAGATCCTTTCAACTTTGACTTGGCAATCTTTACCCTCTGATTTTTACGGATATCTTCACAGTGAAAGAAACTTGCGAGAGCAACAACCCAATCAATTGCTGCATCAGGGTCCATCTTCCCACTATACATTGGCAGATCTAGTTTGGCATCCATTGTCCTTCTCTCCATGGACTTCAAGGTCTTCAAGAGTAGTCTTTGATTTGCAGGAACCTCATCCTCTTCCTGCTCAAGGGGCTCTTCTTCACTCCCTTCCTCATTTCCATCAGAGTCTTCACCACCCTTCTTATCAACCTTTCCTTTGAGTCTTTCCAATTCTTTTCTTAAATCTTTGTTCTATGCCATCTACTCTTTCACAATCCTTGCAAGTTTTGCATTGGTGACCCTTGATGGGATCTCTGAGTCTCCTTCATCTACAGACATTGTTCTCAATCCTTTTCCTAAGGATCTTTCTTACTCTGATACCACTTGATGCAGAGAATCCTACAAACCCAATCAACCATACAGGATCATATTGATCTAACCATATTAGCATCACTTTTAAAATATATGAGAGGCATATCGCATCATCCAACATCAACACAATATTCATTGCTTTGATTCCATTTTCACAAATAATTGTTTCAGATTTATAGACCCGTACTCTATACCTCATAACTTTCCAAAAATACATTATTTTGAAATTTCTTTCGGTGAAGTTGTTCATAATTAGGTTTTGTCCAACATATCCAACAATTAGCCAAATACAACCTTTCAATCAAAAGATATGCTCTCTGCACCGAGACCCATTTTACTGTCATAAAAAAAAAAACTTTATTTTCCCAATCCGCATAGGGCATCATATAACTTTCAGAATACACATTCATTTGAAATTAAACCAAAACCATATTAACCCTCTCTGAATCTAGTTTCCAAAAATGTAAGATACAGATTTTTCCATTGTGTAAATCATGAGATAAATAAAAATCATTGACTGCCACTCCATTGAAGACTGTTTAAAACCAGTTTTCACTAAAATGATCATAACTTTCACAAATCTGCATAAAAACAACTCCAATCAAAGGGAAACAAAAGTTACTTCACATATCTTTCCAAGAAATCCACTTAGACATTCTAAAACTTCCATATGTGTTCGTACCACATGCTGCAACATGACTGTTCCCTGTAATCCTCAAATCTGCAATTGACAACTTTCACAAAAACCTCCATAACTTTCTCAAAACAGAATGAAATTACTCCAAACCAAAAGGAGAAGGAAGTTAATACATCTACTACCTAACCATTACATATTTACAGGGTTTCTAGGCCGTACATGGCCGTACAAGGCATGGAACCAACACTAAAACTGAAAAACCAATCAAAACAACAACAATAGAATGCACCAAAAAATGTATCAAAATATTTCCTTCCTTCAAATCTGATTTGGAACGACCATACAATGCCCTTTTATAGACGTTTGGTCAGTTTTGACCTTACAACTACCTCTCATAACCATTAAACTCCCTTTTACAACTTTCAATGCAATATTTATGCATTTGACAACATTTCTTGCTTGACAACTTTTACAATTTTTACAAGATGACTTTGAAACTTTGTAGAAACCATCCTTACATATAAAAATGATCCCCAAATGACCTTTTAAAAACATTTATGCAATTTCATGGCTTCTTTACAGAATTTGATCATTTGACAATCTCATGACCTTACTAGGATTTCTGACTGATGGTACCTTAGGAGTTGTAGCCATGAATGCTCCACTGATAGGGGCACTAGAGAAGAAGGAAAGGACAGTCCTATGTCCTTGAAAGGAAAGTTGATGAGAGAAGAGGCATGAAGAGGAAAAGGCAAAGGAAGGTAAAAGTGAAGAAGGTTTTCAGATATTTTTCTTGCAAGTTATTGGTTCCATGTTTCCAAGGGACTTGGAAACTTTTTAAGGCCCGAAGTATGGTGCAGGAGCACCTAAGCTACAAGAGGTTAAATGTCGAAGTGTGAGAAAATGGATTTTATTTGGTTCATTTATGATCTATAAAGTCATTTTATTAAGTATTGAGTCCATTTGAATCAAGATGTAAGGCTATTTGAAGCCATTTGTAAAAGTTGTCATATTTGTCCTAGTAAGGTCATGAGTTTGTCAAATGATCAAATTCTGTAAAGAAGTCATGAAATTGCATAAATATTTGTAAAAGGTCATTTGGGGATCATTTTTATATGTTAGGATGGTTTCTACAAAGTTTCAAAGTCATCTTGTAAAAATTGTAAAGTTGTCAAGCAAGAAATGTTGTCAAATGCATAAATATTGCATTAAAAGTTGTAAAAGGGAGTTCAATGGTTATGAGAGGTAGTTGTAAGGTCAAAACCTACTAAACGTCTATAAAAAGGCATTGTATGGTCGTTCCAAATCAGATTTGAAGGAAGGAAATATTTTGATACATTTTTGGTGCATTCTATTGTTGTTGTTTTGATTGGTTTTTCAGTTTGTGTTGGTTCCAGGCCTTGTACGGTCTGGAAACTCTGTAAATATGTAATGGTTAGGTAGTAGAATGTATTAACTTCCTTCTCCTTTTGGTTTGGAGTAATTTCATTCTATTTTGAGAAATTTATGGAGGTTTTTGTGAAAGTTGTCAATTGCAGATTTGAGGATTCCAGGGAACAGTCATGTTGCAGCATGTGGTACGAACACATATGGAAGTTTTAGAATGTCTAAGTGGATTCCTTGGAAAGATATGTGAAGTAACTTTCGTTTCCCTTTGATTGAAGTCGTTTTTATGCAGATTTGTGAAAGTTATGATCATTTTAGTGAAAACTGGTTTTAAACAGTCTTCAATGGAGTGGCAGTCAATGATTTCTATTTATCTCATGATTTACACAATGGAAAAATCTGTATCTTACATTTTTGGAAACTAGATTCAGAGAGGGTTAATATGGTTTTGGTTTAATTTCAAATGAATGTGTATTCTAAAAGTTATATGATGCCCTAGGCGGATTGGGAAAATAAAGTTTCTATTTTATGACAGTAAAATGGGTCTCGGTGCAGAGAGCATATCTTTTGATTGAAATGTTGGATTTGGCCAATTGTTGGATATGTTGGACAAAACCTAATTATGAACAACTTCAAAGGAAATTTCAAAATAATGTATAGTGTACGTGTCTGTAAATCTGAAACAATTATTTGTGAAAATGGAATCAAAGCAATGAATATTGCGTTGATGTTGGATGATGGAATATGCCTCATATATTTTAAAAGTGATGCTAATATGGTTAGATCAATCTGATCCTATATGGTTGATTGGGTTTGTAGGATGCTCTGCATCACTATGCACACAGAGAAATTGAAAATTGAAAATGACTCTTGGAGACCATTCAATATGTGAGGATTTCTATGTGGTCAGAGTGGGAGATACCAACATGGTGCTTAGAGTACAATGGCTACTATCTCTGGGAGACTACCCACCTAATTAAGGGTTCCGCCATATCATTGAGCTTGAAACTAGTGCAAAGTTGGTGATAACTACTCCTTAATGTCACCTCAAGTACACAAGGAAGAAATCGAGAAGGAATAAAGGAGCTTTTGGATATGTACCACATAAGGCCAAGCTCGAGCCCATTTGCCTCTTCAATAGTGCTAGTGAAGAAATAGGACAACGCCATGAGGATGTGTATCGATTACAAAGCATTAAACAAGCAAACAATCAAGATTAGATATACCATTCCCAAGACTGATGAGTTGATAAACGAGCTACATGGAACTGTATACTTCTTCACAATCAATATGTGCTTAGCATACCATCAGATCTGAATGAGGAACAAAGATGTTCATAAGACTACTTTCAAGTGTCAATGTGGACACTTTGAATTCTTAGTCATGCCCTTTGGCTTGACTAATGCTCCTGCAACCTTTTAATCATGCATGAATAAGCTATTTAGCAAACAATTGAAAAATTGTCTTAGATTTTTTTTTGATGTCTTGATATCCAATAAAATTTGGGATGTGCACTTGAAGCATTTGGATGAAGTTTTGAGCATATCCAACCAGCACTCATTCTTTTCTAAACAATCAAAACCCGAATTCGGGCTTATAGAGATTTTTTATATGGGTCATGTCATCAATGAATAAGGGATCCAAGTGGACCAGCAAAAGATTCAAGCTATTAAGGATTGGCCACTCCTTAAGAATGTGTCACAGTTAAAAGGATTCCTAGGATTAGGCATCTACTACAAAAGGTTTGTAAAAAGATTCTCTTATCTCAATACCACTTATATATCTGACTAAGAAGGGAGCTTTTAAGTGGACAAATGCTACCAAGTGGACTTTTAACAAACATAAAAGGTTGTGTCCATGTCCAATAGTTGCAATCCCAAATTTTACACCTCCATTTATGTCGGAATGTGATGCTTGTGAAGACATTGGAGCTGTTTTGATGCAACAACAACATCCCATTGCTTTTTAAATTAGGAAACTAACAAAGGCAGAAAAAAAGTTTATTATTTATGATAAGGAGATGCTAGCAATCATGCATGCCTTTGTGAAGTTTAAACTTTAGACAGTATTTGGTGTGTGGCAAGTTTGTGGTTAAGACCAATCACAACCGTCTTATGAAGTTTCTCGATCAAAACCTAAAGGATAGGCAAGAGAAGTGGGTAAGAAAATTGTAGACATATATTTTTGATATTGAATATGTGAAGGGTAGGCATATTGTAGTTGCTGATGCATTATCTTGAAGACCCACTTTATGTTCCATTTCTGATATCTTTGCTGATTGGGTCATGACCATCATATCTGAATATGTCAAGAATGATTTTGCTACTAAGCTATTGGATGAAAGAGGTCAAGATGGCAAGTTCAAAGTAGTGGGAAACCTAATTCTTCATAAAAGGAAGATATATTTGATCCCAAAATCAAAGATAAAGGAAACAATTTTGAGAGCCATGCATGATACTCCATTGGCTAAGCGTCGGGGGTATTTTAAGACACACAAACAGATCAGATAGAGATTCCCCTAGAAAGAATGAAAAGGGATTGCTCCAGCACATTTAGGAATGTTCATCTTACCACCAAGACAAGGCAAAACAAGTCTATCCCACGGGTCTACTTCAGCCATTACCCATTCCTAAGAAAAAACAGGAAAGTATATCTATAGCTTTTAACATTAGGTTACCCAAGATAAATGGCAAAGGCTGCATCTTTGTTATGATGGAAAGACTCACCTAGTATGCGCATTTTTATGTCATGTCCTCTTATTTCAAGGCTTCCCAAATTGTTTATTTATTCCTCATGGAGGTTTTCAGATTACATTGGTTACCTAAGAACACTGTTAGTGATAGGGACAGAAAACTTATGAGTCACTTTTGGGAAGAATTGTTTCGTCTAGCAAGAACATAGCTCAGCCCTAGCATGAGTTATCACCCCCAGACGGATAGGAAAACTAAAATTGTTAACAAATGGATTGAAGGGTACGTAAGAAATTACGTTTTTGGGTAACGAACAGCTCGAGTCAAGTGGTTACATTTGGGAGAATGTTTTTATAACACCTCCTGTCATATGGCCATAGGTATGTCCCATTTCATGGCTTTGTATGGATATAATGCTTTAACCTTTGTGGATATTGCAATCTCAAAAAAAAACAAGGTGCCTAGAGCAACAAATATGATCAAGTCAAATCAACAGGTATTGAAATCCCTCAAGGACACATCTTCAATACATCCAATAGCAGCAACAACTCACAAACAATCAGCATACCAAAAGAGTTTTTGAAGTTGGAAGCATGGTTCACCTAAAGGTTTCAACCCTACAAATAGTCTTTATTGAAGAATAAAGGAGAAAAGTTTTTGAAACCCAAATTCTCTAGTCCCTACAATATTATAAAAAAGGTGGGAGAAGTGGTCTATGAACTAAAGCTACCCAAGAAAAATGGAATCCACAACACCTTCCATGCTTCTTGTCTTCAAAAGGCGTTGGGGTGACACATTGTTGTCGTCCAAAGACTCGCCACCTTTAGATGATGAAGACTCATTCTGATACCAAAATTTCATGAATACACAAAAAAGAAAGCTGAGGAATAGAACCATTAGTGAGTATCGGGTGAGGTGGAAGGATCTAACAACTGAAGATGCTGCATGGGAAGGAACTAACAGCTTGAAGCATCCAAATTTGAGTTGATCAATGGAAAGCAATCTCAGAGAGTGAGGGCTGTCATGTACCTTTTTTCCATAAGATTTGGATTGACCCATAAGCCTATTTTTCATTTCTCAAGGGCTTAGGGAAAGAAACATCAGGAAACATTAGTTTTAAATTGGGCATCCAGATTATGGGGTCACTGGTGCTATAAAATACGCTAATCATTTTAAAAATATTCTTGGCAAGGATTGTGTGTAGGTGTGTTTTAGAGGGAAAGGAAAATAAATTGAAATTCGCATATTTAATCAAGATGGTTTGAGAGAAGGCATGCTTGTTTATCCATTGATTTGACTCAAATAAATTAGACATCCTATCCATCTATTATTGGAGAATGGCAGATGGAAATTGTTGGTTTTTTTTTTCCAGAAATAAACATAAGCAGCATCAAAACAAAATAGTGAACAAGGAACTCAAAAATTACCCTGGGAAAACCCTCCAACTAGAGGGGGAAAAACCCAGCCACAAAAATGTCTTTTATTGAAAAATAATCAGGAGAAACTGAAATACAATGCACAAACTATAACATTGCTAATAATGAATGCTACAGAATATCATCATCACAAGGAACATGCATAACCGTCACATCAGAACCGTCACCTAATATAATGAATATATCTTCCACCTAAAGAGGCGGACTCTTCATTGTCTTACCAATGAAGAGTCTGTCGTAGCACATGAAGAGTCGCAGAGACAACTGAAGGCACTGCCAATACCAAGATGAAGACTCTTCACTGTCTTCAAGTGCCCGTTGAAACAAGAATATTCTTGACGATGAACTAGAACCATCTGATCAATAGTTATAAAGAGAGACGGCTATCTCAGAAATTGGGAGAAAGATATCTCCCAAAGCTATATCTCCAGCACTCCCTCTTAGCTAGGGAGGTATCTTTCTAGATATCCATGTCATCAAATCTCTCAACATGACACCAACAATGGCTACACCCATTTGTGGAAAAGATTTTTATAATGGAATCGCTCAACGTGATAACGTCATGGAATCACTCAACATGACGTCCACCGTGGCTACTCCCATGTGTGGAAACAAGCTCACATCATGGAGTCACTCAACATGATGTCGTCATGGAATCTCTCAACACGATGTTCACCATGGCTACTCCCATGTGTGGAAAGAAGCATAAACACAAGTGCCCATCATGGAATCACTCAACGTGATGTCGTCATGGAATCTCTCCTCATAACGTCCACCATGGCTACTCCCATGTATGGAAAGAGGCACATCTCACAAGGGCTTTCACCTCATATTTCTCCATCTCAAAGAAATATGCATTAAAGAGAAACAACTCTCAAGGGCTTTCACCTCATATTTCTCCATCTCAAAGAAATATGCATTAAAGAGCAACATCTCTCGAGGGCTTTCACCTCATATTTCTCCATCTTAGAAAAATATGCATTAAAGAGCAACTGATGCTGAGACGTCCCTCTTAGTAGAGACTCCCTCTCAACAAGGGCAGCATTCTCACATTGAAATGACAGAGAGCTTCACACTACTTTGATTATCACAATAAATTATAGTTGGCTCCAATGTTTGACCAAACGAGGAGCTTTCGAAGCCACGCTACTTCTCTAGCTTGCTGATCCTCTGCAAAGGACTTGGCACCTTCCATCTGCTGCTCAAGCTTCCTTTGAATCTTCTTGAGCCTAAAAGAAATCCTCCCTCTTCAGCTCATCAAGCTCTCCCTTTAAGTAATTAATAGTATTCTCTAGTCTCAACTTCGCATTTTCCAGTTCATTAACCCTTTGATTGGTTGCCTTGATGGCCTCTGCTTCGAATCCCTTCCTCTGACTCTGAGCCAGGCAATATACTGGTCATGCTTTGCCCAATGCAAAGAAAGAACCCACAGAAAATACTTTGCCCAATATACTCTGACATGCTTTGCCTCTTTAGAAAATACTGAAAGTCTTCAATAGCTCCACATTAAATAAGAAGTTTGCTCTTTCAAAACTCCCAGTCTGCAACTACAATCATCACAGCAATACAAAGTTCAAACTACATGCAACGGTGATTATAGGAGACTCCAGCCAGCCCAACCTGGAAACATAAAGTTATCCAAATCATATACGATAAAACAAAACATCAATTTCATCAACAAAATAATAAAATATAACTACTCTAATGTCTGAAACCTAACAATTTACTAAAATAATTTTATAGTTGTCATTATATAAGTGAGACCAACCCAGTAGATATAGTTAACTGCATTTATGACTACACAAACTAAATTAAATAAAATAAATTATAACTAAATCTACACACTTGGACAAAAATCATAGAAGAAAGACTACATTAAACGATCATATATATATATATATATATAACTAATAAGACAATGCTAATCTTTAACTATTCATCATTAAAGAATAAATCTTTTTATATACAATAACTTGAATACTGAGCTAAGAAAATACTTATCTCAATGATTGTTTTAGAAAGTTGATGTAGTACTTTAAACGCGATCTCCTCTCAAAACATCCATATGAAAAGCGACCTATCTGAAATGACTCAGAAGCTACATGCAGATCCATTCTCACGCACAAATAGCTCTTGCGTCAAATACCAATGTCAACAATGATTCCTTGATCCACATATTGTAAGAATATTGCCCACAGACAAGAGAGCCACGCAAACCACTTTCCAACGAAGGCTGATTGTTACAGTTTCTCCCTCTAGTGTTTAGAGCTATCCCACAATAGTACACTTTAAGACAGTGAGAGAGTCCCTCCTCACAGCAACTCTCCCTCCAGGATTGATCGATTCCCTAACCAAGGTTGTTAGTCCCAACCCTTCCTAATTGTTCACAGCGGCTTGATTCTTCCCCCCCAAAATGCTGCCACCCCACATACTAGGAAGAAATCGACCTCCCCAAGAAAAAGTCCTCCCAATCCCATGCAGTCAATAAAGGGGGCGAGTAACCCAATGGTTGGTTCCCACCATTAACACAGACCCCTGGTTCCCACCATTAACACAGACCCCCTTACAATTCTTTGTCCCCAACTCCTTCTGCACTACAATCGCCTCCTCTCTTCATGCTTACCGCCTCCGTATAAAATGAGTTTCCAATATTAGTATACACAGAAACCATGGCCCCCGGGTATGCATAAATCACCACGACCTCCCCGACGGTCCTAAAGCAACTAATCCGTAAAACCCAGAGAGCCATGAAACGGCAAGGCACATGAAAAATAATAATCGCCTTCCCAAAATATGAACGAAGAACTTGCGTTCTACTATTCCTGTATCTCTAACACAAGCTCTAATATCATGTTGGTTTTTTTTAATCCAGAAATAAACATAAGCAACATCAAAACAAAATAATGAACAAGGAACACAAAAATTACCTTGGGAAAACCCAGCCACAAAATGTCTTTAATTGATAAACAATTAGGAGTCTGAAATACAATGCACAAACTATAACTCTGCTAATAATGAATGCTATAGAATATCATCATCACAAGGAACATGCATAACCATAACATCAGAACCGTGACCTAATATAATGAATATAGCTTCCACCTGAAAAGGCGGACTCTTCATTATCTTACCAATGAAGAGTCTTTCGTAGCACATGAAGAGTCTGCAGAGACAACTGAAGAGACTGCCGATACCAAGATGAAGACTCTTCATTGTCTTCAAGTGCCCGTTGAAACAAGAAAACTGCTGACAATGAACTAGAACCATCTGATCAATAGTTATAAAGAGAGACGACTCTCTCAGAAATTGGGAGAAAGATATCTCCCGAAGCTATATCTCCAATAGAAACCCCTTGATTTCCATGGCTAGTTAGCGGACAAAGATCCCTGAACCAATCTTTAAAAATCTCACACAAGGATTGTTTTTGGGCTTCCCAGATTTTTTGTTCAAGCTGCTCCTACGATGTTTGCTTGTCTGAAGATTTAGACGGCTATCTGATTTAGGTGGCTCTCTTAGCGCCTAGGAATTGCAATTTTGATTTTTGTAGACTGCTATATCTCTAATAATAATATTGCTACTGTTCTTGAAAGTTATGGCAAATTGAATTGTCTATAAATGTATTTCTTTGTTGTAATAAAAGGATTAACCAGTTATTCTAAACTGCTGTGTTGATTGATAATTTTGCAAGGGTTTACCATTCAACTTTGCTTATGTTGTTAAGTATTTGCAGTAGATCTAAATTGAAATAAGATTTGATGATTGATATCCATGGAGTTAAATCAAATAGAAATATACAATATCTCTAGTTGAGGATATTACAAAGGAAGAATACACACACCTATATATATGGTTGTACTTGTCCCTATCTCCATCGCCATTTCCAACAATGAGATCGAAACTCTTCTTTCAACACCTAATGTTCGCTTTTCAGAATTTTCTGTCATTCATTCTTTAGTACTTTTAATACTTTTTGATGAGCGTGAAGGGGAAAGTACAAAAGTTTTCTAAATCAAATTAGAGAGTCAATAGACGAATCACATGGTGAAGATTTCTTTCAAATCTAGCAGTTTATACAGTGTGTCATATATTTATGCATACTCGTACATGTGTGTGTATTCAGATGAGTAAAAATTATAGCAAAGATTTATACAAATGAAAATTCAAATAAATGAAAATTCAAATAAGTGAAAATGCAAACATACTGATATTTTAGTACAACAAATGAAAGGATAGGAGATATTGTGGAAACCCTTGGTTTCAGTAAAGTTTCTAGAAGAAATTGCTAGAAATTGCTGGTTGTATGCTTGGAAATATCCACAACCATTATTGCTGAAGACTTCATTATATGTGACAATACCATTAATATATTCAGCAATAGTTCAATGATTTTCGACTAAAAGGGAATTGAAGTCACTGATGTCCATAGAGAAATAGTTTTCCATGTATTTGTGTTAATTACGAAAAATTGAAAATGAAAATCAGTTAAGGTTCTAGTTTATCAGTACAAGCTACTAACATGAAGCACTCCTATTCCCATATGGATCAACTGATAAAGTTTCTATACACAAACATCTTAACCCTTCTTGTTACTAGCATTTTGCGCTTTAATGGTGAAAATTCTCTGCTATGAAACATGTCATAAAGTTTTAAGAAAAAAATGAGTAAAGTACATGTCTATTATTATTCTTCAGTTGCTGTAACTTTCTTCAACCAGTTGCTACCAAAAAGCCCACGTCTTCGTATTTTACAATTTTAAGAAACTTCATAGGGCAAATCCTAATTTTCAAAGGATATTTCCAAGAGATGCATTGATGCATCAACTTAGGTTTTCTAATATCTGGAGACATTCCCAAGTATGTTTCCAAGATGTGTGACAGGTATCAGGGGCCATGCTGCAAGTTCCCAGGTAACTGTGCTTGGTCTAAGACACTAGAGAGACACAGAGTAAAGCCTTAGATCTAGCATACTTACTTTATCATATTGCTGATGAAGTGATGAAAAGTAAAAGTGGAAAGCCAGAAATGCAAAGTAAACAAGCTGTTTGAAATTTGAATATTCAAAACGAATGATGGAGTAATTTTTATATTGTCATTTCTTTACTCATCCAAGGGACTAGAGCAAAGAAAAATGGTCTGAGACATCATGAAGCATTAAATAATGAGCCCAGGGTATTGTAAAAAATATTACGTCATTGTGTGTAAAAATACTATGCTTTTAATTTTCAAAATATGGAAATGCAAAGAAAAAAAGTGGGATGATACAGAATATAAAAATTTCCATACCCTTTATTTCTAAATGGTGGTATGGAAGCAATCCTAAAATGGATAAAGCCTTTCCATGGAGAATTAGCTTTCCTTGAGTTCCAGTTACAAACAGTATTTTCTGCTACTGACGGACTTGGGCATCGTAAAGAGTCAGGCTTTCTCAATAATGATTGTGTAATCTTAGTTGCCATGTTATTGAAAACCTGCAATAAGAAAAAAAAAGGGACCCTTCATAATGGATCAGAAAACTTTAAAATTTTAAACTACTCTACATATTTTGTGCTTTAGTAGTATATAAACAATTTCAACCTGAGTCAAGATTGATAAATATGACAAATTCAATCAAATTTTCATTTGAATCTTGTCAAATTTACTTATTTCAAGGTCCTGAATATATGATGCAATCTCTCCCAATCTCAACACAGGAAAATATTTAAGTTGAAAGTGGATAATCTAAGCTTTTTAAGAGAGAGCCCAATGGACATCTTCCAAAAAAGGGCCATTGGAAATTAGGTTTTGATGATGCCTTAAAGCACAATCCAGGGCCTGCTGGATGCCTTATAAGAGACCATGCCTTACAGCTGTATAAGACACCCAATAAGATAAAAGACTTGCAACTTTTATCGAAGATTTTGAAACTAGCCCTTATCAATGATTGTCACTCAACAGGTTGAGGTGATAACAATTATTATTGAATCCTTGAAACTTATTGTCAAGATTAGAAACATAATGGTCTACTTAAAAAAGGAACTGCCCTTCAGACAAAATTCATACATACAAATTTTAAATGCTGATATAGAGAAAAGAACAGAACAGCTAACATTTTGGCCAATGATGATGGTATGAACTGGGATCAGGATGATAAATTACATACCAATTGATCACACGAATAAATCAGATTGAAAATAATTATTTCCAATAGATGAGAACTATACTGGAGACTTAGCCAGGTTTGTAGCTGTACTATTAAAACAAATTCTATATAGTTGATAACCCAAATAAGGAGGCTAGATCAAGAAGCCCATTGGGACCTAGACTAAATGAATGGCATCCAAGGTTTAGATTTGGAAGTGAAACTTTAACAGTGCATCCAAATATGACTCCACTTATGCAAGAGTAGGAAAAGCAATGATGCTGATAAGATTGTGGCCTTTCATGCCCTTGATTTGTTACAACTACAAACATCATAGATGTATTAGCTCTAATCCAAGGTGTGAAAGTCTCCTTTGGTCAAGGACCTCATTTATTCGATAATTGAGGGCAACTCAATGATGATCATTGAAGCTTTGAGAAAAGGCAGGTGCAATGATTGGAGACTCAGCTCTATTATAGAAGAAACAACTAAACTTGGCTGAACTTGCTCCTATTGCTTTTTCTAAAATTATCATTGAGGGTTGTTTAAATTTTTCTTTATGAATAAGTGTCAGCATTATCATTTATATAAAAAATAGTATTACACGTATTCACAAAAAAAAAGTGGGTGGATATGAAGTCACACCCTTAGACTCCATATGGGGCAAATGCCCAAATCATAAAACATCAGAAAACAAAATGCAGAAGCAGCAGTAGAAAAGGGGAAAGGAGGAGGGTCCTGGTCACTCGGTTTACTCCATTCAAAGGCTGTTTTGACTTGCTAAAGCCCAAGAATAGGGAAACAACTAAATAAAGAATTGGCTCGGAGCATGCCCTTTAAGTCACTAGTGCTATCAAGTATCAACCTATGGCCATTTTGTTATTGCAGAGTCTTGGGGCAAGAGAATGGGTTTTTGGGAAGGAAGGACCACAGTCATTGATTTGGGGACAGCGGGGCATGACAACTAGTAGGGGTTGGGGGGTAAAGACCCCCCATGAGGTCGATCAGCAGTGGCCCTCATAAGGTCCATCGGCCAAGCCCCCAATGAGGTCAATCAGCAGTGGCCCTCACAAGGTCCACGGGCCCTTAAGCCCTTTGATACTACATGAACCTTCACAGTACATGCTATTTTCATGATTTTATCACTATGTATTCTGCAAATCCAAGTCCTCACTCTTCAATATTCCTATCCAAATATTCAATCTTAAAAGAACTAACAATGAAGTTGAAGAATCTGACTAGTGAATATGATGAGCGCTATACAATTTCTATAGCTTCTTCCCATTGCATAGAGTGTAGGTAGGACCCATTACACTATTTTGATTAGGGTTGATGGCCCAAATTTTTAAAAACATATCTTTAAAACTAATTTTTTAAATACCAAATCCTCACTCCATGTTGCACCAACCTATCATTCTACCATGTCACCCTCCTCAGCCCCACCACTATGTCGCTCATCCCATGAGCTCCCATTGACACCGCCTTTTTGCATACATGTATAAACGCGTAATCCTCCCATGACCTTGTGCTAATTCATCTTCAAACAAACCAATAACACACCTCTTTCACTAAGCACATTTGGAATTGCTTTGGGTGAGTTGACCGTTACACAAATTCATGGTCCAACAACTAGTGCAATCGTATGATCCCCTTGATCTTTAACACCCTTTGGGGATGTGCTGGTCACTTCTTATGAATATCAATCGATGGCTCTAACTCCTACCTCATCTGATGCACACGTCTCTTTCCCTCCACACCTCCATGGCTCAATACCATTGGCCCTACCAATATGGTCGACCCGTCCCTTTTTCCAAGGTGTTTCCCCTTTGACACTGCCATGTCTCTTTGGGAGCTATACAATTTGACAAACTCCCCTTCCTAAAATTCTATCCTCCCTACTCTCATGACTCCCACCATGCAATGAGCAATAAGCTTTGTTAGTTTTGCTTTGTACAAACCTACACACATGCCCATTGTGGACATGTTGTAGGCAACTTTGATTGTGTCAGTATTTTTCCATGCCCTATTTCATGGGAATTTATAGCGCTCAAATAATTTGGATTTTGATTTTGAATTTTCTAAGTTTTTGGATTTTAGGGTAATTGCAAACATGTTATCGATTCAAGATTTTGTTAAAAATGCATACTATTAACAAACAACTGCTCTATTTTAACTATTTGCAAGATTACATATAGCTTGGATGACCAAGGATAAACTTCGGTACCTTGAGAAAATAAATCAAAATAAAGATTGCTGAAGCAATGTGAATGGGGGATTTTCAAGAAGACTTGGCTATCTTGGGAATTTGTGATTTTTATTTGGTCATTGTGCGAAGGAGGCCAACTTGAGGAAAATTCCACATATAAAAGTGTCCTTTGAATGTGAATATGTTGACTAAATAAATATTTGGTGAAGATATTAAATGCCACAAACCTATCTAGGAACTTGTTTTGCACAGCTACAATATGAAGACTTAATATCAACCAATCATAAATGCCCTGCTACCAGAATTAAATTTAGCCTTTTCTCATGCCTTGAGATTATGTAGTCAAGATCAAATCAAAACAACTAGATCAAACTTGTTCATTTAATATTTTTAGCAAATGGTTGAGCTACTCAACGGACTATTCAATGTTGTTTTTTCTAAAAACACCTCAAGTAAAACTTTGTAGAGGGTTGGAAACCTCTAATGGAATTATTTTTTATGCAATGTTAGACTCCTTTTATTTTGGCTACTTTTTTGGTTTTCCAAATGTAAGCAATGTTGTTATAAATGTAATTCTGCAATTCAATTTAGAGTGATGAATCTCAACTTATGAATTCAAGGCCACAAGGAGTCATGTTCCTGATTTGCACGTGTGTATATGGTGATTTGCACATGTATTATATGTTTTTTCATATTCCAAGTATCCTTAAACATGCACATCATCTTGTGTCACTGGTTGTGTGTGTACTAGTCAAACAGGATTGGTCTTTCATGGGGATTTGTTTTCTCAATCAAATAAAATTTGGCACATTACAAAAGAGGTTCATTCCTTTCTCTTCACCCTTAAATTCTTCTGCAATTTTTTACATTGTAATTAGATTAAGATTAAAATCAAGATTGAACATGTGATCTTATTTTATAAAATTATATTTTCATGATGACAAGTGGCATTTGGTGTTAATCTTACATGTTTGTATGATAAATTCATGCAATGAAGAATGTTTGAATCAATTATTTGCTAATATTACAAAAATTGTAAATTCTGACATTTTTGTGTAATAACTAATATTTTGTCTTATTTCCTTTGACTCACTCATAGATCCCTTGAATTGAAACATCATTTTTTCATGGTCATGACCTGGAGATATAGACCTTCTGGAAATTTAATTTCCTTTGAGGAGAGGTAGAGTACTTCTGTGCCCTGCCTCAATTTGTGTCAAACAAAACATCAATGATTATAACTAGAAGGAAGGCCTGAAGATCACGATCTGAACATTCAGAAAGCTTTCATAGATATTCCTTACCAAATGAATGGAAAATTAGTTCCTCTTTTATACCTCCCTCTTTGGAGAATAGGCGTGAATATCCCAAAGGTCAGCACCAACATTTGAAATTCAAATATTTAAACTCTATTTTTATTATTATTTTATTAATAATCGTAATAGAATAATAATATTGATTAGGACTGCTGAGAGGACATGAAAAGAAGAAGTGCTGACCAAACCAACAGCATCTTGCTATGCACAATCATTATTTGGAGAGATATAGAAGTGTTTACCACCCAAAAGTACCAAGATCATAGCATTCAGCTAGTCTCGGAAGAGAAACCACCTAATATTAGGTCATACCATTACCTCCATTTGCAAAAAAGTGAGATTGGTAAATTGGTAGAAATGTGGGAAGCAAGAGAGATAGTGTTACATGAGCTCAATGAAGAGGAAAGAATCATCTGGGATCCAATATTAACTCTTCAAACAAGCATAAAAGTTGAGGACTAGAATGATCATAGAGCACAACAAGAAGTGGAAATATCTAGCCAATGAAGATGTTACATGAGAGGATGAAGTGTTCCTTCAAAAGCATCTAGAATTAATCAACATTGGGGACAATGTCGGTTTTAAGGGGAGGGGTGTGCTATGCCCTTAACCTATAGTGTCGCTAGAAATATGTGCAGCCAACTTGTAGCTACCATAACCCTTAATTAAGTTATATAATCATTATATAGCCGCATAGATAGTTACATCAGCCCAGGTGGAATCCACGGCATAAGTATGTTATATGTCTGAGATAGTGGTTCATTTATCGTTATCAAGTAGTGTATTTTCTTATTGAAGATTATTGGAGGTAGTCCCTTCGAAGTGGTTTACTTTTGGAAGTTGCCCCCTCAAAATGGCTTATTACTATAAAACATTTACAGCATATTACCTAATATATCCTTCTTTTGTGAATGTTACTTCATTACATTATGAGTAAACTTATGAATTTCCCATTCGTGGATAACAACAAACTAAAAGATAATCTAGATGAAAACCAAGCATATCAGCTATTAGAAAAAGGAAACAACTAAATGCTAAGGAATAAGGCCAAAGGACTTTTCAACATTTCTACTCCTTCGAATTATAATCTCCAAGTTCCACCAAATGATAATTCAAGTAACAATCCTGTTCCACCTAAGGGTGCAGCATCTTCTCAGCCTAAGCAACATATCCCACCTCCTTCAAGTGATAAATTAGTGGAATCACATAAATTTGGATATAGTAGACTTGACACTCTTGAGAGCACAAAAGCAAATATCTCCATGTTTGAACTAATTTAAATGATAAATTAGAAGGTGTTACTGAAGGCCTTGTCTGGACTAATTTTCTTGTGCAATCTTTCTAACATGTACTTTGTGCATCTGTTAAGTGGTTGTTCATTTGACATGTTACCAGTGCTACATCACACAACCGTCAACATATTGTTACTGCAATTGAACATTATTTATCTTAATATGGAGAAAGATGCTATACTAAATTTGTCATATTAATTGTGGCTGAGTTTAATCCAGCTAAAGTTTGTTTGATCAACCATTGCCAATCCAATAGAACCCTAGATTTTCCTTTCAAAATGCAAATAAGAGAATAAAAGTAGAGCTTGGAATCTTTACACAAACACTCAATAAGGATTATATTTAGACTTGCAACATGTCAGGGCAGCTTATATAATTTCATTGGTTTTATGATTTATCCTTAGTAGCAAAAATCTTTATTGGGGATAAATAGGCAAACCAAAAAAATAAGATTTTTGCAATATGAGGCCCACTTTGTGGAAGCCATCAAAGGAACCACATTTTATTGTTTGAATTTTGTGCCTCTAGGTTTCAACCTCATGACCAGCGTTGGCAGTTAGCTGAATCTTCAAATCCACCTACATCTGAAGTGGTCAACCCAAATGAGACAAATTAAAAACACCGTTGAACATCACCTAATGTAAAACCAACTCTATACCCTGAAATCAGAAATAGGTTACCCTTAGGACAATACACAAATCTAAGAACATAAAAAATCACAAGTTGTCAAAAGCAGGGAAAAAAGGATCAAAAAAAGATCAAGATTCCACTTAGTACTTTGAGATCAAATTATTCACATCATACCCAGCCTTATAATACTTACTGAAAACTAAAACTAGAGCAATCCACCTAAGTGAAGCAATTTTAGACCCCATTGAACATCAGCAACTGCTAAGCAACCCTATACTCCAAAATATGTTAACCTTATGACAATACAGAAATCTACAAATACTAGCAATCACAAGTTACCATTAGCAAAATTAAAAGGAAAAAAGAAAAAATAGCACTTAGACTTTGAGACGAAGTGCATCCACATCAAACCCAACCTCGTAATAATTCTGAAAAACATGGCCAGGTGCATCAACATGGGTCTTAGTTTTGTATTTTCATGAAACAGAAAAGATTGCGTAAGAAAAAACCAAATGCTCAGATTTGCATGAAACCAGAACATGGGGTCAAAATCATGTATGCAGGCTTGGACACAGAATAAAGAGCAATTAAAATATAATGAAGCTAGCAACAGAATAAATTACAAAATCTAATAAATGATCCATCAAATTTAAAAGAACAATGACAAACTAATATAATTGTGTTTGAGTATTCAACAAATTCTATAAAACTTTTTAAATACTCTAAATTACATATTACCATGATGTATCATATTTGTCCATTTCGAATCATCTTGTAGCCCTCTTTCCTAACTATGGTGATAATATGAAATAATTGTACTCAGCTACAGAGGGACTTCTAAGATTGGTGTCAGAAGCTTTAAAGGGTATATAGAGAGATTTTGAATCTTAGAAGGGTGGAAACTTTAGGAAAGGTTCTTTTATTTTTCTTTTGTAGTTTGATCCAGTGATAACTCATCCTATTTTCTTTTTTCATTTAATACTAGATCAACCCTTGTTTGCAGTAATTTGACTTGTTTGTCCTTTGGCATTCCATTTAACAGATTTTGACCCAATATTTTAGTATTGTGCAGGTTTCAATGCCTGAATATATTCTTTAAAGTAAAGATTTAGAAAGGCTGAAGATTTGAGTTCAATACCAATTAAATATAAGATTCGTTGCTAAAGACCAGTCAAATTTCAACATCACTTAAATGGATCAATTCCGAGTGCAATTAACCACAATCCTATCTACTAAATATATAGGCACTCAATGCATATACCATATACCTATGCATAAATTTGACAAATACAGTTTATTTCTATTTAAGCAAAACCATAAATAATTATCATTTTGCCAACTGTTAAACATAGGAAACTGAAAACAAAAGATGAGACAGAGGCCATGTAGAAAATAGCAACAGGTATGGTGCCACACAAAGGGTGTAATACTAACAAGAGGAGATTCATGGTTAAAATCTCCACAAGAGCAAACTATTAAGAAATATTGTTGCAAAAAGAAGTGAAAACATAAGAGGTCTAAATAAGGTGTGAGCAATTTACAAATCTACAGATCTGCACTCATGCTATGTATCCACATGCATAATGTGAAATTAAGTCATATTCCACCAACTAAACAGAAATGGATTAAGAACATAATAAGCATAGCTAAACACAAAAAGTTTCATCTGATTTTTTTCAAAGAACTGAAAGATTTGGATCTCTCCATACATGCTTACACACTAAAGATACAGGTTCCTTAGATATCTTTTTCCCTAATAAACTTCAAACCAAAGTAAGAGAATCCTGTTATATTGAGAACCACCCAATGCTATAAAAAAAATAGAAATCATCACCACCACACTAAGTATATAAGTCCCTTGCATATCTCTTTCCCTAATAAGATTTCCATTCATACTGTTGCATTCAAAGCCCTTCTTGGGAATGCATTACCCATAAACTAGAATACTCAACCTCAATTAATCATAGGGTTGAACACATACATTTTAGATGTTTGTATTTGATGTTGAATCAGATGCCAACGACTTCTAACACTCCTACAGATCATTTCAAGCTTGGAATGCCTAAGTGAACCACTAAAAGATGCAATAAGATCCTCCATAAAATATTAGTCACCAAATACAGCTGATTTCATGACTGTTAACCTCTGAATCAAGGCCTGAGTCAAAAAATCTTTAGTAAATATAAGAAAATAACAAAGATTATGAAAAACAACAGATACCCCTTCGGGAGCAAGAAAAAATCTTCTAAAGAAATCTATCAATATCAGTATCACATACTCACTTTTAGCAAGCCAGAAAAGAACGTATCGCTTAAAAGCATAAAAGCTGCAACAAAAACAGTTTTATTTAATTTTCCCGATAAAAGATGGAAGGAAGTAATGAGATGAGACTAAAATATTAAAAGCAAAAGGTTGTAGCCAACATAGAAACTGAAAATTCTAAATCAAATCAAAAGCATTGAAAAGAGATGAGGTATTCAATTAACTCTCAAACCAATAAATAAAGTATGGAAGAATAGCTTCTGACAGAGCTTCAAAACCTACCAGATTATCATCTCAACCAAAGAAGCCAAAAAGGAGAAACACTCATGATTAAATACGAATCACCATGGTCCCAATTATTTCCCCTGAAAAATCACCAATTTTCACAGAAATTGTGGTCAACAATTTTGATTGTTTATTTGGCATGTAATTGTGTTTGATTTGAAATTTAAATGGGAAAACATATGACATGGATTTTTGTGATGTCCCCTTTTTGAAATAGGATTTAATAATAAATAATAATAATATTAATATATAAAAGAATAAAAATTTAAATTTAATTAAAAATATAAATTAATAAAAATAAAATATAACATAATTATATTTGGTTAAGTTAATGAAGGGTCAAAAGGCATGAAATGAAAAGTTGTATTCCTCAAACATGAGATATAAAAAGGGAGAAAAGAATCTCATTTGAAAGGGGGGAGGGAGGAAGGAAGAGAAAAGGGAAGGTGGAATCAAGGAAGAATTAATGGAAAAGAAAAAAGGAATTAAAATAAAATAAGGAAATGACCCCCTCAAAAGGCAAAGGTTAAGAATGGTTGCAACTCTTCCAAAGGGTGGTAATGGTGAAAGGTTGTGACTATTACAAAGGGCAGGCATGATGAAAAGGTGTGACTCCCCACCATTGAAGATATAAAGGAAAGATCAACTCATTTGAAAGGCACAAGGAACCTGGAATATCTATCTATTCATTACCAGAAATATAAGCAGATCTAAAAGATGATAGCAAACCTATACGAAGAATAAAAGCAGACATAACAGAGATAAACGAAAATCAGAAACAGCAATCAAGGCAAGAAGCAGTGATCATCATAATATAAGAGAAAGCAATCTCCATCAATAACTATGGCCATTTTGGAGTCGAACTTAGAACAGATCTAAGGAGCATATATAAGCTACGGTTTCATCAAAGCAGTCGGCACCTACACAGTTAGATCCAATCATCAAGCAAGCATTGAAACATCAGGAAAAGCAATCGAAAGCATCAGTGTTCATAAAAGAATACTCATACATTACAGTGATCAGAATCAGAGATCAAAATATATTGGAGCCAGTAGCATTCTTATCCATTGGAGGGTAGAATAAAAGGTAATCCCAGAAAAAGGGACATAATATCAACATTACATAGAATCCTGAAATCAGTAATGACATAGCAGAAAATAAGGATAAGGTTTCTTTTCAGAATTATTCTTAGAGTTATCAAGTTGAATATCATAATAAAATTCCATCTTGCTACCTAAATTTATATTTGTGATATAATGCAGTTATCACTCTAAGTTGGAATTACTGTTTAAGGGCAAAAATCAGAAATGTCTCAAAACGGGGCCATTTCAATTTTTTCCACCTGCCTGTGGAATAATCTTCAGTTTAGCATTTGCAAGCAACATATCAAACAGATATTCAGATGATTTTTTAACATCAGGTTTTGCATGAAGCGGATACTGAGGTGTTTTTTAATCCACCAACATGTTTGGCATTGTATGGCTGTGCTGGAATTTAACAACTAGTTCATATAAGTTGCAAAAAGTCATTACCATAAAAAGATTCATGTCAACTGTTGCATTTTTTTTCATAAATTACTACTTGATAACACATATACATGTGTTAGCATTTAGACTTTCGCCGGAATACAATTTATTTCAAACTAAGGATCTGTTTCGTAAAAGCATACTCCATTTTTAACTATCAAGGCAAACTCTGTAAAAGCATAGAATTAACAATAGTTTTGGTTGTATAAATTCTATAATTTTTATTGCAATTCCATAATAACTTGTGACAACATGCAAGCAGGCCTTTCGTCAATAGTAAATGTTGGTTCTTTTCAATTCATCTTGTATAGTTGCATTTTTTTTTGTGTTTACAGTTTCACCTTCTATTTTCTATCTGTATAGTATTTTTTTTATTTTTGTATTAAGGAACAAAATCTCATTCTTGAAGACATCATATAAGTTTAGCATTGTATGCTTTCTTTTTGTATACTATCTTGGAATCACTGTGATGTTCGGTATTATAGTACAAATTTATGCGTCAAATCTCTCTTAATTCGGCACGAACCTGTCAGAAAAGCTTCGGCCAGTAATTTTTCCCAAAAAAACCCACGATTTTAACAGTCCTATTTTCCGTCCGCTCAAAACCCCTAATTCTACGTTTGTCAATGCCCAGCTAGAAGCTATGAGGAACACAAAATTGAGCCAGAAAAATCGGGATAATCTTTCAACATGGTGAATAGAGAGCTAATTAGAGCCATTTAGGACCTATATGTCTGGTATCTAATAGACAGGCATCTCAACTCTGTGGCTTTTGATCTCGGTAGATTCTCTGCTTCGAAATTTCAATGTGAATGTAGGCGGAAAAACAAAGTAGAATGTAAGAGACAATAAAAACTTGTCTGATGAATTACAAAACCTTACCTGTACGTCTGCCTTCACTAATGCACAACACTCATGATTGCCGCCCTTTGATCGTTCGTCAGCGATCCAATCAGTTCAGATGTGAATGAACAACAAGTGGTCAGGACTCCTGATTAATTGAGTTGCCTTGTAGTTAATTTGTAGCTCAATACTTTTGTTTTCACTGAGCTGCCTTGGAGTTATTTGTAACTCAATACTTTTGTTTTCACTCAGTATTCGGTATGCTAAACACAGGGTATTTTGAAAGGTAATCCTTTATAATAGTAGACGAGTACAAGTATCTTGGATTGACTTTCACAACAAATTAAGTTGGAAAATATGTAGAATGAAAAGAATTCGGGGAGATTGGAAAGCGCTATATTCCTTACAAAATAGATGCAGGAATGCAGAGTTATGGGATAGGAAAATAAAGAAGATGTTTTTTGGATTATTTGTTACCCCGATGATCCTTTATGAATGCGAGATTTGGGGCAGTAGCATGTCAGATCAGAAATGGAGGCAAGTGGAGAGAATTCAAAAACACTTAATCATCAACAGCCTCAAAATTAAAACTGTTGTCCCCAATGAGATCTTATTGCCAGAAACGGGCACTTTTCCTTTCGAGGCTTCGGCAATGGTTTGGTTATTAAGCTATTTAAAGAAAACTCAAGGTATGGAAAAACATCGATGGCCTAAGTTGATCATGGAGGGAAGATTAGACAGAAGAAAGAACACGTGGATGAAGCAAAACGTCAAATGGATGAAAAAAATGGAATGTTAATATGCATGAATGTTTGGATAACAATGTAGAAATAAAAAAGTTTGTGAGGGAAAATTTAGGACGATCTTATGGTCAAAATAAAATGGGCGCAAAAAAGACTATTATATCAAAGAATTTAACCCCACGGGAGATCATGAGGAGAAAGCATACATAGGAACAAATATTAAATGGAGAGCAAAAATGCTTATAGTGCAGCTTAGGACAAGTTCTAATCAGTTGAGGTCTGAAACAGGTAGATAGATAATACCTGAGGAATAATGGGAAGAGAGATTATGTTTATTTTGTAACATGGGGGTGGTTGAAACTGAGAGGCATTTTATCATGGAATGTTCTGCATACAATGGCATTCGCTCCAGTTATGAGGATATTTTAGAGGCAGGCAATTTAGTTACTTTATTTGAAGAAACGCAGCTGGAAAGGACAACAAACTTGGTGGTCAAAATTCACTGTCGAAGAGCATATTTAAAGAAGTTTCAAATGACCTAATTTATGGCCCCCTAGTCAGGGCGCGTGCTTTTGTAGTGGGCCCCATAGGCTGCTTCAGCCTCGTGGACATTATTAAAATCTTTCATTCTTTCATTCATTCATTCACTAAAGTTTTGTTAGGAAATTTGCGCAAACTTCGGAGCTCAAAAATGAATATAATGATACCTAATACAATTGGGAAAGAGCGGAGTGCATTCTTTCTCCACCCAACTCTCTAATCGTCAGTTTTAATTTTAAAGGAGCTAAAAAATGATAACTAAAAGTTCATTAATAAGTTTCACATGTACCAATCGTTGATCGTGTTTTAGCTTTTTTTATTCATAATTGGCCTATTTGTGAACAACTACACTTGGGACATTTGTGCATGACTACTGGGATATTTGTGCATAAGTATTGATAATTTTGAGTGCACAATTATTGGGGCATCTTTAAGTAGGTATCAAGCGACACTTTGAAATGACCACTTTTGACCCTTCGATGCTTAACGAATTCTATAGGGAGCTTCGTTAATACCTTACAAAGACAACAAAAAAATCATTGAAATTCGATGTATAGTTTAGGCTCTACAGGTGCGCGAAGTTAGCTCTAACAATTACTGGTATGCTTCCCCTAGGGAAATAAAATGAAATGTTTTTATTCCCATCTAGGTCATACAAAATAGTATTATGGTTAGGGTTTAATAAAGGTTAAGATTTATTTAGGGCTAGAGTTTAATTTAGGTTAGGGTTCATTCAAGGTTCAATTAGGATTAGGGTTAGGGATATGGTTCAATTAGGCTTAGGATTTAATGTGGGCTAGCATTATAATTCAATTAGAGTTAGTATTTGATTAAGGTTAAGGTTAGCATTCAATTTGGGCTAGTATTTGATAAGGGTTAAGGTTGAGGTTTAATTAGGGTTAGGGTGTTATCATGCTTGGAGTTATAGTTCCATTAGGGTTAGTCTTTTCTTATAGTTAGGGTTAGGGTTCAATTAGGGTTGGGATTTAGTTAGGGTTAAAATTTAATATTACAAATCAATTACCTAGTTTACGTTTCAATTAGGATTAGAGTTTGACTAGGATTATGTTTTAAATTAAGGCTAGGGTACAATTATAAAATGATTCAATTTGTGCTCAATTCATGTTGTTGATCAATTAAGGTTAAAATTCAATTATGATTATGATTTTATTAAAGTTAGGGTTTGATTAAGGTTAGGGTTAAGTTTAGGATTAAAGATAAAGTTAAGGTTAGGATTAGTATTAGGAATCAATTTAGTTTTGGATTTAATTGGTGTTCAAAGTTACTGTTAGAATGCAATTAAGGTTAGGGTTCACTCATGTTTCAATTAGGATTCATGCTTAAGCATGTAATGTGTAAGCAATTTGACCTCATGATTCATTAATTTAGCTCAAATGTGTATCTAAAAGAATATAAATTATGAGATGTTGTTCTTAATGTAGGAATAAGTCCATGAAGAAACATGATTTGGATACTTGAATCTCATCATCATCAAATTAATGTTTTCATTCCTCATATAGTAATTGGAAATGAATGATATGTAATAATTTAGAGGCTCACTACTTCTTAGTCACACTTGTCAAATAATATGTAAATATATTTCAAATTCATATTAATGTGAAAATGATTTAAGAAAGTGATATCTAATTTAATAAAGTAATGATATATGGAACTTGGAAGTAAAAGAATAAAACCATTTAACAACTCATAAGATTCTTAGAAATAAGAATAGTCATTTATATATCTTATCTTTGTTTGCAAATTTTAAACATGCTACATTAAAATATTTTAAATTAATATTGTGATAACCTCTCCATTGTATAACTCAAATATTGGTACACGAAAAAACTAAGACAATGTATATGTAACAAATTTAAACCCAAGAAATGTGTGATGTGACATATTATAAGTGATTGATCAATTCCTAGTATATTATCATTTACCAAATTAATAGAGTTGGTCATGTCACACAATAATGTATTCATGGTGGAGGTAGAGACAAGCATGGTGTGAGAAGCATGTGTGATAATTTAAGAGACCTACATATTTAGACAATGTGTGAGGAGGGGTAAGGTCACAACTATGGAAGGATGGGTCCCATAATATTATAGAATAGAGTGGACATAGTTGGATGAGTAGTGGGATATAGATGGGGGTAATTTGTTGCGGTCATGGAAGTATGGATAACACTAGGGACATATTTGTGGTAGGAACAATTTGGATGAAGTGTATAAAATAGTAGTGAATGAAGGAGAATAAGATGTGAACAATGTAATGTGAGATATGAATATAGTACGGTGACTATAATGCGAAGGTAGGCCAAAATGATGAAACAAAATAATGATATTTGTGGAAGAAGATGTGACTATAAAAGGAGAAAGGATGGTAGAGGTGGGGTTATTAGAGGTTGGAGTCATATAAGGAAAAACAAAATTAGTGATAGTCACCATAGAAGTGGTAAATGTGGGGTGTGGATCAAAAGAAGAGGAGGGATGAGGGGATACATAATTAGAATTCAAGCCAATAAAGCGCTTCAGAGGATTTATAATGAATGGATCATAAGGCACAATAGTTTCTTAAGGTTTTGAAAATGCGGTTGTGTTAGAAATGAAAAGGAAATATGTAAAAAATGAACAATACCAGGAAAGAATCTAAGCGAGTGAATGCATAAAAGAAATATTACCATAAACAAGGAGAGAGAAAGCTCCAAGATTCAACACAAGAAGGAAAGATATTTGAAAGGGGAAAGCAAAGAAAACCCCTTGTGACATTATGAATGAGGCATGAAAAGCCTAAGAAGAGGAGAGAGAGAGAGAGAGAGCGAATTGCTCATACAATAATTGAGAAGAGGAAGAAACCTCATT
>MU227510.1:378254-391669 GCA_018584345.1 Thuja plicata | reverse complement strand
CAAAAAGGCCCAAAATTAGAATTCGCATAACCCTATTCCTATTTTTCATTTTGGAACCAAACACTGTATTCGACAATACCAGCATGCAGGTATGCCAATTCCTACTCAATACCTAGAACCAAACGGGCCCTTAGAGTTGTGGAAAGGGGGAAAAGGGAAGTGATTTTAATGCTTCCAGATGTTGAAAGGGGGGATAGCCACTTGTAACGCAGTTGACTGAATATCATGGGGTCTTCCAAGACTTGTTATCTATTTAACGCGTGGAAGAGGAGTGCTATTTAACTATGTTATAGGCCATTTCACGTTGTCACCATCTTAGTGGGTGTAAGAAAATATTACACTTGTCACTAATCCTCCTTTCAATGGTATTGTTTAGGGGAACGGATATAGGTCGACTAAATAAACTTTATAGTGGCGCTTATTATAAAATGTTTTTCTTCAAATTTAAAAAAATAATTAGGTGGGGTCATATTAGTGCACTACTAAATATGACTTCATACACAATTATTGGTCATATTATATTTTGGGACCATTTTGGATGTCTTCACCAATTTCTTTTTTTGTTAAAGTGACATCATACTTTGACCATGTAGAGTTAAAAATAATATTTTCAAGTTTGAGAGTTACAAATAAATTGATGTACACAATTAAAAATAATTTGCAATATCTAGTATATTTATAAATTAAAAAATTAAAAATTTATAAATAAAAGTATCTCTAAAATAAAAATTATAATTATAATTAAAATATTATAAAAAATGTTATAAACTTATTTTGTTGGAAAGTTTCTCTCTTAAATCTGATTTATCACTCTTGGGAGTGAAAGTTTTCAGCCACCTTTGCTCTTCTTAAGTAAGAACTTAATGTTTGCTCCTCTTTTGCTTGTTTATTTTTCTAATGGTTTTTCTCCTCTAGATAAACAAGAAGTAGTTGAGTGGGACACCTATAAACTTTAGCATTGGACTTATATTTTCCCCCTTTTTAACATTAAGATACTGTAATTATATTTTATAGTCATTTAAAAAAATTGCTTTTCAAATGGTAAAGATGTTTTTTCAAAAAATTATTTAGGTTTTTTTTATAAAATTACCCAACTTTAAATTTTACATTAAAAAAAATTTAATAGGATATTTTAATTTTATTTAATAAATAAATGAGTTGTAATTTTTGTATTAATAATAAGGAGATCAAAAAAGAGTAACAACGATGATTACAAAATTAGAGGCAAAACCTCACACCAAGAGTATCATAAATTCAAATATTTAAAACGACATCAACAAGTATCATAAAAAGGAACAACAACTAGTGGAGTAAGTCATCAAAAGCATCAACCCATGCGGTCCATCCCATGGTGC
The DNA here is from genome assembly GCA_018584345.1 of Thuja plicata. Classification (NCBI taxonomy): domain Eukaryota; kingdom Viridiplantae; phylum Streptophyta; class Pinopsida; order Cupressales; family Cupressaceae; genus Thuja; species Thuja plicata. Next base: position 390,314 of record MU227510.1, on the reverse strand, counting down.
CCTCCATCCACACAATGTTTTTCTTTTTTTTTTTGGATCTGGTCGAGCAGGAGGATCATGTTATCAAAGGTGTTCTTATTGTTTCTTTTAACTTCCAAGTTAAGTTGCTTTATAGTCTTCTCAAATATCTGAAAGTTGTCCATGTGTCTCCTCCAAACGTGCCCATCCTTAAACTCAAAAGTGAAGAATGTGGAGTAGCCTGTCTTTAGGAGTCTTTTAAACTTTTCCTTGTCCACCATCATAGTGATGTGCACTTGCAGGAAGATTTTAAAATATGTGAGACTTTGGAAAGACTCAGTAAGAATCCTGGGATTGTTTTGATACCTTTCCTCATTCCCGCACTTCCAGATCTACCATAGTATGTTAGAAGAAAGAATATTCCAAAAAAGATTAGTATCCTTTTTAACCCCATCAATATGTCTAGTAATGATTTCAAAAATATTAATGTTCTTAGGGAAAGAAATACCAAACATGAGCCAGATTTCTTTACCAAAACTACAATCAAAGAATATGTGTCTACCAGTTTCAGGAAGTCTACAAATGTTACAATATTGGGTCGTAGTAAAATCCTTTCTGATGGGGAGTCTATCAAGAATTAATAGCCATTTAAAACATTTGATCTTAGGATCAATAGAGCTTTTCCATAACTTCCCAAAGTATTTCTTCCAAGAGAAGACATCAAGATTAGAGTACCAAAGAGTATTAACATGGTCGATGATGGAATCGTTAAAACCAATCACACTGTAAATGTTTTTAGCTTTGATTTTGGTCATAATGGTTCCATCTGGCCATTTAATATTCAAAAATCTATTGGAATCAACATGGCAAGAAGTAGGTAAGTCCTTGCAGGCTTTAGTAATCAGATTATAAGTTCTTTTTTGCGACATAGGGATGTTAAATTTGAGTCTAAGATCATCCCAACCAATGATATTGTCATGTTCAGAAAGATCAGCGAGCTGAGTGATGCCAAGGTTAGACCAATACCTGGTAGAACAACCGTGGGAGAGGGCAAGGGGCTTACCAAATAAATGCAAATTCCACCAAATGGATCTTTCACCATAGAGCTGATTATCATCATGAAAAGTCTTGTTAGTGATATATTGTCTGACATGGTTCCAGGCTTTCCAAATGGATTTGAAAACAACAGATCCTTGAACCACAACCAGAAAATTCCCACAAATCAAGTCACAATAAGGTAAATTTTTCCAAGACTTAGCATTCTTAGGGAAGCCTCTTTCAATATTGCTCCTAACAAGAACTTTCCAAGGATCATCCCCAGCCAAATAGTGAAAGATCCATTTGGCAGCAAGTGTGATCCCCATAGTTTTAAGGTCCTTCAATCCCATACCCCTAAGGAGTTTATCAATATGACACCATTCCCATTTAACAACATGGAGCTTTTTATTCCCTTTGCCATTAGACCAAAGACAATTCCTGATGGCCTTTTGGATTTCAAGAATTTGGTAACTGTTGAACATCCAGGCAGAAGAGTAGTATATGTTATAAGAGGAAAGATTTTTTTGGCAAACTTGCACTCTACCCGCCAAAGATAGAGATCTGTTGTGCCATTTATTCAATTTTTTTGTAATTTTCTCCTTAACCCAAAGCCACATATCCTTAAGAGAGGGCTCAATAGAAAAAGGTATACCAAGATATCTAACAATATTGTGAGGACCACCCCATTGGTAATCATATTTATTAAACCAATCTGGCGGCTGCTGATCCCATCCGAGACATATTGATTTGGTATGAGAGAGACGAGCCCCAGAAATAGAACAGAAAAGATTGAGTTTCTTTTGCAGAGCCTCAAAGTTATCTTCAGTGGCTTCATGAAAAATAGCATTATCATTAGCAAATTGAAAGTTAATAAGCTCAGTCTCATTAGAAAGGGAGATACCCTTGACAGAAGGGGAGAGGGAATTATCTCTAAGGATGTAGAAAAGGGCATCATAAGCAATAACAAAGAGGGAAGGAGCCAAGGGACAACCTTGTCTGATGGATTGGCCAAGGGGGAAGGATTCCTATAGGGATCCATTGATATCAACTTGGGCATGGGCATCTTTAAGAAACATCCTGACTGAATTACAGAATATAGTAGCAAATCCAAAGGCTTCCAACATCACGGATATAAAACTCCATTCAACTCTGTCATAAGCCTTCTTGAAGTCAAGAAGGAACATAGACAAATTTTGTTGAGAATATTTAGCCCAATTTAAAGTCTCCCAGCTGGTAATTAAGTTCTCAAGAATATATCTACCTTTAATGAAACTAGTTTGAGTAGAGCACACAAATTTAGGTAAGATATTTTCAAGTCTAAGAGCCAATATTTTGGCAAAATTTTTATAAGAAACATTTAACACAGTGATAGGCCTAGATAGTTTTTAAGTAAAGCCTTGTCCCCATCCTTAGGAATCAATTTAATGATACCTCTGTTGATGGAGGTACCCAAGGTACCAGTGGTTAAGGATTTTGTGTAAATATCATGGAGATCTTTGCATATCCAATTGATGTTAGCCTTGTAAAATTCAACAAGCAGACCATCGGGACCAGGGGTTTTGTCATTTTTAAGGGAGTTTATATATTTTTCAATTTCCTCCATAGAGATGTCCTTACTAAGCAAGGAAGCATCCGTGATGGAAATCCTATTAGGAATAAGAGGTCTGCATCAATTTTTGAGGGAGTTGGCCTCCTCCGTATCTTCATATGTGAAGAGGTTTTGGTAACACCCAACAAAGGCCTTTTTTTATGCTGTCCATGTCAGTGATTTCTTGATTATCAACAAAAATCCTGTCAATAGTTACATTAGAGTGATTTTTCTTGATGAGGTTAAAGAAGAACTTTGACCCCCTATCTCCAAATTGGAGCCAATGTGTCTAGGATCTAATTTTGGCTCCTCTGAGTTTAACCTGCTAATGTTGTCTAAGGGCTTCCTTAGCATTAAAAACATAAGGGATGAGCATATCATTAGTAGGATTGGCTTGGATATTAGTTTCAACCTCTTTAAGATTCGAAGAAAGATTCTTTTCAGTGAACCTGTAGTCTTTGGCCTTCTTTTGACCTATGGTTCTTAATAAATTATGCCAAGCAAGAATGTTCATATTCCACCTATCGGAATGGGAGATGGAAGGATAGTATTTTTGTTGATGAGTCTAATGATATTAATGGCCGCAAGGATATCCTCATCCTTAATAAGACTAGTGTTAAGGATGAATTTAGGATTGGAGATTTTATTAAGGACATGTGAACCATTGAAAGTAACACAGATAGAAATAGGATGGTGGTTAGAGAGGGAAGTGGGGGTGACCAAAATAGAGTTACCCAGATTGTTAGGCAAAATAGAGAAGAAATTATTATTAGCATAGAAACGATCCAATCTCGAATAGATCCTCGAGGGTCCATGTTGAAAGTTGCACTAGGTGGGCGATAGACCGTGATTAGCATTTTTGTTACTAGTCAAGGGATCAAAAAGAAGTTTAGAATGTTTCATTCTATCTCACTGAGTCTTTTCAATATCTTTCCAGGTAAAGGGAAGGCCGCCAACTTTATCCTCTTGAGTTTTGACCATATTGAAGTCCCCTCCCACAAACCAAGGAATATTAGGGATAGAGGCCAACCAGGCCAAGAGATTCGATCTCTCCTTGTAATCATTTGAGGCATACAAAGAACAAATGCCAAAAACTGTGTTGTTGAATTTTATAGTAATCCACAAGGCTCTATTACAGGGGAAAATTCGATTACTAGTAATACAATGTTTCCATTTAGGATTAATCAAGATAGAAACACCACCTCTGCCTCGAGGGTGATTAGTAACAAATTTAGTAGCATTTTTCCATAGGAAATTAAGATTGGTTTCAAGAGTGAATCCAGTAGTTTTGATTTCTTGCAACATCAGGAAGTCAGTGGATCTAATAGTGTCAAGAAATTGCTTATTATTAAACTTTTTGTCAGGGGATTCAAGGCCCCTAATGTTCCATGAAATGCAATTCATGAGGAAACAGCTAGGGCGAGAGAACCATTAAAGCTAGTAGACTCATCAGTGGGAATCACATAAACAAAGGAACTAACTCCGTGTTTTTTAGTAGAGGTATTTTTATTCTTGGACCCCAATGGTCCCCCTCTTCGCTTAGAATTAGGGAAATTATTTTTAAGTTCAATGTCTTCATCATCATAAATTAAAGGAGAAGCAAGGTCAAGGTCCATGAAAGGGTTGGCACTGCAAAGGGAATTAAGAACAGAGGGGGGGGGGGGACCCGCGGGAATAAATTCAAGAACAAAATCATCACTAATTTCCTTGAAGTCTTTAAAAGGAGGGTTAAGGTGAACAAAGTGTTCAACATGAGCTTCCCCAATATATGGAAGCAAAGGTGGTGTACAAGTCTAGGAGGCTTGAATGTGAATTAATTCTAGGTTGACCCTGGTGGGAGCTTGCAGAGGGGTTACAGATTGGGAACACACCGAGGAAATATTACCCTATTTTTTTTAATCTCTTTTTTCTCTTCTTCGAGACGGTTTGAAAACTGTTAGTTAATTCACCATTAAAAATTGGTGTCGATTCTGTTATAAGGGTGGGAGACTGCGAATCATAGATAGACGGAAGGCTAGTTGAATTTTTGGGAGCAGATTTGTTCTGTTCGGCCAAAGGAGGATTTTTATTCATAGACGGCTCCAAATTGGGTTTAGTAATGCTAATGAAAGTGTTAGGTTGCGAGGATTTAGCCGCGGAAGGATTGCGCTTAATTATAGGATAGTCTTTTCTTACATGTCCCTCTTTTATGCAAAGAAAACAAGCGTTAAGGCCCCCTAGAACCTCAATAGGGTAAGAATATATATCATTAGAAATGTTAATATTGATATCACTTGGGATTTCTCTACCAAGATTTAAAGAAATTAAAACCCTGGCATCCATATGGGGAACTAATCTAACAATGTCATCCATTCTGATGAATTTTTCAATTGGTTTCAGCAGTTGGGGCAAAAAATACCATAGAAACGGTGAGATTTGTTTAACCAAAATCCATCGTGGGGCCGAGAGGGCCAAAAATTCCTCATGAATGGCCTCACGGGACCAAGTGAGGGCACGAAAGGAGGTATTCCCGATGGTCCAATACTATTTTTTAAGAATAGCAGCCTGAGAATCATGATTATTAAAAAAAATAACAAACAAATCCTTATGTATTTGCCTACAAAATGAAATATGATAGCCACGTTTAAGATTCCAATAATTGTGAAACCAATCATCTAAGAACTTTCTGGGAGGACATTTTTCAAGTTCAAAAACAACAAAGAAAATGGCAGGATTATTTAACCTATTTTTCTCCTTCATAATTTCCATTAGCATTTTTGGATTAGGAGAAACAGAGAAAGATGAGGAAAGGATCCTAGAATTCTTACCAGGTTCTTCGGCTTCATTTTGGGTAGATCGGTTAAACCTTGCACTGGTGTCAATGGTGGAAGTGGTGTTAGCAATGAATTCAGAAAATGATTTAGGTTTCTCAGTAGAGGACGCATGATTAATATGAGAATTAATCTCATTAATGCTATCAGACTCCATTGGAGTCCTTAGAGGAGGCGAGGGGATGATAGGGGGTACGACCTTCGCCGATCGACAGAGGGAAGAGGGAGGAGAAAAAACATTCATTACATCAGTATTAATGGAGAGAGCACACTTGACATTCACCATCGGTGGGAGATGACTAACACAGACACCAAGGTCGCCAGTAGAGCAGTCATTCGTATTGCCACACAGAGCAGTCATTCACATTGCCACACATAACCTTATTTCTCAATAAATCAAATGAGCTATATTTAAAAAATATTAAATCTAAAAATAATATTGAAGAACAATGTAAATATTTATTTGTATTAGATTATGTGAAAATTGTTATTAGATGGTTAGAATTTGTTTTCATGTAAACACCATTTAACTTTAATCATTTGAGAATGAACTTGTTAAAAAATGTAACATCAATTTTATAGATAGAATGATTAATTTTAGATGACACAAATCTAAACTCGAACAAACAATGTTTAATTTGAAAAAGTTCAAGTATTCATAAAATTTTTATAATTTAGCATTTTAATTCCATCTTTAAATACTTAACTATTATGGTATATTAATTTATAAAATATTTATACATGAAATGCAATTTTTCTTTCCACAAACAATAATTTTGATGTAATAATCTATTAGAACAAAGAAATGAGCTCCAAGAAAAATAAGTTAAACATCTTAAGGATATAAGGTTAACATTCATAGGGTGACATTATGGATGAGGAGATAAACCAATAGCATGCTATTATGCTACACTAAAGAAACATTTGACAATTTTTTTTATTGAAATAAGAATTAAAAAATTAGAAAGAAAAAGATAAAACACTATGTGTAGGCCAAGAAATAGTAACGTACAAACAATAATTAAAACATATTTGACATAATATTGATATATGATATAACTCTAAGACAAATTCTTCACAACTACTCTATGATCTAATTATTATACATTAATTTAAGTTTGACTATATTTATTATTGATAGATTGAATTAGGATGAATAAGTCACAACTACTTTATTATCTAAACATTATAAATTTTTCTAAGTTTGACTATATTTTTCTTCCTCATTAGGTTATGTTGTATTATTTTGTTTTTACCTCATTTAAAATTTAAAATTATATATTAAAAAGTTAACACTTAAAAAATTGGTTGTTGTTTCATTAATTTGTTTATTAATGTTTTTTAAATTGATTCATTTTTATTAATCGTAAAAGTGGATTTTTTCAAAGGGTCTACATTTTTGTACAACGAGGCAATGAAGAATTGTTAAGAAAATGTAAAAATGCAAAATGAACATTACTACAATGATGTAGTACACAAGAAAAACAAAACAAAGAGTTCAAAGACCTACAATATGCTTGATTGACCTAACAATCCACACACCTAGTGTGAGATTTTAAAATAAAATTAGAAAGATTTTTTTTTCTTCCTTTGAATGGCTATCCAAGAGACACTATTATTTACATCCTTATACAAGGAAAAAATAAAGGGAATTCCACCTTAACTGCTCTAACTTGGAGCACCACACAAGAAAAGCAGGATCAAAGATTCCCTTAGTGGCGGTCTTAAGATCTATAGGAGCAAGAAACCTAATAGCATCTACCTAAAGGGAGATAGAAGCCAATCTAAGAGGAACAAGGGTAGGATTTAAGGAATCTCTCACATTAGCTACAGCATTAAGAAAACCAACTACATAGTTATAGTATTGAAAGATGACAATATAGTAGTATTCTAAAAAGTTGTAGGAAAATTGTGAAAATGCTAAAGCATTTGGCCTTAGGTCAATTGAGGCATCTAATTCTAGCTAAGATGAAGCATCAACCATCTCAAAAGAACCATTAACCATGAGATGGTGAGACAACCGAATATACATTAATAGTATTTTTCAAGATATTATCTTAATCTAGTAGGTATTATCATATTGTGATGGTTTAAATGTATTGTTGTTGTTCTAGCCATCAATATTCAAACTATATTATAGTGTTATTACTGACTATAACGTTTTGGGGATGAGATCCTCATTTATAATCTCACTAATTCATAACTCTAATAAAAAACATTTACCACTTTGAAAATAAATTATCATCCAAAATCCAAAAGAATCTTAAGAAAAACAAAATCACTTAAATACTTTCGATTCATGCATATTCAAAATTAAATTATACATAGAAACAATAAATTTCTCCATCTATACATTAGACTGACATCTACATGCTTAAAATGATTACACTATCATTCTTTTCTCTAAGGGCTTGGGTTCCATGAAATCAAGTAAAAAAAAAAGCTCCCAAAGCCACCCTATGATTCCAAGAAAAATCAAAACTCAAGAGTGGTTATGGAACCTCAATGGGATTTCCCTGTCATGAAGCAAAGGTGATCTGTAGAGAGGGCAGGTGTTATGAAGTTGGAACACCCATTTCTCCAAGCAATCTCTGTGAAATATGTGACAACAGTTACAAAGCAATCTTATCTGATCATCTTCCTCAAAGGAGCTCAAGCAAACGACACACAAAATGTCATCCTCCTTCACACTCACCCTTTCTCTAAATGTAATCACAGGTAAATCAGAAAAGGAGTTTGTTTGGGAGCATTGTTTCCATAAAGAACTTTGATTCTCCACTGGGTCGGCCAAATAAAGCTTACAAAGAAGCCAAAATATGGTCTTCTGTGTAAAGGATAAAACGAACACAAAGTGGACGATAAATCGTGGGATATGGATGCCATTGAAGTGAACACAATATCCCATCACAGACAGAAGACTGTGTAGTTAATGGCACCCCCTTGATAAAAAAAAAAGGATGGAGGAAGAGGGACATTTATACAGGATAATGGATGACTTATTCGTCTATAAGTGGATGGTGGGGAAAGGTTGTGACGTTCTCACTGGTAAATGATTGAGTGGTCTGAACCATTTTTGGGCAATTAAAATATTTTGATGAGAGCATAGACACAATCCTTTCACAATTATAAATAATTTGAGTTTTATTACTGTTTCCTCAATGACTTATTATTAGAATACTAATGCATATGAGAGCATAGACAAAATCCTTTCACAATTTTAAATAATTTGAGTTTTATTATTGTTTCCTCAATGACTTATTATTAGAATACTAATGCATATGTATGATTTATTACAGGTCAAAGATGAACAGATATTGACCAAATTTCTAAGGTATATTATTTTTTTAATTTTTTCTTAAAATATCAAAATAAATAATCTACCTTTCTATTACATGAAAGTTTGAATAGTTTTATTATTGTATATTGATGTAAGCTATGGAATATTTGACTTTTTTATTACTTATTTTTTTGAGAGAGGATTTTTTAATCTATAAAACCATTTTAGCTACCAAATACGGGAGCCAAGGATAGTCTTGACCCCATTTCTTATTATTTTTGCTTTCCATTCAAGAATTTTCATTTTGAGTTCCAAGAGAAGAGGATTTGAGAGAGGGATTTTTTCTTTTTTAAAGAAAGGTAAATGCTTTCGCCTAGAGCTATGAACACCCTAGTGAGGTTTGAACCTTGATGGAAAGAACACCAAGACCACAACTAACCATCACAACATGCCAATGTTGAGAGGGATTTTTTGAGAGAAGAATGAATAATCAATTTCTTTCCCTCCTTTTCTTCATATGCCTATCCGTTTAAAAAAAAAACTTAATTTTTTTCTTAAATCTTTTGTAAACAAAATTTTAAAATAATTTAAATAAAGGCACATTATAAATTTACTTCCATCCTTTATTGAGTTGATAATAATTTATTTAATTCTCTTAGGAAATCAAATGTAAACATTATTTGTCACAAGACTAAATAAGAATGATATAATTTATTCCTTTGAAGCATAATTAGACATCATTATAATAAACATACATTTTAATATAAATTTTACATTCAAGGTATTATAATATAAATAAATAAATGTAAAATAATCACATATAAGTTATGAGTAAATTGTATAGTTCATAAGTATTGTATAATCACATTTGATTTGATTTCAAGGTAACATAGGAATACATAAGATCCATGTGTTGTAATTGAATCAAGTGATATAAGAGTTAACATATATGAAAAAGTACAATTTTGGATGTCTCGTCTAGTACCATAATTAAGGATTATCCTTTTAACATACACTTAGATCACAAGACATAATTATATATAATATTTAAAGCAAGTAGTGAATACCAAACATGGAATCACATATTATAAATCCTCTAAACATTATAACTAGATTGAATAATTAAAATAATAATGATGCAATAATCGATAATCAACCATATACAAACCATGCATGATAAAAATACTTGTACACCATGCATGTATAAATATAAATGTAGTCGAATGGTAAAAATAAAAGATCTCATCATATAAGTAAATACATAATATTGGTCTAACCATTATCAAAGTAAAAATATTAAACCTCATTAGGAATGTCTTGATGGCATAGTAACCAAAAGCACAAACCTTTGAAATGCCAAGAAGATGTCCTATTCTTATCCTATTAGAAGTTTAAACATGAAGAGATATGAGCCTTGAGTAAATCTAAGGATATTCCATCTCCTCATCTTGGACCTAGACTTCTTCCTATAAATTTTATTCCTCCTAGATATGCTACAGTCCTACCACCTATATCTTACAAATGCCCAACATTCTGCATCTCTCAACCTGGTGAGCTTCTTTCTATTCCTCCTTCTATAGATGAAGAAAAGGACCCTATGTGGATTGATCACAAATTTTTGCATAACTCTAATCAAACTAAGAAAAATCACAGTGTGAGAGAGCACCAACAAACACACTATACCAAGGGTGATGAACTTTCCTCCCAAACCATCTCCTCCCCTAATAAACCTATATGTGTGGTTAAATGGTGATCAATGGTAGACCACTAAGTCACACATATGCATTGAGAAGACCCTAAATCCTATTCTCAAGCCAAATCTGATTTGTACAACCCAAGGATGTAAGGGTACAAATGCAAGATCTAGCTAAGAAGAGAACTTAGGGTGTTTTCCCTTTTGTGATGTAAATGTATGGAAGACAATGATAAAATATCTTATGCTTATGATTAAGGGAAGATGTAACAACAACAAATATAATCTAATGTGTAAAGTAGATGCAAGATGTAAGGAAAAAAATGTGTGTACTTGAAAATGGAAGAGGAAGAAGGTGTGCAAAATGCTAAAATTTTGTCTAATAGAGTCCCAAAATGTCTTGGTACCTCAATCCAATAGTTTGTGATCTACAACTCTGTAATATGCATCTTTCTATTTTGTCTCAAGAATAGGTCAATAGTGGTTCGACCTATACCCAAATTGCTCCAAATCAGAAACAATAAACAGATATGGGTAAGGTTTGACCTATACCCAAACTGCTCCAAATCAAAGACCCATTGACAACTTTTTTATAATGACTTTCTGTACAAATTTATAATGACTTATGAACCAATGAATTTAATCGTTCCCTTGAATTCACATTCATACTTAAACAATCTCTCTTCAAACAAATTCCATACAAATATTAGCCACTACGTCAATTTTCACTATCCATTCAAGACTTTCCATTTTGAATTCCAAGAGAAGATGATTTGAGAGAGAGCGATTTTTTTCTTTTTTAAAGAAGGGTAAATGCTTTCACCTAGATCTATGAACCGGTGAAGCCAAAAAAAGGGACCTCCTCCTCTTTTAAAAATTCATCAAATAACACCCTAGTAAGGTTTGAACCTTGGTGGTAAGAACACCAACACCAACACCAACACCAACACCAACACCAACACCAACACCAACTCCACAACTTAACCATCACAACATGCCAATATTGAGAAAGAGATGTTTTGAAAGTAGAATGAATAATCAATTTCTTTCCCCCCTTTTTTTATATGCCTGAATTCTTTTTTTTTTTAAATTCTTTTATTTTTAATTATTTTTGTAAACATAATTTTAAAATAATTTAAACAAAAGCACATTATAAATTTACTTCCATCCTTTATTGAGTTGATAATAATTTATTTAATTCCCTCAGGAAATCAAATGCAAACATTATTTTTCACAAGACTAAATAAGAATTATATAATTTTTTCCTTTGAAGCATAATTACATATCATTTTTCGTAATTATAATAAACATAAAGTTTAATATAAATTTTATATTCAAGATATTAAAATATAAATAAACAAATATAAAATAATCACATATAAGTTATGGTTTTGTATAACATAAGTATTTTAGAAGCACATTTGATTCGACTTCAAGTTAACATAGGAATATATAAGATCCATGTGCCATAATTGAATCAAATGATGTGAGAGTTAACATACCAATAATAATAAACCAATTGTGGATGTCTCATCTGTTAGAGTCAAATTTATTTAACTTAATTAATTTAATCATATTGATTAATTAATTAAGTCACCTTTTTCTTTTTTCACTTAAGTTAAATTTAGGTAGCTATTTTTAGGCATTTAATAATTCTTTTATTTTATGCATGCATCATTTAGGTTTTGCATTAGGG
>MU227510.1:362879-373771 GCA_018584345.1 Thuja plicata | reverse complement strand
ATGACACAAATCTAAACTCGAACAAACAATGTTTAATTTGAAAAAGTTCAAGTATTGAAAAATATATAATTTAGCATTTTAATTCCATCTTTAAATACTTAAGTATTGTTGTATATTAATTTATAAAATATTTATACATGAAATGCTATTTTCCTTTCCAGAAACAATAATTTTGATGTAATAATCTATTGACTAAGAGAACAAAGAAATGAGCTCCAAGAAAATAAGTTAAACATCTCAAGGATACAAGGTTAACATTCATAGGGTGACATTATGGATGAGGAGATAAACTAATAGCATGCTATTATGCTACACTAAAGAAACATTTGACAATTTAATTTTATTGAAATAAGAATTTAAAAATTACAAAGAAAAAGATAAAACACTAAGTGTAGGCCAAGAAATAGTAACCTACAAACAATAATTAAAACATATTTGACATAATATTGATATATGATATAATTCTAAGACAAATGCTTCACAACTACTCTATGATCTAATTATTATACATTAATTTAAGTTTGACTACATTTATTATTGATAGTATTGGATTAGGATGAATAAGTCACAACTACCTTATTATCTAAATATTATAAATTATTCTAAGTTTGACTATAATTTTTTGCATTAGGTTATGTTGTATGATTTTGTTTTTACCTCATTTAAAATTTAAAATTATATATTAAAATGTCAACTCTTAAAAAATTGGTTGTTGTTTTATTAATTTGTATATTAATGTTTTTTTAAATTGATTCATTTTTATTAATCGTAAAAGTGGATTTTTTTCCAAAGGGTTTGCATTTTTGTACAACAAGGCAATGAAGAATTGTTAAGAACATGTAAAAAATACAAAATGAAACATTACTACAATGATGTAGTACACAAGAAAAACAAAACAAAGAGTTCAAAGGCCTACAATATGCTTGATTGACCTAGCAATCCACACACCTAGTGTGAGATTGTAAAATAAAATTAGAAAGATTTTTTTTCTTCCTTTGAATGACTATCCAAGAGACACTATTATTTACATCCTTATACAAGGAAAAAATAAAGGGAATTCCATCTTCACTGCTCTAACTTGGAGCACCACACAAGAAAATAAGGATCGAAGATTCTCTTAGTGGTGGTCTTAAGATCTATACAAACAAGAAACCTAATAGCATCTACCTAAAGGAATATAGAAGCCAATGTAAGGGGAACAAGGGTAGGATTTAAGGAAGCTCTCACATTAGGTACAACATTAAGCAAAACAACTACATAGTTATAGTATTGAAAGATGACAATATAGTAGTATTCTAAAAAGTTGTAGGAAGATTGTGAAAATGCTCAAGTATTTGGCCTTAGGTCAATTAAGGTATGTAATTCTAGCTAAGATGAAGCATCAACCATCTCATAAGAACCATCAACCATGAGATGGTGAGACAACCGAATATACATTAATAGTATTTTTCAAGATATTATCTTAATCTAGTAGGTATTATCATATTGTGATGGTTTAAATGTATTGTTGTTGTTCTAGCCATCAAGATTTAAACTATATTATAGTGTTATTACTAACTATAACGTTTTGGGGATGAGATCCTCATTTATAATCTCACTAATTCATAACTCTAATAAAACACATTTACCACTTTGAAAATAAATTATCATCCAAAATCCAAAAGAATCTTAAGAAAAACAAAATCACTTAAATACTTTCGATTCATGCATATTCAAAATTAAATTATACATAGAAACAATACATTTCTCCATCTATACATTAGACTGACATCTACATGCTTAAAATGATTGCACTATCATTCTTTTCTCTAAGGGCTTGGGTTCCATGAAATCAAGTAAAAAAAAAAGCATCCCAAAGCCACCCTATGATTCCAAGAAAAATCAAAACTCAAGAGTGGTTATGGAGTTAAAAAACCCATTTCTCCAAGCAATCTCTGTGAAATATGTGACAGCAGTTACAAAGCAATCTTATCTGATCATCTTCCTCAAAGGAGCTCAAGCAAACGGCACACAAAATGTCATACTCCATCACACTCACCCTTTCTTCACTGGGTCGGCCAAATAAAGCTTACAAAGAAGCCAAAATATGGTCTTCTGTGTAAAGGATAAAACGAACACAAAGAGGACGATAAATCGTGGGATATGGATGCCATTGAAGTGAACACAATATCCCATCACGGACAGAAGACTGTGTAGTTAATGGCACCCCCTTAATAACCAAAAAAGGATGGAGGAAGAGGGACATTTGTACAGGATAATGGATGACTTATTCGTCTATAAGTGGATGGTGGGGAAAGGTTGTGACGTTCTCACTGGTAAATGATTGAGTGGTCTAAACCATTTTTGGGCAATTAAAATATTTTAATGAGAGCATAAACACAATCCTTTCATACACACAATCCTTTCAAAATTATAAATAATTTGAGTTTTATTACTGTTTCCTCAATGACTTATTATTAGAATACTAATGCATATGATAGCATAGACACAATCCTTTCACAATTTTAAATAATTTGAGTTTTATTATTGTTTCCTCGATGACTTATTATTAGAATACTAATGCATATGTATGATTTATTACAGGTCAAAGATGAACCAATATTGACCAAATTTCTAAGGTATATTATTTTTTAAATTTTTTCTTAAAATATCAAAATAAATTATCTACCTTTCTATTACATGAAAGTTTGAATATTTTTATTATTGTATATTGATGTAAGCTATGGAATATTTAACTTTTTTATTACTTATTTTTTTGATAGAGGATTTTTTAATCTGTAAAACCATTTTAGCTACCAAATACGGGAGCCAAGGACAATCTTGACCCCATTTCCTATCATTTTTTCTTTCCATTCAAGAATTTCCATTTTGAGTTCCAAGAGAAGAGGATTTGAGAGAGGGATTTTTTCTTTTTTAAAGAAAGGTAAATGCTTTCGCCTAGAGCTATGAACACCCTAGTGAGATTTGAACCTTGATGGAAAGAACACCAAGACCACAACTAACCATCACAACATGCAAATGTTGAGAGGGATTTTTTGAGAGAAGAATGAATAATCAATTTCTTTCCCTCCTCTTCTTCATATGCCTATTCGTTTAAAAAAAAAACTTAATTTTTTTCTTAAATCTTTTGTAAACAAAATTTTAAAATAATTTAAATAAAGGCACATTATAAATTTACTTCCATCCTTTATTGAGCTGATAATAATTTATTTAATTCTCCTAGGAAATCAAATGTAAACATTATTTGTCACAAGACTAAATAAGAATGATATAATTTATTCCTTTGAAGCATAATTAGACATCATTATAATAAACATACATTTTAATATAAATTTTACATTCAAGGTATTATAATATAAATAAATAAATGTAAAATAATCACATATAAGTTATGAGTAAATTGTATAGTTCATAAGTATTGTATAATCACATTTGATTTGATTTCAAGGTAACATAGGAATACATAAGATCCATGTGTTGTAATTGAATCAAGTGATATAAGAGTTAACATATATGAAAAAGTACAATTTTGGATGTCTCGTCTAGTACCATAATTAAGGATTATCCTTTTAACATACACTTAGATCACAAGACATAATTATATATAATATTTAAAGCAAGTAGTGAATACCAAACATGGAATCACATATTATAAATCCTCTAAACATTATAACTAGATTGAATAATTAAAATAATAATGATGCAATAATCGATAATCAACCATATACAAACCATGCATGATAAAAATACTTGTACACCATGCATGTATAAATATAAATGTAGTCGAATGGTAAAAATAAAAGATCTCATCATATAAGTAAATACATAATATTGGTCTAACCATTATCAAAGTAAAAATATTAAACCTCATTAGGAATGTCTTGATGGCATAGTAACCAAAAGCACAAACCTTTGAAATGCCAAGAAGATGTCCTATTCTTATCCTATTAGAAGTTTAAACATGAAGAGATATGAGCCTTGAGTAAATCTAAGGATATTCCATCTCCTCATCTTGGACCTAGACTTCTTCCTATAAATTTTATTCCTCCTAGATATGCTACAGTCCTACCACCTATATCTTACAAATGCCCAACATTCTGCATCTCTCAACCTGGTGAGCTTCTTTCTATTCCTCCTTCTATAGATGAAGAAAAGGACCCTATGTGGATTGATCACAAATTTTTGCATAACTCTAATCAAACTAAGAAAAATCACAGTGTGAGAGAGCACCAACAAACACACTATACCAAGGGTGATGAACTTTCCTCCCAAACCATCTCCTCCCCTAATAAACCTATATGTGTGGTTAAATGGTGATCAATGGTAGACCACTAAGTCACACATATGCATTGAGAAGACCCTAAATCCTATTCTCAAGCCAAATCTGATTTGTACAACCCAAGGATGTAAGGGTACAAATGCAAGATCTAGCTAAGAAGAGAACTTAGGGTGTTTTCCCTTTTGTGATGTAAATGTATGGAAGACAATGATAAAATATCTTATGCTTATGATTAAGGGAAGATGTAACAACAACAAATATAATCTAATGTGTAAAGTAGATGCAAGATGTAAGGAAAAAAATGTGTGTACTTGAAAATGGAAGAGGAAGAAGGTGTGCAAAATGCTAAAATTTTGTCTAATAGAGTCCCAAAATGTCTTGGTACCTCAATCCAATAGTTTGTGATCTACAACTCTGTAATATGCATCTTTCTATTTTGTCTCAAGAATAGGTCAATAGTGGTTCGACCTATACCCAAATTGCTCCAAATCAGAAACAATAAACAGATATGGGTAAGGTTTGACCTATACCCAAACTGCTCCAAATCAAAGACCCATTGACAACTTTTTTATAATGACTTTCTGTACAAATTTATAATGACTTATGAACCAATGAATTTAATCGTTCCCTTGAATTCACATTCATACTTAAACAATCTCTCTTCAAACAAATTCCATACAAATATTAGCCACTACGTCAATTTTCACTATCCATTCAAGACTTTCCATTTTGAATTCCAAGAGAAGATGATTTGAGAGAGAGCGATTTTTTTCTTTTTTAAAGAAGGGTAAATGCTTTCACCTAGATCTATGAACCGGTGAAGCCAAAAAAAGGGACCTCCTCCTCTTTTAAAAATTCATCAAATAACACCCTAGTAAGGTTTGAACCTTGGTGGTAAGAACACCAACACCAACACCAACACCAACACCAACACCAACACCAACACCAACTCCACAACTTAACCATCACAACATGCCAATATTGAGAAAGAGATGTTTTGAAAGTAGAATGAATAATCAATTTCTTTCCCCCCTTTTTTTATATGCCTGAATTCTTTTTTTTTTTAAATTCTTTTATTTTTAATTATTTTTGTAAACATAATTTTAAAATAATTTAAACAAAAGCACATTATAAATTTACTTCCATCCTTTATTGAGTTGATAATAATTTATTTAATTCCCTCAGGAAATCAAATGCAAACATTATTTTTCACAAGACTAAATAAGAATTATATAATTTTTTCCTTTGAAGCATAATTACATATCATTTTTCGTAATTATAATAAACATAAAGTTTAATATAAATTTTATATTCAAGATATTAAAATATAAATAAACAAATATAAAATAATCACATATAAGTTATGGTTTTGTATAACATAAGTATTTTAGAAGCACATTTGATTCGACTTCAAGTTAACATAGGAATATATAAGATCCATGTGCCATAATTGAATCAAATGATGTGAGAGTTAACATACCAATAATAATAAACCAATTGTGGATGTCTCATCTGTTAGAGTCAAATTTATTTAACTTAATTAATTTAATCATATTGATTAATTAATTAAGTCACCTTTTTCTTTTTTCACTTAAGTTAAATTTAGGTAGCTATTTTTAGGCATTTAATAATTCTTTTATTTTATGCATGCATCATTTAGGTTTTGCATTAGGGGTTTTGATCTCCTTTTTCAAGGATTGATCTTATTGCAATAACTCATTTTGATTAATTCAATTCTAAATTATTCCATCATTCCAATTGTTTATGCACTTTCTTGTTTGAGAATTTTCTCTTGTACGTGGTCGGTTATTTGCATGCAGGTGATTATTGAGCTTGAGGGAATTCACCAATTCTTGAATTCTAACATGGTATCAGAGATCCATACCTGACGCTTCATGTTCATCAATTTTGAGATTTTTCTTAAGAGGTTTTTGTGAATCTTGGGGCAATTTGGATCTCACAATCAAATCTAAAAAGTTAATGAACATTACGGATATGGGGGTAGCTGAAAAAATATGGCCACTTTGGCACAAAAAAAGGTCATCATTGCTCTCAAAAGGGCCAAAAACCCCTAAATTCATATAAAGTTTGTTGATTTTTGAGATTGTCAAATTTGGGTCAAAATTCTTAGAGGGCACACTTTATAGAGTAATCCACACTGACATCAGAAAAAGTATAGTGATGACATCAACACATAGGCAGCCCAATACCAAAAAAGAAAGGAAAGCAAAAGAAAAAAAAGCAAAGATTATTTTTTTAGATTTTTTAAAACTTCTATAAAGTTTTTTTAAAACTTTTAAAACTTTTTGATATCCTTTTCAATGAGTACATGAAGGTACTAACGTAGCACCTACACATGCAAGTATTGACATCAGAAGGCCCACTTTTATTTTTTCCATCTAAAATTTGACGATTATCAGTTCCTATTGACTAGTTTGACCTATTTGTCATAAAAATCAATTGTTGGTTTTTTTCCCACAACTTTGTCATACAGACTCGAAATTGAGCAAATGAGACATTGTCAGAAAGTTGATTCTGAGCTTGATCGAGTGGTGTAAGTTAATTTTTTTATTTTTTCTATTTGGCTGCATTTATTTCTAGTCAAAGTAAGACCTTGTTTTTTTTCTTTCCAGGGGCATGTCTTTTGCATTCAGACTCCATTTTTCAAAAACAAATAGGTGTTGGAAAGGTGTTTTAGCACTCTTTCGAGATCTGCATTCAATTTTATCATATTTTCACCAGGTGTAAAAGGATCAGATATTAGGAATTTTTCCTTTTTTGTACTTTTCAATTTTTAGATTTTTGCCATTGTATCGATTCTTGAATTGTGGGGGGTATTTTTCCTCTAGTTTACATGGCAAACCCTTCCTCTATTGAGTAACTTATTCCACACAATTATCACACCTAGAAGACACATATGACCCACCTTCTCATGTGAAGGGGATTATGGTCCTTATTTGGATGAGGTTTATCCTTAGTTGACTCGCCTGTTTGAAGTCATTAAGCACCAGAACATAATAGATGAGGCCATTGGGATGCTTTCCCTGAACATTTTAGATAGTATGTTGTTTCAACTTGAGGGTTGCACTACATCTTGGGTCATGTGGACCAAGTTTTAGGCACTTCAGATTGAGGCATAGTTGACCTCTTTGGCACCTGATTCTTTTCTATCTATTGAGGATTTCTTGATGAAATTCAAATCACTATGCTTATTGTAACAAGGTTGTGGTAAAAACAAAACAAACACTGAGTGTATATACTTGATTCATTTTGGATATTTTCTTCAACATTCTACTCCACCATGGATGCTTTGGGTCCATGATTTTCCATGCCTACCTTTCAGTTATTCTTTAATCGATTGACACATGAGCATTCCAGGCTCACATAGTTAGCACGAAGGCATGAACTTGAATCATAACATGTGTTTTCATGGAATACTAAAGAATCCCCTATTTTTAAAAAATATTGCCCGAAAATCCCTTTTTATCACCCCTCCAATACCCAACCAATACCATCCACACCTATTTTTCCTATATAAACCCCCACCCGCACCCTAAAAAAACCCCCTGCCCCCTATATTTTGGCAATATATTGCCCCCCTTTTCCCCCATTTAAACCCCCAATATGAATGCACATGATAGTATATTGCACCTTCAGTGATGACCCAGTGACAGTTATATTCTATTCTAGGATAAAAAAACCAAACATTGGCAGCTCATAGATCTCTGGGGAAGCAGCAGCAGAAAAAAAGCCACAGACCACAGAGCCTAAGAAAGATTCTAGTTCTTAGCACCCCTTTGACCCACCTTCTCCTAAGGGGGTTAAATCAAAGAAAGAAATACCTAAGTGTTCTTATTGTAAAATCCAAATCATGACGAGTCTCATTGATATGAGAAGAAGATAGATGGATATGCAAAATAGGTTTCAGATTTGACATCTCTTCGTATGATGAGAAACATTGATATTCCTTCTTGTTCTACTTCTCATAGGTCTTCTTATTAATCATCATTCCAAAAAGATGGATAGGATAGAGGAATGGGTCATAAATTATGTGCAATCTCTAATCTACACTCTTCTAGATGACTACTGGATTCAGGTGCTTCACACCAAATTACATCTTCTAAAGATTTATTCTCATCTTTTGAGGCTTCTCCTACCCCCCACATTTTGATGGGGAAGAACACTATTATGAATGTATGTGGGAAAGGTTCTATTAACATTGATGACGGTTCATTCAATGATGTATTATGTGTTCCATCTTTTTCCTCTAACCTTCTCTCTATCTATCAGATTTTTCACAGTGGGATAGGGAAGAAAATTGAGTTCACATGAGATTCAATGTACATAAGAGACAGTGAGACATGTAATATGTTGCAATAGGGATAGTTGATCATTCTTCCCGCTTTTACTCTTTCTCTCATTTTGGTCCACCATCTCCACTGCAAGAGAATTTCTTTCTTTCTTTCTTCACAAGAGCCTGTTGAGTTGAAGTCAAGTCACTTGAACTTATGTGTTTTTCTTGAGACTAGTGTTGTGAATTCTATACCTTCACCTCCTGCTGAGTTTGCACCTATTCAACATGATTATGATAAACATAAAGTTTTTCCATTAGTATGCAATGAGAAAACAAGTTATTTAAACCATCAGTTACACTACACCAAATGTTAGGTTTTCAGTTCAAACCAAAATTCTAAGCAAGGTGAAAACTGATGACACAGTTTTGTAGTGTAAACCAAAAGTGCAAACCAAAGATGATAAAGAGAAACCTGACGAGAAAAATGTAGTGCAAAATGAGAGAATAGAAAAAGAGGAACCCGAAAGACAGTTCAACCAAGGAATACCAAAAGACAGTCAAACTGATTTTAGAGAAAACTGAGCATCAGACACTGAAAGTCAGTTGCATCCCAGAAAAAGTGGATCTGACTTCCATGTGAGATAAAATAGATATATTCTATTTATAGAGTCTTGATTTGTTTTAAAACCATTACTTAAGGGAAAAGCAACTGTATCATCTTAAAATGGAAGCACTTCCATGTTAAGTGCATTTAGCCCTCCTTAGGGGATCTTTTTGGCCTCCATCATACTATCCCCTCCTTTCAGCATCATCTCTTTCTTCTGTGCCTGTTTAGGACCCTGATTGGGCCTCTCTGGGCACCTTCTATCCCACCTGGCACTTTTTCCAGGGGTTCTAACCCTATGGGTCAAGGTCAACCTCGACCCTGACCTAGGTCAGGGTCAACCTCGAAATCGACCTAGGTCAGGGTCGACCTCGACCTTGACCTAGGTCTCCCTTTCAAATTTGGAAATTTGTCAGTTGTCGGAAGTCATCCAAAATTCATTTCCCGCTTTTGGGTCAGCTGTTTTGGGGTTCCAAAGCAGTAAATATTAAATTATATTTAATATAGGTCCTCTTCTAGGGACATGGGTCTAATTGGAATTTAATTCTCCTATGTCGGCCTCCTTAGAAGTTTGTGCCCTAATTTCATATAAAAGGGAAGCTTTCTCTCTCATTTTCTCTAAGTCTTCCAAGTGCAAAAATCTCTAACCAAGATTTTGTCAAGAAGCAAAAGGTTCAAGAATCCATTATTCTACATGTTTTCAAGCTCTCAAGGTGTTCAAGTCTCCCTCCTCAAGCATTCAAGTTCTCCATTGAAGATCAAGGATTCAAGCTCTCAAGCCTTTGAAGGGATTTGGTTCAAGCATTCAAGATTTATCATTCAAACCCTAGATCTAGCCATCATGATGGTGTGATCTTCCTTCAAGATCCTTTGTTCATCCTCAAGACTCTTTCATCATCTCTTCAAGGTGGATTCCAAGCATACAATCATGGAGGTTTATGGTTTCTAAAGTCTATGCTTTCATACTTACATACTTTCTTACATTTGAATTACAATTATATATCTATTCAATATCATAGCTTCATTGTTAGATTCAATTCTACTACTTGATAGAATTCTTATTTCAATTATTGATTTCAAGGTTGATTCCTAAATCAGGGTTTGACTAAGGCAAACCCCTCCCCCACAACAAAAAATCTCTTTTTCTTGTAGGTACAAGTTCAGGATTGTAGTTTTGAGACCAGATCTGGATACCCTTTTCAGAAAACTTTTGAGATCCGTGAACAGAGTCACTTTCGGATCTGTGCAGGTCAGGGTCGACATTATTGGGTTAGGGTTGACATTTGTGGGTCGAGGTCAACCTTTTTCATAAGATGACATTGGAATGGAAAATGATTTCTGGGTTTTTTTTGTCTCTGCGTTTCCTTTCTAGATCATACTTTAGATTTTCCAGAAACTGAGTATAGACCCCAGAAAATAGCATTCTTTGATCTGCAACATTTCAAGGTTAGTACTTTTCTATCATTTATTTCAATTCAAATCCTTAATCATTCAAAATATATCACACATTTACACTCATCCACACCACATTTTAAGATGGAAACCTAGGATCTCCTCCTTTATTCTTATTTCCAATAGATTGATTCACTTATGCATTGATCCTTTTTGGGTTGATCAATTTGGATCCTTCCTTTGTGCATTTGAGAATAAATGGGAATATCTTATCTTTCCCTCCACTCTAAACATTAAATGTAAAGGTGATAAGTGATTTGAGT
>MU227510.1:324183-361831 GCA_018584345.1 Thuja plicata | reverse complement strand
CCTTCTTGTGAATCTATCGAACATACTAATGATGACATAGTGACTACTGAAGTTCCATTGAATCCTTTTGATATGGCTTCTTGTTATGGTCATAGTTATCATTTACTAGTTAAACAAGGATTCCATAGTCAAGGATGTGGTAAGAATAAACATGGAATTCAAATGCCCTTACAGAATGGGGGGCATGAGCATTCCTATGGATTGGGATTTAATCCTCAACAACACATCAATGTTACCAACATATCAAAGAACATTTCAAAACATGATGACCCTATGAAGGAATTTGACCAAGAGGTTGTTTTGCCTAAACTCCTTCATGCTAAGATAATTACTAGACCTAAACGCAAAAAGAAATGTAGTCTATACTTGAATATTCTTCCTTTTTGTTTCTATCATAGATTTCATGATCACTCTAATGAATATCAAGCTTGACATTATAAGATTAAGAAGCTCATTGATAGTGAAATTATTTATATATCATGTGGCAATGAGTTATATTTAAATCCTATTTTCTCTAAATAACATTTATGTTCCTATTATGGAACTCCATATTATGTAAACAATGTTAGCCTAATCTTTGGGGGCTCATTGTCTTGCATAGTATTGCGAGTGATATAATAGGTCCCTTTTTCATCCTTGTCCCTACACTTGGGGGGCAAGGATGCCATCCCCTTCTTTTCTATCTTTCTGGGATCCACTTTTCCCTTGGTTAAGCAGTATCTATCTATTATGTAATATCCAATCATACATGAAAATCTTGGTTTGCATTAAGGATCTATATCCTTGATTATAACCTATTTCATTGTTTGACATTGGGTTTCCATGGTTGATAAATCTCTCACCTGGGAAACTGAATAGTGTGTTATCCCTCACAAGGGTTACTTTTTCACTTCTTGCATGATATCTCTTTTTTTACAACAATATTTCTTATAATTTGGTATATCCCTTTCTTTGACCCCTGGGGGGCAAGGTATTTTCCTTCTTTCTCTATCTAAGGATTCACTTTCCTTAGCTTCGTGGAATTTGTTTATCATATAACATTATTTCCTTATAAAGATGAATTTTTTGACTATGGATACCCTCTTATACGAGAGGTGATTATCCTAGGTCATCACCTCTTCTTTACTTTGAAAACTATGCTTTTGATAAACTCTTGCTCTTTCTTTGGGTTAGAGTTTTATTCCTTCATTCCAAGATTCCTCTTCCTCTTCATTGCAGGGGGCTTGATGATTGAATCTTTGGTCCCTCTTGTCTTAAGAAGATGACATTTTATCCTAAGCATTCCTCTATGGTGAGGGTCTTGTTGATAAGATCTCTTCCCTTTTTGAGGATTTTTTTTTCCATAAGTGACATATCCATTTCACGATTATCTATGTTCTTGGATGTAAGGGTTGAGACTCTTTGCTAAGAATATGGTATACATTGTTGTTAATCTGGATATCTCCTTACCTTGTGAAGTAGGTATCCTCTTTCTCTTCCTTATCCTGCCTAGTAGGTAGTCATGATAAGGAGGGGGGATTATATAGGGTCTCCCTTTTACTATAATTTACATTTTGCAGTATGCTAAATCCTTGGAAGGTAACACACACAAGTTTCTAAACCCTGAAGAGACACGCATTTTTACTTTTATGTTTGCTAAATCCTTGGAAGGTAACGCACACAAGTTGCTAAATCCTGAAAAGATACACACCCTTTTTATTTTTACAATATGCTAAATCCTCGAAAGGTAATGCACACAAGTTGCTAAATCTTGAATGGACACACATTTTATATTTCATAGTGATACAAGAATGTTGATCTATGGATATTTTCAAAAGCCGTCAGAAGACGCATTTACAATTGCAAGCATAGTTTATGGGTGAACCTGTTGGGGGATCTCCCTCCTTGCTGATTCATAGTAAGGTGGGCATCTTACTAGGTGAGGTAATAACTATCTCTTTTCTCTCTTTCACTTTCATGCTAGTAGGATTAGATCATGAAGCTATGTTATATATAGTGTTGTTCTTGTCTTGCTTATGTAATCATGTATGTTTATATGATTGATTGCTCTTTATTTCCATATCTTTATGTATATATGTTGAGTTATAATCCTTGGTTTGGGGGCTCATATCCCTGAATTAGTGATATTTTATCTCGTTGCAATCCACCAGGATCTCTTTCTTCTAACTTTACTGTGAGCACATTTGATTTCCATACTACCGCTAAAGTGGGGGCTTAATGTATCATCTTAAAATGGAAGCACTTCCATGTTAAGAGTGTTTAGCCCTCCTTAGGGGATTCTTTTGGCCTCCATAATACTGTCCCCTACTTTCAGCATCATCTCTTTCTTCTGTGCCTGTTTAGGACCCTGATTGGGCCTCTCCGGGCACCTTCTATCCCACTTGGCACTTTTTCCATGGGTTTTGACCCCCTGGGTCAAGGTCAACCTGGACCTTGACCTAGGTCAGGGTTGACCTTGACCCTGACCTAGGTCAGGGTCAAACTTGACCTTGACCTAGGTCAGGTTCGACCTCAACCTTGACCTGGGTCCCCCTTTCAAATTTGGAAATTTGACGGTTGTCGGAAGTCATCCAAAATTCATTTCCCGCTTTCGGGTCGGCTGTTTTGGGGTTTCAAAGTAGTAAATATTAAATTATATTTAATATAGGTCCTCTTCTAGGGGTATGGGTCTAATTGGAATTTAATTCTCCTATGTCAGCCTCCTTAGAAGATTGTGCCCTAATTTCATATAAAAGGGAATCTTTCTCTCTCATTTTCTCTAAGTCTTCCAAGTGCAAAAAGCTCTAACCAAGATTTTGTCAAGAAGCAAAAGATTCAAGAATCCATTATTCTACATGTTTTCAAGCTCTCAAGGTGTTCAAGTCTCCCTCCTCAAGCATTCAAGTTCTCCATTGAAGATCAAGGATTCAAGCTCTCAAGCCTTTGAAGGGATTTGGTTCAAGCATTCAAGATTTATCATTCAAACCCTAGATCTAACCATCATGATGGTGTGATCTTCCTTCAAGATCCTTTGTTTATCCTCAAGACTCTTTCATCATCTCTTCAAGGTGGATTCCAAGCATACAATCATGGAGGTTTATGGTTTCTAAAGTCTATGCTTTCATACTTACATACTTGCTTACATTTAAATTACAATTACATATCTATTCAATATCATAGCTTCATTGTTAGATTCAATTCTACTACTTGCTAGCATTCTTATTTCCATTATTGATTTCAAGGTTGATTCCTAAATCGGGGTTTGAATAAGGGGTTTGACTAAGGAAAACCCCTCCCCCACAATAAACAAACCTTTTTTTCTTGTAGGTACAGGTTCAAGATTACAGTTTTGAGACTAGATATGGATACCCTTTTCGGCAAACTTTCAGGATCTATGAACAGAGTCACTTTCGGATCTGTGCAGGTCAGGGTCAACATTATTGGGTTAGGGTTGACATTTGTGGGTCAAGGTCAACCTTTTTCATAAGATGACATTAGAACGGAAAATAATTTCTGGGTTTTGTTCATCTCTGTGTTTCCTTTTCGGATCATACTTTGGATTTTCTAGAAACTGAGTATAGACCCCATAAAACAACATTATTTGATCTGCAACATTTCAAGGTTAGTACTTTTCTATCATTCATTTCAATTCAAATCCTTAATCATTCTAAATCTATCACACATTTACACTCATCCACACCACATTTTAAGAGGGAAACCTAGGATCTCCTCCTTTATTCTTATTTCCAATAGATTGATTCACTTATGCATTGATCCTTTTTGGGTTGATCCATTTGGATCCTTCCTTTGTGCATTTGAGAATAAATGGAAATATCTTATCTTTCCCTCTACTCTAAACATTAAATGTAAAGGTGATAAGTGATTTGAGTATCAAAACACTCTTATTCCATAAGCATCATTTTTCTCCTTTACAACAACATTATTATAATTGTTTTAATCTGTCTAACTAATTAAAAACATGCAGACTAGGAGATCAAGGTCAAGTTGTAAACCTTTGATCATAGAGTTAGTGTTTTTATACGTGAAACTACATTAGGTCAATCTATCTTATAAATAGATGTTGTAATCATTCATTATGATGGATGAGAGGATGAATGTAGCCAACGAGCACATCTATGGATCAGATTGAAAGTTTCAAGAAGTAGAACAATAAAAGATGAATTTGGTTATCAAGAACCAAAAATAGAGGCTACTGAGCAACAAAGGGATTAATCAATCAAAATACGTGATACATTTATACATGTGATTTGTAATGGATCTGTAATCAATAATTCTTAGATTGCATATGTACTTAGGTCAATGAGTATTTTTGTCTACATTCTAACAAGTGTAGAAAATAGAAGAAATCCTTTCAAGGAAGGTGGATTTAATAATCCTATTGTAAATATCTTAACCAAGTACACACTAAATAGTGTTGCTAAAGCTCTTAACAAAGTAGACCTTAACAAGTCTCCACATAATACTCCTACCAGGGTAGAAGATCAGAAGTGATCAAATTGTAAGCCTTAACCGGCCCCTTCCAATCTGCAGATAGTGAAGATTTTGTGGGTGTCATCCCCACTGTAGTTTTTACCTTCTAATAGGGGTTTTTTGCGTTACCATATCTTGTGTTATGAGTCAATTAATTTCATGAATGTTTCTATGAATGTTTACATGTTTGTTAAAGTTACAGAATTTATATATCTTACACAAAGATAGTATAGAACATATGGTTGGTTATACAATTGATTACACAATGGATAAAGGTTAAAAGTGATTAAAAAAAAAATCAGAGGTATTGATTCACCCCTACCCTCTCAGTACACACGTGCCATAACAATTGGTATCAAAGCTAGAACTCTTATTTGGAAAGCTTAAAGGCTTAAGATAAAAGATCATACAATGGATAAGTATAGGCTTGACATAAGTATTGAGAATCAGAAGCTAGAAATTTAGATCTTCTATGAGTAGTATTTAAATTTTATATTTAAAAACAAATTAATTAGATATTTTAATTTTAATTTTTTTAAGAAATAAATGAGCTGTATTTAAAAAATATTAAATCTAAAAATAATATTGAAGAACAATGTAAATATTTATTTGTATTAGATTATATGAAAATTGTTATTAGATGGTTAGAAGTTTTTTCATGTAAACACCATTTAACTTTAATCATACGTAGAATGAACTTGTTAAAAAATGTAACATTAATTTTATAGATAGAATGATTAATTTTATATGACACAAATCTAAACTCGAACAAACAATGTTTAATTTGAAAAAGTTCAAGTATTGAAAAATATATAATTTAGCATTTTAATTCCATCTTTAAATACTTAAGTATTGTTGTATATTAATTTATAAAATATTTATACATGAAATGCTATTTTCCTTTCCAGAAACAATAATTTTGATGTAATAATCTATTGACTAAGAGAACAAAGAAATGAGCTCCAAGAAAATAAGTTAAACATCTCAAGGATACAAGGTTAACATTCATAGGGTGACATTATGGATGAGGAGATAAACTAATAGCATGCTATTATGCTACACTAAAGAAACATTTGACAATTTAATTTTATTGAAATAAGAATTTAAAAATTACAAAGAAAAAGATAAAACACTAAGTGTAGGCCAAGAAATAGTAACCTACAAACAATAATTAAAACATATTTGACATAATATTGATATATGATATAATTCTAAGACAAATGCTTCACAACTACTCTATGATCTAATTATTATACATTAATTTAAGTTTGACTACATTTATTATTGATAGTATTGGATTAGGATGAATAAGTCACAACTACCTTATTATCTAAATATTATAAATTATTCTAAGTTTGACTATAATTTCCTCATTTAAAATTTAAAATTATATATTAAAATATCAACTCTTAAAAAATTGGTTGTTGTTTCATTAATTTGGATATTAATGTTTTTTTTAAATTGATTCATTTTTATTAATCGTAAAAGTGGATTTTTTTTCAAAGGGTTTCCATTTTTGTACAACAAGGCAATGAAGAATTGTTAAGAAAATGTAAAAAATACAAAATGAAACATTACTACAATGATGTAGTACACAAGAAAAACAAAACAGAGAGTTCAAAGGCCTACAATATGCTTGATTGACCTAGCAATCCACACACCTAGTGTGAGATTGTAAAATAAAATTAGAAAGATTTTTTTCTTCCTTTGAATAACTATCCAAGAGACACTATTATTTACATCCTTATACAAGGAAAAAATAAAGGGAATTCCATCTTCACTGCTCTAACTTGGAGCACCACACAAGAAAAGAAGGATCAAAGATTCTCTTAGTGGTGGTCTTAAGATCTATACGAACAAGAAACCTAATAGCATCTACCTAAAGGGATATGGAAGCTAATGTAAGAGGAACGAGGATAGGATTTAAGGAAGCTCTCACATTAGGTACACCATTAAGAAAAACAACTACATAGTTATAGTATTGAAAGATGACAATATAGTAGTATTCTAAAAAGTTGTAGGAAGATTGTGAAAATGCTAAAGCATTTGGCCTTAGGTCAATTGAGGCATGTAATTCTAGCTAATATGAATCATCAACCATCTCAAAAGAACCATCAACCGTGAGATGGTGAGACAACTGAATATACATTAATAGTATTTTTCAAGATATTATCTTAATAGTAGGTATTGTCATATTGTGATGGTTTAAATGTATTGTTTTTGTTCTAGCCATTAAGATTCAAACTTTGTTATAGTGTTATTACTGACTATAACATGTTGGGAATGAGATCCTCATTTATAATCTTACTAATTCATAACTCTGAATCCAAAACATTTACCACTTATAAAATAAATTATCATCCAAAATCCAAAAGAATCTTAAGAAAAACAAAATCACTTAAATACTTTCGAATCATGCATAGTCAAAGTTAAATTACACATAGAAACAATACATTTCTCCATCTATACATTAGACTAACATCTACATGCTTGACATGATTGCACTATCATTCTTTTCTCTAAGGGATTGGGTTCCATGAAGACAAGTAAAAAAAAAACATCCCCAAGCCACTCTATGATTCCAAGAAAAATCAAAACTCAAGAGGGGTTATGGAACCTCAACGAGATTTCCCTATCATGAAGCAAAGGTGATCTGCAGAGAGGGCAAGTGTTATGAAGTTGGAACACCCATTTCGCCAAGCAATCTCTATGAAATATGTGACAACAATTACAAAGTAATCTTATCTTGTCATCTTCCTCAAAGGAGCTCAAGCAAACGGCACACAAAAAGTCATCCTCCATCACACTCACCCTTTCTCTGAATGCAATCACATGCAAATCAGAAAAGGAGTAAGTTTGGGAGCATTGCTGCCATAAAGAACTCTGATTCTCCACTGGGTTGGCCAAATAAAGCTTACAAAGAAGCCAAAATATGGTCTTCTGTGTAAAGGATAAAACGAACACAAAGTGGATGATAAATCGTGGGATATGGATGCCATTAAAGTGAACACAACATCCCATCATGGATAGTAGATTGTGTAGTTAATGGCACCCCCTTGATAATAAAAAAAAGAATGAAGGAAGAGGGACATTTATGTAGGATAATGGATGACTTATTCGTCTACAAGTGGATGGTGGGGAAAGGTTGTGATGTTCTCACAGGTAAATGATTGAGTGGTCTGAACCATTTTTGGGCAATTAAAATATTCTGATGAGAGCATAGACACAATCCTTTCACAATTATAAATAATTTGAGTTTTATTACTATTTTCTCAATGAATTATTATTAGAATACTAATGTATATGAGAGCATAGACACAATCCTTTCACAGTTTTAAATAATTTGAGTTTTATTACTGTTTCCTCAATGACTGATTATTAGAATACTGATGCATATGTATGATTTATTACAGGTCAACAGATGAACCAATGAAAGTAAATAAATAATTTGTCCAAATTTCTAAGGTATATTATTTTTTGAAATTTTTCTTAAAATATCAAAATAATTTATCTACCTTTCTATTACATCAATGTTTGAATATTTTTATTATTGTATATTGATACATAAGCTATGGAATCTTTAGCTTTTTTATTACTTATTTTTTTGATAGAGGATTTTTTTAATCTATAAAATCATTTTAGCTACCAAATACGGGAGCCAGGGACAATCTTGACCCATTTCTTATGATGTTAGAGCCTCGCACTCATCAAGACTTGATCCCAAGTGAACTCTTTAAGAATTTTTCACTCTTTAAGAATCTTTCCACTTCACTAGCAATCAAAGACCCATTGACAACCTTTTTATAATGGATTTATATAACGGTTCTCTGTAGTCGTTACCTAGTCTCTTTCAGGATGTGGTGGGGTCAGCTGATAATTTGGCTATTATGGAGACCCATGAGAGCTCTGTTCATCCCCTCCTGAGTTTTGACGGTTATCAGTGGTTGTCTATCTTCAGGGAGGAAGTTCACTCTTTAGGTGGTGTACGGGGCTCCAGAGGAGTTGCTTGCTTGATTAGGGACAACCTCTTCAATGCTACTTTAATGGTTCATTCAGAAACACATGCTAGATTCATGTGGATCTGTGTATGTCATGCCAACCACCACTAGAGAGACATATTCATCTCGGTTTGCTACTTTCCACTGGCCTCCTCGCCATACGCCATTCATAGTGCTGAGGATGGGGACCCATTTATTGATCTGATAGAGTGCATTTCCAAATTCAGTGCCTTGGGGGACACCATTATTTTGGGAGACTTTAATGCATGGACTAGGGAGCTGCAGACCCTTATACATGACCGAGGTATTGAATGGACCTATACCTCAGAACTGGATCCTGCCAGTTTGGGGATTCAACATGTTTTCGAGGATTGTGATGGACCTTTATCTATTTATTATCGTCACCTCCTCCAGCTCTGTGAGTCTTCTAATTTGTTTATTCTAAAAAACCTCTCTTGCTTTCCTGGTTCTAAGCTTTTCACATGTTGGCCGCACTGCAGTGGTGCTAGTGTGGTTGACTATGTTATCACTAACGCTTATTTTATCCCTTCCATCCACCACTTCACTATATCTCATCTTCCTTTAGCCAACCAAACTTTTCTGAGCCTTGCACTTCACTTTTCTCCTCCCTCCCTCTCACTCATCTCTCCCTCCCCATCCCCTGACTGTCCTTGATCATTCTCCTACCCACTTCCATTTTGGGTTTGCCGAGGGCAACTGTGATCTCTTTACCCTCCACCTCTGTCATCTCCTCTCACCTAAGATCTTTTCTGACTACTTCCATGCTTCCTCCATGTTTGACCTATTGAATACAACTATTTGGGAGGTGGATTTCCTCTCCATCCCTCACCGCCCTATCTTTAGATCTACATGCCAGATTACTTTCCCTTTAGATTGGGGGCCATCTTTGATTTGGTTTGGTTTATTCACCGGCTCCATTGTTTTGCAGAATCTAATGACGGTCGCAACAGATACTCCTACCTGGCCTATTGCTCTTCAGTGGCGCTTTCCAAGTCAGACCCCTCCCCTAGAGCCCATTGTTGGTATGCCCAGACCTCTTCCCTTTTAGGTTCCATCAGGATTGACATTGATCACCTCCCCCCTATTAGTTCTTGCTTGACGCTCTGGCTCACCTCCTCCCTTCTAGACCGGAGTTGAAGAAACATGTCAGACTTGACATATATAGGTAGTATATTACCATGACCTAGATCAACCCATGTGGGGGTCTACGCCTGAGGATGGCTTTTTATGCTTAGCACTTTCTAGACATTTGGGATGGGATTATTGTTCATCCTAGATACGTATCTCAGCATTGGTGCCACACTCTTTGCATCATGCTGGGATCTTTCAGGGTTGGATCTCATTGTCTTTGGGCCCAGACAAACCATCACATTGACAGAGATGATCGGATTTGCAGGTTATGCACCCTGGTCGAGATTGAGACTGAGACACACTTCATCTTCTGTTGTCCTACTTACTATGAGATCAGAGGGAGATTCTATTTCTTATTCAGAGCATGCAGTTCCTTGACTGCTTTCTTCATCTACATTAATAAGAGATGCCTAGCATTTTATCTCTGTGAGACTGTACAGCTCTGTGAGCATAATCTACAACTTCTTTTCCCATAGAGAAAAATATTTGATCAGCTCATTATGACATTATTCTTTCCCTTGTCTCCTTTACGAGGGGTGAAGCAGCCTCACATTGCCTCCATCACCTATCACTCTAGATCTGTGAGACCGTGCAACACCTTTACCCATCAGCGACACATCTCTATCAGCTCACAGCGATGACCCAAGGTTCCTACTCATCTGGATCATTACCCTTTAGTGTTGATTTTCTTACTGCCTAAAAATGATCCTTAGTCCTTCTCTTGTGTCTGTTCTTCTTGCTTGTTGTTTCTTGTTCTCTTCTTTCTGTTTTCACTCTTGGTTGCTTTCCTGACCACTGTTTGGTGGTTTGTTGGTTCACTGTTCCTTTTGCTTACATTTCCAATCCCTTAGAACCTTGTTGGTCTCTTATTGGACATTAATAAATTTATCTTATCTTACCTCATCTATAATGAATTATAAACCAATGAATTTAATTATTCCCTTGAGTTCACACACA
The DNA here is from genome assembly GCA_018584345.1 of Thuja plicata. Classification (NCBI taxonomy): domain Eukaryota; kingdom Viridiplantae; phylum Streptophyta; class Pinopsida; order Cupressales; family Cupressaceae; genus Thuja; species Thuja plicata. The sequence goes on along the minus strand of MU227510.1, from coordinate 351,254 downwards.
TACTTAAACAACCTCTCTTCAAACAAATTCAAAACTGTATATTAGCCAAAACATCAATTTTTGCTTTCCATTCAAGAATTTCCATTTTGAGTTCCAAGAGAAGAGGATTTGAGAGAGGGATTTTTTTCTTTTTTAAAGAAAGGTAAATTCTTTTGCCTAGAGCTATTGACACCCTAGTGAGGTTTGAACCTTGATGGAAAGAACAACAAGACCACAACTAACCATCACAACATGCCAATGTTGAGAGAGATTTTTTGAGAGAAGAATGAATAATCTTGATTTCTTTCCCTCCTTTTCTTCATTGCCTATTCATTTAAAAAAACTTTATTTTTTTAAAATCTTTTGTAAATAAAATTTTAAAATAATTTAAATAAAGGCACATTATAAATTTACTTCCATCCATTATTGAGTTGATAATAATTTATTTAATTCTCTTAGGAAATCAAATGCAAACATTATTTGTCACAAGACTAAATAAGAATGATATTATTTCTTCCTTTGAAGCATAATTAGACATCGTTATAATAAACATACATTTTAATATAAATTTTACATTCAAGGTATTAAAATATAAATAAACAAATGTAAAATAATCACATATAAGTTAAGAGTAAATTGTATAACATAAGTATTGTAGAATCACATTTGATTTGATTTCAAGCTAACATAGGAATACATAAGATCCATGTGTCGTAATTGAATCAAGTGATATAAGAGTTAACATATAGTAAAAAAATACAATTGTGGATGTCTCATCTATTACCATAATTAAGGATTATCCTTTTACCATACACTTAGATCACAATACATACTTAATCATATATAATATTTTAAGCAAGTAATGAATACCAAACATTAAATCACATATTATAAATCCTCTAAACATTATAACTAGATTGAATAATTAATTAAAATAATAATGATGGAATAATCGATAATCAACCATATACAAACCATGCATGATAGAAATACTTGCATAACATACATGTATAAATATAAATCTAGTGGAATGGTAAAAATAAAAGATCTAATCATATAAGTAAACACATAATATTGGTTTAACCATTATCAAAGTAAAAATATTAAACCTCATTAGGAATGTCTTGATGACATAATAACCAAAATCCTGAACCTTTGAAATGCCAAGAAGATGTCCTATTCTTATCCTATCAGAAGTTCAAACATGAAGAGATATGAGCCATGAGTAAATCTAAGGATATTCCATCTCCTCATCTTGGACCTAGACTTCTTCCTATAACTTCTATTCCTCCTAGATATGCTACAATCTTACCACCTATATCTTACAAATGCCCAACATTCCGCATCTCTCAACCTAGTGAGGTTCTTTGTATTCCTCCTTCTATAGATGAAGAAAAGGACCATATGTGGATTGATCACAAACTTTTTCATAGCTCTAATCAAACTAAGAAAAATCATAGTGTGAGAGAGTACCAACAAACACACTATACCAAGGTTGATGAACTTTCCTCCCAAACCATCTCCTTCCCTAATACACCTATATATGTGGCTAAATGGTGATCAATGGTAAACCACTAAGTCACACATATGCACTGAGAAGACCCTAAATCCTATCCTCAAGCCAAATATGATTTGTACAACCCAAGGATGAAAGGGTACAAATGCAAGATCTAGCTAAGAGGAGAACTTAGGGTGTTTTCTCTTTTGTGATCTAAGTGTGTGAAAGAAAATGATAAAATATCTTATACTTATGATTAAGAGAAGATGTAACAACAAAAAATATAATCTAATGTGTAAATTAGATGCAAGATGTAAGGAAAAGAATGTGTGTACTTGAAAATGGAAGAGGATGAAGGTGTGCAAAATGCTGAAATTATGTCTGACAGAGTCCCAAAATGTCTTGGTACTTGAATCCAATAGTTTGTGATCTACAACTCTGTAATCTGCATCTTTCTATTTTGTCTCAAGAACAGGTCGAAAGTGGTTTGACCTATACCCAAATTACTCTAATTCAAAAACAATACATAGATCTGGGTAAGGTTTGACCTATATCCAAACTGCTCCAAATCGAAGACCCATTGACAAATTTTTTATAATGACTTTTTGTACAAATTTATAATGACTTATGAACCAATGAATTTAATTATTCCCTTGAATTCACACACATACTTAAACAATCTCTCTTCAAACAAATTCCATACAAATATTAGCCACTACGTCAATTTTCACTTTCCACTCAAGACTTTCCATTTTGAATTCCAAGAGAAGATGATTTGAGAGAGGGCAATTTTTTCTTTTTTAAAGAAGGGTAAATTCTTCACCCAGATCTATAAACCAGTGACGCCAAAAAAGGGGACCTCATCCTCTTTTAAATATTCATCAAATAACACCCTAGTAACGTTTGAACCTTGGTGGTAAGAACACCAACACCACAACTTAACCATCACAACATGCCAATGTTGAGAGAGAGATTTTTTGAAAGTATCTAATGAATAATCAATTTCTTTCCCCCCTTTTCTTCATATGCCTAAATTCCTTTTTTCAAAAAAATTCTTTTATTTTTAATTATTTTGTAAACATAATTTTAAAATAATTTCAACAAAAGCACATTATAAATTTACTTCCATCCTTTATTGAGTTGATAATAATTTATTTAATTCCCTTAGGAAATCAAATACAAACATTATTTTTCACAAGACTAAATAAGAATACATATTTTTTTCCTTTGAAGCATAATTAGATAATCATTTTCGTAATTATAATAAACATAAAGTTTAATATAAATTTTACATTTAAGATATTAAAATATAAATTAAAAAATATCAAATAATCACATATAAGTTATGGTTTTGTATAACATAAGTATTGTAGAAGTACATTTGTTTTGACTTCAAGCTAACATAGGAATATATAAGATCCATGTGCCATAATTGAATCAAATGATCTAAGAGTTAACATATAGATAATAATAACCCAATTGTGGATGTCTCATATGTTTGAGTAAAATTTTATTTAACTTAATTAATTTAATGATATTGATTAATTAATTAAGTCACCTTTTTCTTTTTACACTTAAGCTAAATTTAGGAAGCTATTTTTAGGCATTTAATAATTCTTTAATTTTATGCATGCATCATTTAGGTTTTGCATTAGGATTTTTTATATCCTTTATTAAGAATTGATCTCATTGCAATAACTCATTTTGATTAATTCAATTCTCAATTATTCTATCATTCTAATTGTTTATGCACTCTCTTATTTGAGAATTTTCTCTTGTATGTGGTAGGTTATTTGAATGCAGGTGATTATTGAGCTTGTGGGAATTCACCAATCCTTGAATTCTAACATGGTATCAGAGATCCATACCTGACACTTCATGTTCGTCAATTTTGAGTTTTTTCTTACAACAAGAATTTTGTGCATCTTGGGGCAATTTGGATCTCACAATCAAATGTAAAAAGTTTGTGAACAATACAGTTCTGGGGGTAGCTGAAAAAATATGGCCCCTTTGGCACAAAAAAGGTCACCATTGCACTTAGAAGGGCCCAAAACCCCTAAATTCATATAAAGTTTGTTGATTTTTGAGATCATCAAATTTGGGTCAAAAGTTTTAGAGGGTACACTTTATGGAGTAATCCACACTGACATCAAAAAAAGTACAGTGCTGACATCAGCACATAGGAAGCCCACTACCAAAAAAGAAAGGAAAGAAAAAGAAAAAAAAAGCAAAGATTATTTTTTTAGATTTTTCAAAAGTTGTATAAAGTTTTTTTAAAACTTTTAAAACTTTTTGAAATCCTTTTTAATGCGTACATGAAGGTACTGACATAGCACCTGCACATGAAGGAACTGGCGTCAGGAGGCATACGTTTATTTTTTCCATCTAAAATTTGACGATTGTCAACCTGTTGACCAGTTTGACCTTTTTGTCATAAAAATCAACTGTTGGTTTTTTACCCATAACCTTTGTCATACGGACTCAAAATTGAGAAATTGAGACATTTTTAGAAATTTATTCCGAGCCTAGTCCATTGGTGTAAGTTAATTTTTTTATTTTTCTTTTTTTGTTGCATTTATTTCCAGTCAAAGTCAGACCTTGTTTTTTTCCTTTCCGGGGGCATGCCTTTTGCATTCAGACTCCATTTTTAAAAAATAAATAGGTGTTGGAAAGGTGTTTTAGTGCTCTTTCAAGATCTGCAATGAATTTTATCATATTTTCACTAGGTGTACAAACATCAGATATTAGGGATTTTTCCCTTTTTTTTGGTACTTTTTAGCTTTCAGATTTGTGGTAGGGTTTGGGTTCTTGTATTGTGGGAGGTATTTTTCCTCTGTTTCACATGATAGTCCCTTCCTCTATCGAGTGACTTATTCCACATAATTATCACACCTGGAAGGCATATATGACCCACCTTCTCATGTGAAGGGGGTTATGGTCCTTATTTGGATGAGGTTTATCCTTAGTTGACTCGCTCGTTCGAAGTCATTATGGACCAAAACATAATAGATGAGGCCATTGGGATGCTTTCCCTATACATTTCAGATAGTCTATTGTTTCAACTCGAGGGCCACACTACATCTCAGGTCATGTGGACCAAGTTTTAGGCACTTCAGATTGAGGCATAGTTGACCTCTTTGGCACTTGATTATTTTCTATCTATTTAGGATTTCTTGATGAAATTCAAATCACTATGCTTATTGTTACAAGGTTGTGGTAAGAAAAAAATAGAAACTGAGTGTATATACTTGGTTCATTTTGGATATTTTCTTCAACATTCTACTCCACCATGAATTCTTTGGGTCCACAATTTTCCATTCCTACCTTTCAGGTATTCTTCAATCGAATGACACGTGAGCATTCGAAGCTCACACAGTTGGAACAGAGGCTTCACTTAGTGAACCTGAATCATAGCATGTGTGTTCATGGAATACTAAAGAATCCCCCTATTTTCAAAAAATACCTCCCCAAACTCCCTTTTTGTCACCCCTCCAATACCCCTCCAATGCCCCTCCAATACCATGCACACCTATTTTTCCTATATAAACCCTCACCCCAAAAAAACCACCTACCACCTATTTGGGAAATATATTTCCCCCCTTTTCCCCCATTTTAAACCCCCCAATATGAATGCACATGATAGTATATTGCACCTTCAGTGATGACCCCGTAATAGTTAGATTTTATTCTAGGATCAAAGAACCAAACATTGGTAGCTCAGAAATATCTGGGGAAGCAGGAGCAGAGAAAAAAGCCATAGACCACAGAGCCTAGGAAGGATTCCAGTTCTTAGCACCCCTATGGCCCACCTTCTCCTAAGGGGAGAAATAAAAGAAAGAAAGACCTAAGTTTCCTTATTGTAAAACCTAAATCATGATGAGTTTCATTGATATGAGAAGAAGATAGATGGATATGCAAAATAAGTTTCAGATTTGAAATCTCTTTGTATGAAGAGAAACATTGATATTCCTTCTTGTTTTACTTCTCATAGGTCTTCTTCATCATCATCATTCCATAAAGATGGATAGGATAGAGGAATGGGTCATGCATTATGTGAAATTTCTAGTCTACACTCTTCTAGATGACTACTAGATTCAAGTGCTTCACACCAACTAAAATCTTTTGAAGATTTATTCTCATCTTTTGAGGCTTCTCCTACCCCCCACATTTTGATGGGGAAGAACACTATTATGACTATATATGGGAAAGGTTATATTGACATTGATGATGATTCATTCAATTATGTATAATGTGTTCCATCGTTTTCCTCTAACCTTCTCTCTATCTATTAATTTTTTCACAGTGGGACAGGGAAGACAATTGAGTTCACATGAGATTCAATGTACATCAGAGACAATGAGACATGTAATATTGTTGCAATAGGGACAGTTGATCATTCTTCCCACTTTTACTCTTTCTCTCATTTTGGTCCACCATCTCCACTATAAGAGAATTACTTTCTTTCTTCATGAGAGTCTATTGAGTTGAAGTTAGGTCACTTGAACTTATGTGTTGTTCATGAGACTAGTGTTGTGAATTCTATACCTTCACCTCCTGTTGAGTTTGCACCTGTTCAACAGGATTCCTCTTCATCTTTTCCTGTTATTGTATCTCCATGCATCGAGCCACCTAGTAAAGTTATTGAGGACATATCAGAGGACATTCATCTCCTCTCAGATGATAGATTCAACACATCTATTATCTCACCTTGATTGGAGATTCCATTATAGGATTCTCATGCATTCTCCTTTGAGCATCATCCAGGCCTTCTAGTTTCACCTCACATTGAGGGGTTTTCTCTTCTTTGTCTATTGCCTTTGTTTCTTCCACATTTGAGCTACATTGGTATGATCATTGACATAGGGGTTCTATCATTCTAGGGGGCTTTGGAGTGTTGATCCTCTCTCATGTTGGGGTTGGTTGTACTTATGGTCTTGAGAGAGTCTCTTGAGACATTGCATTTGTACCTTTTGTTTCCATCTCTTTTAGGAGAGGAGTTTTTTCCCACAGGGTTTTTCTCCTTTTTCTCCACTTTACAAAGATTTGGTTTTGAGTGGGTACCTCATCAGGCCTTGTTTTCGGGACCCAAACTTTTATTCTTGCATTTAGTTGCATTCATGCACTTAGCTTTTTAGCTACTCCCTAAGTTTATCTTAGGGAGGGTGTTAGTGTAAAAGGTTATTTAAATAAATTAATTTAATCATATTGATTAATTAATTAAGTCACCTTTTGTAATTGTTTCACTTAAGCTAAATTTAGGAAGCTATTTTTAGGCATTTAATAATTCTTTTATTTTATGCATGCATCCTTTAGGGTTTGCATTAGGCTTATTGATCTTCTTTATTAAAGATTGATCTCATTGTAATAACTCATTTTGATTAATTCAATTCTAAATTATTTCTTCATTCTAATTATTTATGCACTTTCTTGTTTGAAGGTTTTCTCTTGTACGTGGCAGATTATTTGCATGTAGGTGATTATTGGGCTTGTGGTAATTCACCAATTCTTGAATTTTAACATCATCTATTACCATACTTAAGGACTATCTTTTTATTGCACACTTAGATCACAAGCCATACTTAATTATATATAATATTTTACGAAAGTAATGAATACCAAACATGGATCACATATTATAAATCCTCTAAACATTAGAACTAGATTAAATAATTAATTAAAATAATAATTATGCAATAATCGATAATTAACCATATACAAACCATGCACGATAAAAATACTTGTACAACATACATGTATAAATATAAATATAGTGGAATGGTAAAAATAAAAGATCTTAATATAGAAGTAAATACCTAATATTGGTTTAACCATAATCAAAGTAAAAATATTAAACCTCATTAGGAATGCCTTAATGACTTAATAACCAAGAGCTCTATGGAGTCATAGTCCCCACCTTTTGTCAAAAATGGAGTATAGATTTGTTTTATGGTTAAATCATAGTGACAAAGCGGGGAAAAGTAGCAAGAGAAGAAAAAAACTCCAAGCACTATGATTTTCCATAATATTGAGACAATTAGGGGGCTCAATTCACTCAAAAATCATAAATAAATTAACAAAAAATAAAAATAAAATGAATAGAGTTCTCACTGTCAATACCATCATCAAACCAACCATGACAATTAAGAAATACTTTAGGTTGAAACATGTTATGAAAGACCTTATCGATTCCAACACTATAACTGTGGAGGGTGTGAATGGAAAAGGAAACAAATTTGTAGTACCCCCTAATCAAAATTTGCAATCTTTACTAATCCCTTGCCTTCTTATTCCACTAATTTTGATGATCCTAATTCACTTGATAGCATAAAATCTAATGACATGTGTGGTGAGGCCAAAAATATTGTGAACCGTATTGAGCTCAACCTATACTTAATCCTGAAATTTGCATTATCTTTGATTCAAAGGAAACTATTAAGGCACTTGATGGACCCTTATCCAATATTGTGAAAAAAGGAAATCTCTTATTAGGAGTGCTCATTTATCCAATATGTATGGAAAATGATATTATTGAGGAATATCTCTTTAAAAAACAAATGAATCAAGATACATATGAAAAATCCTATGTTTTTTTATATTAATCAATAGAAAAACATGGGTGTTGACCCTCATAAAACCACCACCCAAGGGCATAACAACCAAAAACATAGTAACATCAAAAGAAAATAAAATAATACCAAGATAAAACTAATAGGTAGGCCGCCACAGACAAAGTGATCAAATAGCCAAGGCACAATGAACTTATCATCACAATATAGTTAAAAATAATATTCAAGTAATTCCTACTCCTATTAAAAATAGAACAATTTAAATTACTACCAAAAATGATAAATTTTATCTTGTACACAGAGTCTAGGTTAAAATACCATATAAAAAAGAGAGTTTTTAAGAACCCCAAGGGGGAAAAAGTAGTTAGAACCATAGCCATCAAATAATTAAAATTTGTTGGGGGATTTGATGTCACATCCTAAATAGTGAAACATATGGCTCCAATCATCTATGATTAACTTGAATACGTTCTTGTAATTAGCTTTGTCTTCGCCATTCTGGCAAAGAACATTTTGTTGTAGAAAACATTAGGAATTAGTGAAACTGTGCATAACTTGAAGGATGAACCTTGAGATACTCATCATCTTTAGTTCCATCTCAAGAATTGTGGCTTTTAGCTTTTTCACCTAACATTTTAGATAAGCTAATTCCATAGCAGTGTTCTGACAACTAGCACAAAATGGGTTAGCATTGGTAAGGTTGGCATTTTCTTCTTCAGACATCATGTCCCCAATAAGGTCAATGAAATAAACCTTTGTGTTGTCTGAGATATGGGTGGACCTATTGTTAGTTGACTTATTAGAGCTACCAAGAGTGTCAGCTTCAACACCATCACATGCTATCATCTTTCCCTTATCATCCTTCTCATTGGTCTTCCCACTTCCCTATTAAACATCCTCCTCCTCAAAAGCATAGTCGACCAACAATTTTTTTCCTTTCCTTGTTGACCTGGTAGCACATATTTTAGACCTATGATGGTTACCTTTATCCTCATTAAAATCTTCTTCCTCCCCACTAATCACCTCCTAAACAAAAATTTTGGATTTTTTAGTGGGGGAAGGGATGTTTTACTTTTCTTTTGGTGGCAACTGATTCAGACACTTTTCCTTTCAGCCCACTGGTTTCAGGGATGGGGACATTATGGGAATAATTTTAGGAGTAGCAAGTTAGGAGGTAGTCTTAAGGGCTCCCAAGTGGTGAATATAGTTTTTCTTACTAGCCCTTCATGTGCCAGTGATGTTAGTATGTTGAGTAGAATGCAAAATGGGGGCCTCATAGACCATAATGGGTTTTGTGGGGTAGAGTGCCAAATAGAAGTTGTAAAGCCTAAAAATTAGACCTTGATGTAGAGGGATGGGATTCTTACCTTGGATTGAAGCACTCTCCTTCACATCCAAAAAAAAGCTTTCAAGAGAATTAAGAAAGAAAAATGGAAAGGAGATAATTTCATGATTTCTAAAATGGTTAAGGAGGGACATATGATAATAGTAGTAAAATTTGAAACACCTTTCAAGAGTGAAATACTTCATGATCATAAGATAAACTTGATCCCAAGGTGGTGGCAGCTATTTCCTTTCATATCTTCTTGACATCTTGATCAAAGCTTTATTTCCTTTGAATAACCTGTTGACGGGGTTTTGCTGACCGGGTCCGCCAACAGTCATAAGTTGTCACCAGGTACCGGAGATACCGACCAACTCTGCCTGCAAAGGTTGTCCAGGGAAGTTAAATTCCCTGGGCCTTCAAGCACCTGGGTGTCGGGTCACGACGGTGTGGGGTTCAGTTGCGAGAAGTGACTATTTTTGAGGGGGATAGCTGGTTTCTTCAACTCATTCCCTCTAGAGATTCAATAAGGTAAGGTCTCCCCTAGCATTCTACACTTAGCAAATAAAATGAAAAAAAGATCTTGCAGGATCAGAAACACTTCATCTAACTATAGTCATATTTAAACATCCAGAACATCAATAATACTCTGACATACTATACTAAATACCAAAGAAATACATAACCATCAGCTAGCATTTTATTAGTAGCAGGAGTAAAGAGGTCGTTGATCTATTTTAACATATCAGAGTAGAAGATATAAAGAACATAAAACATAAAATACCATTAACCTAGAAGCAGGAATGCCAACAACATCATTGCAAAGAATTCTTCCTTCTTCATTAATGTCCCTTCTAGCAAGCACTGGTGCATGATACAATGATAGCTCTAGGGGAGAGTCTAACTATTGAAAACAGAACAATAGAGCATTGAGCTCTACAACTAAAATGAGAAATCACTTTGCTATTACTGTGGAAAACAAAATCATCAATTTCGCCGACCCTTGGAAATGGGCCGGTCTGGCTATTTATACAATTCTCTTCTAACTCTAACCCTATTTTACATCATGTTTCAATAAAATACAATATCTAGGGGTCGGTAATACCTGTGCCACCCTATAAAAGACCTTGAGATAGAATAGGCCTGCTATGTCAGAAGAATGAGACAAGAATATACAGAGGAAGAATCAGCCTCGAGAGGAGAGCTAGGAAGGAGAAGGAAGAAAGCGGGTCCCCTGGGGATCGAGGCTACATGCCTCATAAATGGAAAATGCGGCACCCTATCTCCAATGTGCTAGGTGTACCTCTGAGTGGCACCTTGAGAAGACCATCCTGTCAAAAACCAACCATTGAATCGGTGTCCCATTGATGTAGCCAATCACCTTCTGACAGCCTTTATTAACCGCTTCTAAAAGCGACCGATCGGCCTCAGGGACCGGGACACGGATCACTTGAAAGAATACAAAATTTTGGGATTCGAGACTCCGAGATCCAGGAACTTACGTCCCCAAAAGAATAAAGAATACCCAATTTTGGAGTTTTCCTCGGCCTCCAGAGAAAAATCAAGGTTGTTTATTATCATTGAAAGCCTGGAGGAGGCGGGAGATGCCATCCTCGTCAATATCTTTTAGGCTAGCCCTTCGGTACTTAGCCACCTCAATTTGTTCCCCTAGGTCTGGAACATTTTCTTTAAACTCATTGGCCATTTTTGCTGCATCGTGGCCACTAAATACCATGTGAGTTAATTTTGTCATCTGGGCACCATCTATCCCCTCCGGGGATTGATACCGGGACTTTATTATTTCATCAAAACTTCTCAAAACTGAATCTTTGGGTGTATATGTATCTGTGCTAAGGGGATCAGCCCCGGAAGTATTTATTATAAAAGACTTGTATAAATTGAAAGAATATTTTACTACATTGATCTTATCTTGTAGAGACCCTACCAGTTGCTTGGTCACCTCCAATGTGAGGTCAAGTCTGGAGTGTTGGGTCCTCACAAAATCAAATGATTCATCCCCCAGAATTCTGGATTCAAAAATCATATCATCTCCCAGGCTAAGGAGTTCCTCAAGCTCTACCTTCCATGCCTGATAATTCTCGGTACCACCCTCCCATAGGTCAATGAGAGTCTCCGCTTGGTGTATAACATGCCAGGCCGTATATAAATCTAGGAGGGTGGATACTAGGAAACGCCAGGTGTTTCCTATCTGTAGGGCGACCCACTTGTCCACTACCTAGGCCTTCTTCTTCATTATGCATAGGGAATCTATGTCACTCTACGGTAGATCTTTAGAGGTGGAGGCCTCTGAAGGAGCGGCATTGATAGGTCGAGCCAGCTCAGTGAGCAACCCCGTAAGGTTTGCATTTTTTGCCTTTTCTATTTTGAGCCTCTGGGCTTCTTTCTCATAACGGGCTTCCACTACCCTTGCTGCCTCCTTCAGCAAGTCCACCTCACCCTGCTTTTCCCTTTTTGCAAGTGGTACCTCTACAACGTTATAATATCTGGGTTTCGTGATTGCTTCATCGGCGCCTGGGGGAGGTGTTTCCATAATGACAACTATTTCTCCGCCGGGCCCAGTTCGAAGGGTATGAATTGTCCGGGCTTTCTTGGCCTTTGGCAGGGCCTGGACCTGGGCCATCATTTTGGCCAGGGAGAGAGGAATCATAGGAGTGGACTGAGCTTTTCTTTTTCTTCTCTCTATTAACCATTGAGGCAGTAGGGGTGGCGTTCCTGCCAGAATTTGTTCCCTTGATTCTTCCCCGGTGCCCTGCGGCTATTGCTCCTCAGTGGTGTGGACCTCATCCATCCTTTTTCCTACGTCTTCTTCTGTAGCAATATTTTCTTCATCGACCTCCATCTCCTTAGCCTTGTCCTCTGTGTCGATTGCTTTGTCTGGACTTTGGTAGGCTTCCTCGGGGATTTTCTCTTCATACTGCTCTTCCTGTTGCTCTTCTTCTACTATCGGGGCTTCTTCCTCTACTGGTACATCTTTTGGCAGTAGGGGAGGTGTTGGGCTGAGATTTAAATTTTGGGCTGCAGTAATCACCTGCCCAAAGGTTGCTCCCGGGAGTGGCCCTTGGAACGTGGCGGCTGGGGTTACGGTAATTCCCAAAGGTCCAGTTCCCCCAGCGGTTGCCATTTGTTCACCCTGCCTTTGTTGGTCCACTCCCAGACCCTACATCGCTTGAGCCTCGGAGGCAATCTCCGGCTCTGGCTCTCTTTCTTCTTCCTACTTTTCCTGCTCCTGTGCAGGCTCTGGTTCAGGAGCTTCTTTCTCTATAGCTTCTGGTTCTACCTCTGGGACTTCTATCCTTGCTTGTCTATTGTCCCCCTACAAGTTTCTGAATTTGTCAGTTGCAAATACATCATCAAATTCCTCCTGTGCAGGGGGACTGGCCAAGACTTCTGCAGGCTCTGTTTCTTTCTCCGGCTCCAGGGAACTGGAAGAGAGGATTTCTACTTGTTGGGCCTAGGATGTTCCCAGCCTCGGTTCTGCCTTAGGCTTTTTGTTGAGCCTCTTCTTTCTCCGGGTAACCAAAGGTGGCCCCGCATCTCTTATTACTGCCGCTTCCATAGGATCCACCCCTGTTGCCTTTACCATTAGGGCTGCCAGCTACAGGGAGGAAGAGGGATGAATTGGCCCAGCCATGAGCGGTGGAGTGGCCAGCCGTGTTATTAACTTCTCCCTCATCTGCTGGGAGGCTGCCACTGATTATTTTATTTTCTCTTTGATGGGGAATTATTGCGTAGGAGGGGTTGTATCTATCTCTTTACCTTTATAATCTCTCTGCGAAGAAGTCCCGGCCCCTAGAGTCAATTTTGGTGCCGGCTACGGAGTCAATTTTGGTGCCGACTGGGCTGCCCGACGGGTACTTCTGGGGCACACCTTCTTGTAATAGGTGTGACTTCGCTCGACCACCTCTCGAGTGAAGTCCTCAATTGTGGGCCCTTCCTGGGCATCCTAGTTTACTGGTGGAAGAGTCCTTGTGTCGATCCCCTTTGCCTTGTACTGGGGATCGGTAGTGGGGGCAGCATCTGAGAAGTCTGCCGGGAACCTCTGGAGCTTCAAATTTTGCATCATGTCGGTCGTCATCCTGACATAGTGCCTGCTCTGCACCTCTACATCATCTTGGAAATCTGCCCAGAAATCCTCCATATGGATGTGATGGGGCTCTAAAGCCCGGGGCAGTGCCGTTGCAATCTTTCCATGCGGATCAAAATTTTTCCGCGCCAAATAAAATTCTCCCAAGTTGTAACTTTTTAGTTCATTGTCCGCCTTCTTTGTGGCGGCCAAGCTACATGTGTAGTTCCCATAGGTGATTGGGAATGAAATGTTGGGTATCTTTTTCAGGGAAAAGAGGGCATGCACCTCCATTATTTGCCTGCAGTATTCCAAGAGCATGATCTTGTCCCCACAGTGTTTGGGCAACAAGTAGGGTTTCCCAGAGAAGCCGGTGACCCTAATGTAGGTGGGCTATTGGAACTGAATGTAATAATGTCCATAACTATGGACCAAATTCATCACCTCCGAGGATAGGCGGTATCCAGTGTCCCAGGTGGGGTTGAGCAGATGGTAATAAATGAACGCATCATTTACCCGACAAAAACTGGGGAAGTTGGCCTCCCATTGAACTTGTGGGAAATGGTCCCATGGTGCCTTTTGTCCTGGGCCAATCCTGAGTAGGCCGTGGGCATGGCGCCTCTACTGCGCTAGGGCCCAGAAAACATAAGAAGACATGTAGAATTTCTTCTTGTTTAGTTGAAGGAACTGGGAGTCGACATGGTTGGAAATTATTGTTTCCCAGTTGAAGTATCCTCCCTTGGTGGAGATGCTAAGGAGGAAGTAATACATCCATTTAGAAAACTCTTGGGTAGAGGGCTGGCCAAAGACCCAGGCCAACGCTATCATCCCCATCTGAATGCTTTCTTTGAACTCGTAGTGGGGAATTTCTATCTTCATCCTTTTAGGGTCCCTCTTTGGAACCTTGAGCCAATGGATATTCATATATACCCGGGTGGCATCCTCCAGCTGTGTGAATTGGGCCAAGGCATCAGTCCTTGTAACCACTGAGGCCTTGGCGAATTGTGGGATTCCCAGACTTGCCTGGAATGTGACTGGGTCGAGGGATACCAGAGGAGTAGGGTATCCAGTTAGTTCTGCGGCCATGAGCATAATAGCCCAAACAGAAGAGTTGTAGTTGGTGGCCAATGTCAAGTTAAGCTCCAGAGATTGCACGGAGCATGGGAAACAAGCTTCCTTAAGGATTCTGAAGTCCCTGACATTGATTGCTAACTGATCTCCAGCCTGTCGCTGGATGTACATTATTTTTACCAAGGCCTGCATTTTTGGCCATGTCCCGACGCTGGTGTCGATAATAAGTTTGACCTTGGACTTGATCTTTGAGCCCATAATGACATTGTCTTGCATGAATTTCATAGTCAAGGGCATCTTCTCCAGGGCCTTCTCCATTTTGGACTTTACTACCGCCCTAGTGGCTAACGCGGAAGGTAGCTCTGGACTTCTGGGTGGAGAGGATGTAGATGCTTCAGAAATGCTTGGGAAATGAACTCTAGAAATCTGTGAGACAAAGCAACCGTCAGAATGCATTAATCAAAATAAATATTCTGGGGTCCGGAGATCTTACCACCGTGATGCTTGCTTTTCCTGAAAAGTCAGTTTCATTCAAAAATAGCCGAAAAACCAACGCAGCACAAACCTAAGATTTTTATTAAACATCCAGGTCCGGGGATTTTATCACACTTGGTAAAGACACGGGATGGATGATGGTTGGAGACCCGGAGCCCGGAGAAGTAACCGTTGGTGAGGACATGTAAAAAGGCAAGTCATTAAGCCCACATGGGCACCACGTGCATAGGTATTAAATGGAAGTTATGGTGATGACGACGGATCCAACTATTCAAACATGTGAAAAGTGAAGGCCACTTGGCTAGAATTGATTATGCGCATGGGACATAAATGAGGGTCTAACTGGTTTTATGGAAGAGAGAGAAAACTGCCTGTTTGAAACTGACCGAGAGCCGAGTTTCAAACAGGTGGTTTTCTTCCTTGAAACGAGTTCATGGGTGGAAAACCAGAAACACAGGTGACTCAACCAGCTTGTCAAGCCACCCAAAAGGATATACACAAAAGTTGAGGGATATATACACAAAAATAGAGGGATATATAAAGACTACACACAAGTATACACATATATACAACGTGGAACGACATCCATAGGAAACTAGGCAAGGCAGAGTATATACATCTATCTACATATTTCATAGACCGACCACCTCTATGTGGAGGGCGGACAACCCTCTAGCAGAGCCGACCCACCAACAGGTGGCAAAAAAAACCAGAAAAATAGAAAATAAAATGGAAAGAAAGACAACAAACAAACAAACGACGAAAGAAACACCAAACAAACTAGAATAAAACAAAAAGGCGGGAACAGAAACACCAACCTGAGAACGCCGAAAGGGGGGAGGAAAGGAAGGGGTTACCACGGGAGCTCTAGAACAGCTACAGTTCATCAGATGATCACAACCGCCACCATGAAGCACTCACAATCGCCTGATAAGCACTAGAAGTGTTAAGCACTGATTATCGCTAACTCTCCTGCAAATCACTCTGTAATCGCTCTAAAATCACTCTAAGTGTTTGAAATTTTTAATCATGGTAAATGTGAAAGTGACAGATAAGTTCTATTTATAACCATGGTAAAAAGGGTAATCCTCCTCCTTCCGGCAATCTCTAGACAAGAAAACCTCCAGACCTCGGGCCCGGGGATTCCCCGTGACGATACCCTTTCGGACATTGTGGTGAAGAATCCCGGAGTCCGGAGTCTGGCTCCCAACCAAGAACAACCTCCAGGACTGGAGTCCCGGAGACAAAAACCAAATGAACAAAACACAACAATGGGGAAGAAAAGCCCGGAGAAAGAAAACAAAAGGAAAAAGGGACAAGGCAAGAGCCGCAAGCAAAAACAAACAAAAGAAAAAAAGGGGGGACCCAACATTTTGCACATAAAATGTAGGGATGGGGATGCATGGCATAACATAACCTATTAAGGCTTTCATTATCATCTACCCAACTAGCCTTCTTCAAATTTATTCCTTGAGAGGAAAATCAAGTTTCCTTCACAATCATCTCCTCATTAATTTTGAAAGATATGCCCTTGACAATGAATCTCCTGTCTTCCTAGGATTCGGAAAAATGAGTAGATAAACCCTCATAAAACCCATTTATGGATTCAATATATTAAAGAACCCACCTTACCTACAAATATGCCAAATAGTGGAGTCATTTTTGAAATTTTCCATCTTACTAGGATCTATGCACACATGGTCCCCACCCATTCATATAGAAGAAAGATGATAAGTTGAATGATTCACTCTAGGGAAAAAAATTGCAACCCTTGATATGGTTAGAGAAACTTACCGTTATAATAGAGTGATTAAAAGAAAAAATAAGGGTTTGCTTTCCCAGCTGGGTGTAATCATTAATCCATCCTCCCCAAAAATGTGACTCATGTGAGGTATAGTTCCTTGCAAATGAATTTCTCTTCAAAACAGAGTCCAAGTAGTAGGCTCCTTTACAAGGGAGGAAGTAATAAATGTGTAAGTAACTATGTGCATTCAAAGTATTACGCCATCTCATTATTATTGAGCCCACCCTAAGGTTCACATAATTTCCATCATTCTCCTAAGGCCACCTAGAGTAATTATTGTATCTTAAGGGAACTTTACTGACATATCTATCAAGGCTAGTCAACATCCCTAGACTATCATACCACGTCGACATGTTCATATTGGAGTTCAAAATAAGATTTTTAGCTAAAATCTCACTCTGATCCATCATAAGTGGGGATCCGACAAGAAAAACCCCAAAACCATGAAGTACACAAAAAGAACTAGCACAACTAGACTAAATTATCTCTCCCACACCTATTATAGATTGGTCTATCTCCTCTCAGAAGAGTTTTAATATTAGCTATGAGGGATTCTTATTTTCTCTAGCACCTAAGCCCCTTGAGGTTGTAGTTTGTCACAACCAATGAATCTGCTATCATATTGTGTTTCCTATAAATATGATGAATGTCAATGGAGTCAAATCCTAAAATATGTATTTGTATATCCCCCACAATTCCATCAACTTACCAGTTGACTCAATCTAGTCCTTTAATAGCATTAATAATGATATTCAAGTCCCCTTCTATAGAAAAAAAATTGACACCAATTGATAGCGTGATCTTGAGTCCCAAGAAAAGGGCCATTGCTTCAGCTTGGTTATTTATATAATTATACAATTTTACACTATATTCTACCACTAAACCTTTAGTATCTATTCTAATCAGTCCCTGAATAGTAGAATCACTTTGAATTTTCTTTGAAGTCTCATCAAATTCAAGCTTGAGCCAACCTATTTTAGGGGGCATCATTTGGTGTTCTTACTTTTCGATTCTTTTGGAGTTTTCAAACTTCACATAAGAGTCAGCAAGGCCCCAAATTCTTACAAATTTATTTTCAAGATAAGAAGGGGGGATGGAAGGGAAAGATCAGGTGGTGAATGCAAAATTCTCCAAAAGAATTTTGTGGAAGATAAAAAAACATCACCAGTCGAGCTCTCAACACCCTAGAATATCCCGTGGTTTCTCTCTTTCCAAACGGTCCAACTCAAATAGGGAAAAAATTTGCATCCAAAGTTTCCTAATAAGAAGGTTAAATAGAATTCCCCTCCAGTTGAAGACAAGTCATCAAACTTCCCCATTTATAACCCAATCAATTTGGAGCAAGTGTTGCACCTTATTCCAAAGTTCTTGCATGAAAGGATAGTGAATAAGTAGATGACAGATAACTTCCTTGTTGTGCTTACAAAGAACATAGTAGTTTGGTTGCTGAAATCCGTGTCTAGTTAAATTTTCTTGTGTAAGGATTTTAATGTGCATGATCATTCATCAAAAGAAGTAAATTTTAGGGATTGCCTCTCCTACAAGTCTCATGTTTGAAGTAGAAGTGATTGCTGACCCTGACAACAATGAGAGATGTTCTTCTAGGACTTAGAGTCAGGTAAGTAGTCCGAAACTCAGTCTCCAAAAATACACTTCATAGTCCCACAAAGGGCACTAAACACTATGTGCGATGATATGGGTATGTCCCCTAACCATCTATCATCCCAAAAGAGAATCGTACTCGGCTGTTGTCAATTTTCCATTTTAGTCCCATCTGTATGATATTTCTGCATTTAAGAATGTTGTTTGATATCTTGGATCTATTGGAGAGCCCTTGAGTAGAAAGGAAATGGTAGAATCTTTCACTATTTAGATACTTGGCCCTCATAATGTCACACCAATTAGCATTGTGTAAAGAAATTTTGCAAGAAATTTTAGCAATAAGGGATATATTCAGATGGGATGTTTTCCTGATGCCCAATCCTCCCATTGCTTTTGGTTGACAATTTTTATCTCAACTAACAAGGGCCATCCTCTTTCTTTCTTCCATACCTGTCTAGAGGAAGGTTTATTGAATTCTATATAGCCTTTTAGCCATTAAATTTAGGATTATGAAGAGGGAGAGGAAATAAATAGGGATCCCTTAAAGGGATGTTACTAGAAGTTGCAACTTACCAGCATTTCTAAGGAGATTTCCTTTCTAACCAGCCAATTTGCACTGAGTTTTCTCAAGGATGGAGTTCTAGAAGGTGTTATAAAACTCTTTAATAGTGAGAAAAACCCCAAGGTAACTACTAGGAATATTAGCACATTGACAACCTAGTATATTTTTAATTTTATTCTATATACTATTCGAGGCGTTGAAGAAATAAATGTTACTTTTATCATAATTGATTGTCTTGCCCAAGACATAGGAATATTAGTTGAGAAAGAATTTCCAAAATTTATCTTCAATCATAGGATTAATACCAAACAATATGGTATAAGCTAAATTTCTTTAGGACAATAGGAAGCAGAGTAGAGGCAGGTCAAACACCTTGGAGTTTTCCCCCTTTAACCTGCCTTAAGAAGGTTCTCCCCAGAACCTCTGAAGAATGATTAAAGGATAAGGAGATAGATGGTATCCTTGTCTCTTACCTCTGGTGACCCAAAATAAACATCTTGGAGCACTATTAACCAAAATTGAGTAACAAACAATAATCATACATTCTTTAATCAAGCCAATCACTCTACTGTCAAAGAAAAGTCTCTCTAAAAAATTAAATAGGAACTTCCATTTGACTTTGGCATAGGCCTTATAAAAATCCAATTTAAACACCATCCTTGATTGGTGATACTTATCCATAGAATGAATGGATTCATGGGTTGTAATGGAAACATCAAGAATTTTTTCTCCAAGGAAGAATCCTTTATAATTAAAATTAATAAGAGTATCTAGTATGGGTTTATTCATATTAACCAGGACTTTAGAAAAAAATATAGATCATATTGCAAAGGTTTATATGCTTAACACACTCTAAATGTTGAGAGGGGGGGTGGGGGCGGGGGGTGAATTAACATAAACCAAAATCTCACTTAAGTAATCAGTTCACCATATAAAACATTAAGCTAATAATTAACTGGAACAACAACACAAGAAAACCAAGACTTTTATATGTGGAAAATCAAAGTGGAAAAAAGCACGGTGAGAACTTGGCCACAAAGATAATTCACTGATGTATATGTTTTGATTACAAAGATAGAAGGAAAACACTTCTTTGGACCTGCAACCAGATGCTCATTGCTAATACAACAATGAATACAAATAGGACCTCACAACTACAAACTTGTAAACAAAGGCCGACTACTAGATGTAGAGATCATCGATGGACATCTGGTAATCTGCATATCATTCTTCAAATCTATATATTATAACTTTCATTCTCCATGGGCATTGGTTAGAGGCTCAAAAATATTCCTTTATTTTAATAATCAATAACATTTAACTTAATATAACATTGGTTAAGTATGGTACTCCATAAACCATCACTGAATAAAACTCACTATTCAATACATTAACTCGAGATAACAATATCAACTTAAATCCAATAATAACATCAACTAAATAATATGCTCCATGATTACATGCTGAACCACTTTACAACATAAATGAATCACAACCTATATCAATAATTCCAAACAATGGTCTGTAACACACAAAAATTTGTAATTTGACTATTTAGATAGACCCTCACTCAGGCCATTGTAACTTTCAAACCGGATAATATTTCAAAGATCGCTCTGGTCATTGTTTAGCAGACTAGGTTTGTAACAACATATAAAAAATTGAAGTAAATCCAATGGTTAAATTGTAGGTTGTGCCCCCCGTAAAGAGATGGTTTTTACTGTCATTTCTCTCTGTCTACTAAAACCGTTCTACCATTCCATACGGGATTGTCATAACAACCCAATCCAGATGATAAAAACGGCCAGTACTACACCAGAATTCCCTATTTGCTAACATTTGGATATGCGCCCCCTCTCTTATCATCTGGGCATTATGGTGGGAGCGGAATAAAAGGATTTTCAGGAATGAAACATCAAGTTTGGAAGCAGTTCTGGATATAATTGAAAAGTCAATATCTGAGGTTGTGAATGCAAGCCTTTATAGATGTGGGTACAATCCTATATTGACAACATGGGATACTTCAGTCCTCAGAAATTGGGACAGAATTATTATCCCCATGGGGTGGGCAAATCTTAAAAAAACATCTGGGCAGTTAAACAGATCAACTATACATTGGAAACCCCCATTGGCTCACTACAACAAGTTAAACTTTGATGGCGCCTCTCGTGGTAACCCTGGTAAGTCAGGAGCAGGGGCATGTATCAGAGATTCCGAGGGAAATCTTATAGCATGTTTTGCCTCCCAATTACCAAATGGTACAAACAATGTGGCAGAAGCTAATGCAATGCTGTCAGGACTCACATTGGCAAAGCAGTGTGGAATTAAGAACTTACATGTGGAAGGAGATTCGCAGGTGATTATCAATGCATGTGTCTAAAGAGAATCATCTAATTGGAAATTGAAATATATTTTGACACAAATCTGGCGCCTCTTAGACAGTTTCCCTAATCTAACAATTTCACACACATTGAGGGAAGGTAACAAAGTTGCTGATCTTCTTTCAAATATGGGATGCGATGGAGATCATATATTAGATACAAGTGTGGATAGCATCACAAAGAAATGGCCAGATGTAATGAAGATGGTAAATATAGACAAATCATTTATTTGATTACATATTTATTAAACTCATATGGCTTGACACTTGAAGAAAACAAATTGTGGGAAATATATTTGAATTCAGAACCTGGATACAGAAATACACATGCCAAATTATGAAAGCATGATTATATCCAATCAGAAGTATGAAGTAATCCACATGAGGACTGCGATATTCTTCACATCTAATGGTAAGCATTATAATTATAACAGGTGTTGTAAAGAACTTCACATTATAATTATTCTGCGAGGTGATTGCAATTTTAAATCCTAAACCGACCAAAGGGACGCGTGGCTTAATGATTTGAGTTGTCATATTAGCCCACACTTTTTTGGGGGATAGCACATCATGTGATGATTGTGTATATTCTATTATTTCCAAATGTTTAAATGTGGTGAAATCAAATATGTGGTTAGGCATCATAAGTACACAAGCATGCTGCAAAAATATAATGCCAAAGTACAGAAGCTATTAGCTGCCAGTCCCGAGCCCATAAATTCTCATGACTAAAAAGCAAGTGGGGAGATTTCCAATCTTCCCACACGATTGAAATTTGACTATCTAAATCATACTTCGGGCAAATTGGCAACATGAATACTAAATATAATTACAGCCTCCCCTCTTTTTGGATAAACAACAGTATCTCACCTTTCGGATTCAAGAACGCTGCAACGTCCGAGGGGCCATGGAATTAAATGGTTTGGAGCCCAGCGTATGTGATCATTGTGGGAGCTTACATGCAGAAGTAATGCCAAAGAATTACAGAATTCAAATTTCATCTTCGACTTTAGAACAAGCTCTCCCATACCGAATAACAGAGGAAATTCTTGCAGGTATGTTCATATTTCACTCTGCACACGTAAGAGAAGCAATTAAAGTTGTCATTGGCAAGGAAAACATTGAACCGCGTACCAAACAGCTTATATACCCTTCACAATTAGTTTCAATTTTCCTCTTGAATGCTATGAACTTATTGCAATCAGCTCACTTACTGGAAGACATTGCTCGAAAGTTTGTGGTGTTAAAATTTTGGGATGACAATAAGTTACAGAGAGCAATGCAAAACTACAACATATGGAGCGGTCAAGCTTTGATAGGTGGTTGTTTCTCAAGGCAGACATTGTTATCAAACCATGCAGCCATGGTCACTTATGATACAATCAAAAGGGTGTTGGAAGAACAGAGAAATCTCCAAACCTCTATTGCACCGTAGACAGTGGGCCGAACATTGGGTTTGAACTCGGAAGAGCCAATTTGTAAAATTGTGGATGCATTGAATTTACTGCTTGTTAGGTCTAACACTACGGAGTCTCCATTTTCTTGCACAACATTATCACCTCTGCATCAGGGATTTGAAGCTCGAAGGCCCCAAAGCTATGTTGAGTACCCACAGGAAATATGGCCGACAACCCATTCCTTCAATAGGGATGGTTGGGTCGATTCACAACAAACCAATCAAGTATCGGGATGGGTTGATTCGCAGACACAAAATGAATCGGGTTGGGTTGATTCGCAGACACAAAACAAAGATGAAGGGGGTTGGTCATCTTGCACACACCCAGATGTCTCCCCTGAAGAGTTTGATCCAATGGAGGAATAACAAAAGTTACAGAAGAATTTTTTGTATCAAATTTTGTATAATTATAGTCTCGAATGGCATGTAGGGTTACAAAGCAAGTTGATTTTGGATTTCCTGACTTCTGATGGCACATCGACACTAGGGTTTCTTTCTACATGACCAATGGATGAAATTCATATGTGCATATGATGATTTATAAAGCGGTCTCTTCTTTATCGGCATCTCCAACATCTTTTTGAAGGCATAAAGCCCCTTTTTCCAAAGCTTGCAAATATATAAACACCGACTCGAATTCTCTTATTACTTGTGTTTATTAAAGTGAATGAGGGGGTATTTTTTGTTTCAACCACATTGTAAATGTTTTCTTGATATAAGCTGTTGAGCAGTTAATGTGGTTTCGTTATCTGACATTTTTTTAGGGTCTTTTGTAATGTAATTATCATAAGGTCAAATTCTATATATCTTGTACTGAGTAATGATGTTGGGTTTTCTTACTGGTTCTTTCCCGACTGAGCTCTTGAACCAGTTTTATTATTAATATAAATATTAGTGGTCACCCCACTTTTGCCTACAAAAAAAAAACATTAGAAATGGGATTAGATATTTTCATGGGTGCCCCTGCACCACTACCAAAGTAGCAAGATACTGCAAAGAACAAGACTTGCTTTCCTAGGGAAAAGGTACATGCAACTCTCCACAATAGACAAAGAGAAATTATCCTCATAATGCAACTAATCTATAGAATAATGTCAACCTTAACAACACACTGTTACTACCTTTTCTTCTCTAAAAATACCACTAAATAAAAACCTCTTAAACCAAGCTTCTCTTTTGAAATTGTACACATAGATCTTCACTAAAGTTCCCACTTCACTTGCTCTCTTCCTTAATTTTTTCCAAAGCACACACTTAACTTATATAGAAGATCGTGGTAGAAGATTATTACAATTAAGCTACAAGTCATCCATGACAAAAAAAAATTACAATAAGGTCCTATGCCAGAAACATCCTGACCAAAACTTAGAATGGACCGTTGAACTAGATAAGAGATAAACATTAAATACATAGGTCACACATATCATGAACCGATATAGATAAGAGATAGACATTAAATTAAATAGCCATACCGAAAATATGAAACATGATCCACTCTAAGAGAGAGCGGGACCATGAACACACTATAGATATTCTAATTCTAGATCCATAATTACTAGAAAAAATTCCATGGCCATGTCAAACGTGTAGTAACACACTCCCCAAAGTTCCACATCACTTGCTAGTTGTATCTAGACCTCTAGAAACCATGGTTAGATCCATAGGCCATGCCAGGAACAAAAATAGTTGCCAACATTCGATGTCAAAATCAATCACAACACAATTTGTGGCCATACCATAAAATGAAATAACTGCATCACTTGATTTCACTATTTCCAGAACACCAAGAAAAATGTTCAAAATACTAGAAAACACAACAACCAAGGACAAAAAGTTGAATACAATTCAAATCACATCTGAATATCTTCATCCTTGCTTTATGGAACATAAACCCTCTAGAAAACACAAATGAATAACAATCATATTCAATTGCATAACTCTTTTACTGAACATATGACATCCGAATAAAACCATAAACATCGAGACCTAAGAAAATAACTTTGAAACACTATAAAACATTATTTTCACAATCTCAAGAGTACATACCTATTTTCCACTATTTTGAATACATACTTGTCTTCCACTGTTCTATAGCACTCAAATACATAACCATACCTATCTTCCACTATTCTAAATACATACTTGTCTTCCACTATTCTATAACACTAACATGATTAGCACACAACCTTACTAATTTAGGGACCAACAACCTACTTTAGATATACCTAAACATGTCACAACAAATAATTTCAAACACAAGTGTAAGAGAAAAAACCTCCAACATCTTCAGACCACAATGTTTGACATCAATGACAACAAAAAACAAAACATATGGGTATGTGCAAGATCATGAGGGGCCAAACTATGCCCTTAAGTGGCAATGAAAAATCAGAAAATCAGGGTTAGTAAACTTGACATGAAAATTTTAACTAGCTATCAACCTAATATCAAAAAGTTGTAAGAATAGAATCTATAGGAAATTGAATGTAGTTTCTAAACTACTAGGCATTTTCTAAAAAAAATTTAATATGATTGGTGAAAAGTATAGATTTCAATGCAGTAGTACAAAACTTTCAGCAAAAAAATAAGAAGTAGGTGTATGTCTGACCACCTTAATCATAATCAAATGATAATATTTTTTTATAAGATTTTATATATAAGTAATAGACTCATGCTCGGATGTGACGCATATTTTTGTGTAATTTTATTCTAAAAAAATAATTAATTATGAATTATCTATTACAACATTTTTAGAATAAAAAAACTCACGTGTCTGACCACCTTAACTCATTGAAAAATTTACCAAATTCAAAAAAACAAAATTTTTCCTTATAGTAGGCAAAGCATAGAATGTGACACATTTTTCAGATTTCAAAAATGTTATACCGTTTGAAAGTTATAGCCGTTTTTCAATCAGTATATAAATTAACACTTTAGAGGTAACTCAATTGGAAAATAACTAATAATTACTTACCGAATTCAAAATTTGACAGAAATTATATCGATAGAAAGATGATAATCTCCTTAAGATACCCTTTTTCTTTCATCAAATTTGGGTGAAAAAAAAGTTGTCAGCTACATGGTCGAAGTCTTGAACTTAGAGAAACAGGAGAAAAACACGTTTTTGAGACATTTGAAGAGTTGACCAGGTAGGTATGGTGCACAAAGCAATACCGAGCCTAATCGGGTACCTTATTTTTTTGTGTACCCTTTTCAGGTACCCAAAAATTCTGGAAGAATTTTGTATTTTGAAGTTTCCCTCCCCTTTCTCCCTCTAAATTTGTTTTCAATCCCTTTAGATTAGATTATATATTATATATTAGATTAGATTATATATATTAAATAATAGATTAGATTATATATATTAAATAATAGATTAGATTATATATTAGATTATATAATAGATTATATTAGATTATATATTATATATTAGATTAGATTATATAATAGATTATATATTATAAATATTATAGATTATATATATTAAATTATATATTAGCTTATATATTATAGATTATATATATTAAATTATATATTATAGATTATATATATTAAATAATAGATTAGATTATATATATTAAATAATAGATTAGATTATATATTAGATTAGATTATATTAGATTATATAATAGATTATATTAGATTGTATATTATATATTAGATTAGATTATATATTATATATTAGATTAGATTATATATTATATATTAAATTATATAATAGATTATATATTATAAATATTATAGATTATATATATTAAATTATATATTAGATTATATATTAAATATTATATAATATATATTAATATTAAATGTTACATTATAAATCATATATATATATATATGATATGTATTATATATTATATATAAAATATTGTTGTATATATAATAAAATCAAGTATAGTATATATAATATATATTATATAGGACATATTGATATATAGGTTAATTACACTGGTCTAAGGGGTCATAGAGGGTTCCTAAGGGTCCTAACGCTTGCGAAAGTGTACTAGGACTCCTTAGGTCCCTTTGTAGCCCCCGAAAACACATTTATACACTCAATTGTGTTCTAAGGGGTTGTAGGACCCCTTGAGACACACTTTAGTGTTGAAATGTGTCGAAAGGGGTCATAGGGACTTCCTAGGGGTCCTAACACATAAGAAAGTGTACTAGGACCCCTTAGGTCCCTCTGTGACCTTCGAGGACATGATTGAGTGTTCCAATGTGTTCTCGGGGGTCACAAAGGGACCTAA
>MU227510.1:276849-301204 GCA_018584345.1 Thuja plicata | reverse complement strand
CTCATATGATAATTTATTTGCATAATATTGTTTTTGTTCTTCTCTTTTGTTGTGCCATAAATTTAGTTGCCCACTAACTAAACCTACGTGGGTCAAGATCAATTCTAATGATTTTGAAAGTGTTGCCTTTCTAGGATTTGTACCAATAGAATCTTTTAACCTCCTAATTAAAGATTCTATTTCTGTTTTCCCATTTTCTATTTGGTTTATCAAGTTTTCATGTGTTCCAAGAGGAGGTTTTTGAATTGGTGAGGGCAGCTGGGGTTCATTTTCTTGGTTATTTTCAGCATCCATTTGTTCATGAGGAGAAGATGGAGGGTTTGGTTGAGGATTTTCTGTGGGGATATCATTTCTTTCAGACAATTAAAAGAAAATCTATTTTAAAACTCTAATTAAACATAAAATTGAAGACAAGATAATTTTACAATCAAATTTGAAGAAAAAACTAAAAATTAAACCTAAATTTCAAAACAAATAGCATTCATGGTTGTAGAATCACTTACCTCTTCTTTCGGTTTGACCTTGTTGACATCGTGGAGCCATTTTTTCTTCACTTTGATGGAGAAAGCCTCACAATAAATCACGTACGCGCTGTTATGAGGAGGAAAACAACAACTTGGGAGAACAAAAATGAGCACAAAGTGGCTGCCCAAGCTTTTAATAAAATAAATTAGGGCGGTTTGAATTATCCAAACCATAGGGCATGTTCCCTATGGCTTGGGTACTCCAAGCCATAGGGCGTATTCCCTATAGAGTGTACGCCCTATAGGGTGTGCGGCCTAAGTGTGGATCGGGGCCAAAAAGGTATTTGGCACCTTTTTGGTCCCCCATCTTGGTGCACATACCCTGCATCTTGTTGAAGAATCTGTAGACCAAGAAATAATTTGATCTCCCCAAACATAGACATTTCAAACTCTTTTCTCATTTCATTAGGAAAGGATTTGCATAACATTTCCTTTCCCCCAAAAATGATATCATCAACAAAAATTTCAGCAATCAAAATATTACCATCGGTATCTTCTTTTAAGTATAGATTGCTATTTTCACTTGTTCTTACAAATTTAATCCTAATGAGATAGGAGTGAAGTCTTTCATACCAGGCTCTAGGAGCTTGTTTTAATCAATACAAGGCTTTATGTAGTCTACATACCATGTTTCTCTTGTCTGGATCAACAAACCCTTCTGGTTTCTCAATGTATACCTTTTCTTCCAGTATTCCATTTAGGAATGCAGATTTGACATCCATCTAGTATACCTTGAATCCTTTGCATGTAGCATAAGAAAATAAGATTCTAAATCCTTCTAGTCTATCAATGGGTGTAAAGGTTTCACCATAATCAATTCCTTCTTCTTGTGCATATCCCTTGCATACTAATCTTGTTTTGTTTCTAGTGACTTCTCCATTCTCATTCAATTTGTTTCTTAATATCCATTTCATACCAATGACATTCTTGTCATTTGGTCTCGGTACTAGTGTCCATGTATTATTCTTCTTAATCTGTTCTATTTCTTCATTCATAGCACTAAACCATTCCTCATTTCAAGTGCAATATTAACATATTTAGGCTCAAAATCACAAAGTAAACATCTAATGTTTAGTGACTTTCTTCTTGTTCTCATTCCAACCTTCTTGTCTCCTATGATTTGACTCTGTGGATGATGTCTTCTGACATACTTGGAAAGTTTTGGTTCAGCTCTATGTTCATCAATCTCATCAGCTTCTTGACCTTCATTTTGATCTCCATCACTCGGAACATCATCTTGAGGATTTTCCTAATTTTTGATAATTGCAGTTTGATGCTCGGGTGCAATGTTTTGTTGCTTGGGAGTGATACAATGTTGCTGGAGTAGAGTTTCAGGTTCTGTATAAACAAACCTTTTGTAGTCCTTTGGTTCTCTTCTACTTTCCTTATCATTCTTTTATGCAAATTCATCTATTTTCACATTTGCACTTTCAATGATTTTGTTAGATGACTTGTTAAGAAATTTATAAGCCTTTCTTTTGGTTGAATACCCTAGGAAGGTACCTTCTTCACTTTTGGAGTCAAGTTTTCCATTTCTATCATCCTTCAAAATATAACATTGACTACCAAAGATTCTAAAGTAACTTACATTGGGTGTATGACCATACCAAAGCTCATAGGGTGTCTTTTTTGTGTCCTTCAATTGTACTCAGTTTAATGTGTATACAACAGTACTGACAGCTTCCCTCTAGAAAGTTTGAGTGATGCTCTTCTCAATCATCAATGTTCTTGCACAGTCAATAATTGATCTCTTTCTCCTCTCAACAATTCCATTTTGTTGTGGTGTTCTTGGTGTAGAAACCTATCTTTTAATTTCATGCTCATTGCAATAGTTAGTGAATTCATCTGGAGTAAATTCCCCTCCTCTATTTGACCTTAAGCATTTCAATTTCTTTCACTTTGTTTTTCTACCATAGAATTATACATTTAAACATCTTGAATGCTTCTGATTTATCTTTTAAGAACATAACTGTCATCATTCTAGAATAATCATCAACAAAGAGAATAAAATACCTATCTCCATAGTAACTCTTTGTCCTCATGGGTCCACATAGATCAGTATGGACTAATTCTAGAATTGCATTAGATGTATGGGTTTTACTCTTGAAACTAGACTTTGTCATCTTACCTTTTTGACAATTCTTGCACATTATATGCTCGGGCTTAGTCATGCTCGGTAAGCCTTTGACATTCCTTTTGTTGCTTATCTTTATCATATTGTCAAAGTTCACATGACACAATATTTTGTGCCACAACCACATGTATTTTTTTCTAGCCATTAAACAAGTGGTGTTAATGTCATCAAGAAAGAAAAGGTTACCTTTTGTCTGTTCACCAGTTCTGATCAACCTTCTTGATTCATTGAAGATCTTTACCTTCTTACTTTCAAATTCTACTCTGTGACCTGAATTGTTCAGCTGTGAAACACTTAAAAAATTGTAATTCAGTCCTTTTACCCAGTAAGAATTTTCATATTTGATCAGGTTATTCAACATTATAGTTCCTTTACCTTCAACTGGACAAGGTGTATCATTTCCCATTCTTACTGAACCACCATTATAGTATTCAAAAGTTTCAAAATTTTACTTATCATCGGTCATGTGGTGAGTGCAGCCAATATCTATGATTCATACATCATTCTTACTAACCTCAGATATGAGTGTAGTTTCATACCTTTCTTCTTCTTCGTCTGAGTCATCCTTCATGGCCACAAATACCATCTCAATGTCTTCCTCAAATTCAGTGTCAGTGTCATCACCTCTGTTCTCAGCTAGGTAACAAGCTTTCTTCTCTTTGTCCTTGTAGTCTCGGGTATCTCTCTTGTCAGTTTGTCAGTTTCTTCAGTAATCTCTATTATCACCTCTATCAAATTTCTTCTCATATGACCTGTCATTACTTCTGTCATCTTTTCTTCTATTTGGACATCTTGCAATAAAGTGTCCAACCTCTTTTCAATTGAAACATACAAGTGGTAATTTACCTTTGTATTTACCTTTGTTTCTCTACAATATTCTTGCGATAATTGCTTCAATCTCATCATGTCCTTGATCCTCATTATCACTTTCACTATCATTTCTAATAACATGTCTATGATTTGAATTACTTATTTTCAAAGAAGATTTGAATGCAAATTCTATAGATGGTAAGACACTATAATCAAAATTATTCATCTCAAATGAAATCAGTCTACCAATAAGACTATCTAGAGTAACTATATTTTTTACAACTACTCTCATTTCTTGAATAGCAGAAAATCTAATAGAATACATAGGCAGTAAGGTTCTTAATATTTTACTCACCACTGTCTCATCTTCAAGTGTACCTCAAACTCCTTGGATAGAATTGACTACCTTTTTGATTCTGCAGCTATACTGAGTGATATTTTCTCCTTCTTTCATCCTTAGGTCATCAAACCTCCCTCTTAGGCTTTCTACCTTGGATCTTAGTACATTAGTATCTCCTCCATGTACCAGCTTCAACTTATCCCACATTTGCTTTATAGAGGTGCAGGTTTTGACATCTTCAAGCTCAACATCAGAGAGTGATGAGGCAAGTTCTATCATCATGCAATTATGCTCATGCTTTTCTCTTAATTTCTCAAGAGTGTGAGGTCCTGTAGGAAACACATATTCAGTATCTAAGTATTGAACACCATCATTTCCAATACCTGATAAGTGGAGTCTTATTCTAATTTTCCATTATGCAAAGTTGTCTTTATTCAACTTGGGCACATCTCGTCTATTCATCTTGTGATCTTTTGCTTGAGTTGTTAAACCCCCTTTCTAAGCACACAAGCTCTGATACCAATTGTTAGTAATAACTGAGAGAGGGGGAGGTGAATCAGTGGCCTCAAAAATATTCCAATTAATCAACCCACAAACTTAGTACCATAATATTAAGACTCTAGTTATCTTCAGTCATATAAGATGAATGACTTCAATTATACTTATTAAATTACTACTACTCAGAATTCTTTGTTAAACCTTATTCTGTATGTTTACTAAATAGAAGTCTTTCAATTTACCAAAAAATAGTAAATTACTTAGAGTATACCGATCAATCCAGATTAGCTATGTGTAATGCAAAACACTAAATTAATGACTCATAAACACATTGACACATGGATTTTTAACATGGAAACCTTGTTAAGGGAAAAACCACTTGGGACAGATAACCCAAATTTTTCACTCTTCTGAAGTGAGCTCAGTGAAGAGCCAACCCCGTTAAAGGTTACAAACACACTGTTAAGTGTGACCTTGTTAGAGGATTTAAAAGATTAGTTTGTCACTTGATATCGAACATTTCTATGCTAGCTTCCTTTTCCAAACTCTTCTAGTTTGTCAAATGGTATTTGACATCTCATGCTATCTTCATGATCAAAATTTTTGATACACCTTGGGATGTATCTCAATATAGAAAGGATCTTTAAATCATACTCAGTTAAGACACTTTCTGTATCAAGGTTAAACTGAAATAGTATGATCTGTTCACATATACAAATTATACTTGCAGATTTTTAGATCTATTGTAAGCTCATAAAACCAATCTGATCAATATATATTTTCACTACCTTTGCTCCACTTTTGTTCTGCTCGGTGATGCTATGCTCTGTTTCTCGGTGTCTGCAGAAATATTTAGCCCTTTCCTTAGCTTGATTGATCAGGACTGTATGAATTTGTTCTTCATCATTTTCTCTCCAGCATCCTCTTTTTCATTCACTCCCCTTAATTCATAATGAAATAAGTTGTCTCTTTATGGACATGATATCATCATTTCTAGGTTCTTGATTTTCTTGATCTTGGCGTGATCCACAATCTTAGCCAATTTGATTTAAAGTAAAACTCCTATTTTATCTTACAGAGATCTTCTTGCCAACTGGAAAAAACAACTTTAAATCCTTTACTTATGTCTGGCTTTATCTTGTTGATGAGAATAATGATAACTACCAGTTAAGTCTATATTTAGCTCTGCCAGATAGATCTTTTGTCATTTCTGAACTTCAGTTAACTTTGGTGTTTTAACTCTTGTTAGCTTCGGTCAACACTCCAGTTCTCCTTAGGCTTCTTTGTCAGGGTTTCCTGTCCTTCAAGCTTTTCTGTCACTCGGGTTACACTATGATTCTGGCTGTTAGGTATGATTGTGATTTGGCTCATCAGTAATGCTCGTCAGTTTTCTTGCCCGGGCATCAATGTGACTTAACTTTCGATGATCTCTATCCATCGGGTTCCACTACCCATCAATGTTTGTAGTCACTTAGTGAATGCTTTTCTTTTATGCATTACTGAAATCATAATCTTTATCTCTCTGATTCTATGAATTCTTTGACACTTTGATTGTAATCGATTAGATTATATCAAGTTGACATCAATGACAATACACTCCATTAACTAATTTAATGTCTTGCATTATCTTTCTGCATTTCGGTGATCAAATTAACATCTTCAAACATTCAATCAATTATATGTCATCAAAACCCCCCAATATGAATGCACATGATAGTATATTTCACCTTCAGTGATGAGCCCGCGACAGTTAGATTCTATTCTAGGATCAAAGAACCAAACATTGGTAGCTCAGAGATCTCTAGGGAAGTAGGAGCAGAAAAAAGCCACAAACCATAGAGCCTAGGAAGGATTCCATTTCTTAGCACACATCTGGCCCACCTTCTCATAGAAGGGGGAATCAAATAAAGAAAGACCTAAGTGTGCTTATTGTAAAAGACAAATCATGATGAGTCTCATTGATATGAGTAGAAGATGGATGGATATGCAAAATAGGTTTCAGATTTGACATCTCTTTGTATGAAGAGAAACATTGATATTCCTCTTTGTTCTACTTCTCATAGGTCTTCTTCTTATTCATCATTCCAGAAAGATGGATAGGATAGAGGAATGGGTCATGCATTATGTGCAATTGCTAGTCTACACTCTTCTAGATGACTACTCTAGATTCAAGTGCTTCACACCAAATGCCATCTTCTGAATATTTATTCTCATCTTTTGAGGCTTCTCCTACCCACCACATTTTGATGGGGAAGAACACTATTATGACTGTATGTGGGAAAGGTTCCATTGACATTGATGATGGTTCATTCAATGATGTAATATGTGTTCCATCCTTTTCCTCTAACCTTATCTCTATCTATCAGATTTTTCATAGTTAGATAGGGAAGGCAATTGAGTTCACATGAGATTCAATGTACATCAGAGACAATGAGACATGAAATATTGTTGCAATAGGGACATTTGATCATTCTTCCCGATTTTACTCTTTCTCTCATTTTGGTCCACCATCTCCACTGTCAGAGAATTACTTTCTTTCTTCATAAGAGCCTGTTGAGTTGAAGTCAGGTCACTTGAACTTATGTGTTGTTCTTAAGGATAGTGTTATGATTTCTATACCTTCACTTCCTATTGAGTTTACACCTGTTCAATAAGATTCCTCTTCATCTTTTCCTGACATTGTAGCTCCATGCATCAAGCCACCTAGTAAAGTTATTAAGGATATATCAGAGGACATTCATCTCCTCTCAGATGATAGATTCAACACATCTATTATCTCACCTTCATTGGAGATTCCATTATAGTATTCTCATGCATTATCCTTTGAGCATCATCCATGCCTTCTAGTTTCACCTCACATTTAGGGGTTTCCTCTTCTTTGTCTGTTGCCTTTGTTTCTTCCGCATTGGAGCCACATTGGTATGATCATCGACATAGGGGTTCTATCATTCTAGGGGGATTTGGAGTGTTGATCCTCTCTCATGTTGGGGTTGGTTGTACTTATGGCCTTGAGACAGTCTCTTGAGACATTGCATTTGTACCTTTTTTTCTCCATCTCTTTTAGGAGAGGAGTTTCTTCCCACAAGTTTTTTCACCCTTTTCTCCACTTTACAAATATTTGGTTGTGAGTGGGTACCTCATCAGGCCTTGTTTCTGGGACCCAAATTTTTATTCTTACATGTAGTTGCATTCACGCACTTATCTTTTTAGCTAATCCATAAGTTTATCTTAGGGGGGTGTTAGTGGAAAAGGTTATTTAACTTAATTAATTAAGTCAACTTTTTATTTTTTCACTTAAGCTAAATTTAAGAAGCTATTTTTAGTCATTTAATAATTCTTTCATTTTATGCATGCATCCTTTAGGGTTTGCATTAGGGTTTTTGATATCCTTTATTAAGGATTAATCTCATTGTAATAAATCATTCTGATTAATTCAACTCTCAATTATTTCTTCATTCCAATTATTTATGCACTTTCTTGTTTGAATATTTTCTCTTGTACATGGAAGATTATTTGCATGTAGGTGATTATTGGGTTTGTGGTAATTCACCAATTCTTGAATTTTAACATCATCTATTACCATACTTAAGGACTATCTTTTTATTGCACACTTAGATCACAAGCCATACTTAATCATATATAATATTTTAAGAAAGTAATGAATACCAAACATGGAATCAAATATTATAAATCCTCTAAACATTAGAATTAGATTAAATAATTAATTAAAATAATAATGATGCAATAATCGATAATCAACTATATACAAACCATGCACGATAAAAATACTTGTACAACATACATGTATAAATATAAATATAGTGGAATGGTAAAGATAAAAGATCTTAATATAGAAGTAAATACATAATATTGGTTTAACCATTATGAAAGTAAAAATAGTAAATGTCATTAGGAGTGCCTTAGTGGCTTAATAACCAAGAGATCTATGGAGTTGGAGTCCCCACCTTTTGTAAAAAATGGAGTATAGATTTATTCTATGGTTAAATTAGAGTGACCAAATGGGGAAAAGTAGCAAGGGAGGAAAAACAACTCCAAGAAATCTCATTTTCCATAATATTGAAATAATTAAGGGGACTCAATTCACTCAAAGAACATAAATGGATTAACAAAAAATAAAAATAAAATGAATAGAGTTCTCACTATCAATACCATCATCAAACCAAACATGACAATTAAGAAATACTTTAGGTTGAAACATGTTATGAAAGACCTTATTGATTCCAACACTATAACTTTGGAGGGTGTGAATGGCAAAGAAAACCAATTTGTAGCACCCCCTAATCAAAATTTGCAATCTTTACTAATACCTTGCCTTCTTACTCCACTAATGTCGATGAGCCTAATTCACTTGATAACATAAAATCTAATGACATGTGTGGTGATGCCCAAAATATTGTGAACCTTATTGAGCTCAACCTAAACCTAAGCCTGAAACTCACATTATCTTTGATTCAAAGGAAACTATTAAGGCACTTGATGGACCCTTATCCAATATTGTGAAAAAAGGAAATCTCTTATTAGGAGTGCTCTTATCCAATATGTATGGCAAATGATATTATTGAAGAACATCTCTTTACCAAAAAAATGAATCAAGATACATATGAAAAATCCTATTTTTTATATTAATCAATAGAAAAACAAGGGTGTTGACCCTCATAAAACCACCGCCCAAGGGCATAACAACCAAAAAAACACTAACATCAAAAGAAAAGAAAATAATACCTAGAGAAAAACCATAGGTAGGCCACCACAGACAAAGTGGTCAAATAGCCAAGGCACAATGAACTTATCATCACAATATAATTAAAAACAATATTCAAGTAATTCCTACTCCTATTACAAATAGCACAATTTAAATTACTACCAAAAATGATAAAGTTTATCTTGTACACAAAGTCTAGGTTAAAAGACCACATAAAAAAGAGAGTTTTTAAGAACCCCAAGGGTGAAAAAGTAGTAAGAACCATAGCCATCCAAGAATTAAAATTTGTTGGGGGATTTGATGTCACATCCTGAATAGTGCAACATATGGATCCAATCATCTATGAGTAACTTGAATATGTCCTTGTAATTACCTTTGTCTTCACCATTCTGGAAAAGAACTTTTTGTTGTCGAAAACATAAGGAAGTAGTGAAACTGTGCATAACCTGAAGGCTGAACCTGGAGATACTCCCCATCTTCATTTCCATATGAAGAATTGCGGTTTTTATCTTTTTCACCTCAATTTTTAGATTAGCTATTTCCATAGCAGTGTTCTGACAACTAACACAAAATGGGCTTGCATTGGTAAGGTTGGCATTTTATTCTTCAGACATCGTGTCCCCAATAAGGTCAATAAATCCTCCTTTGTGTTGTCTGAGATATTGGTGGACCTATTGTTAGTTGACTTATTAGAGCTACCAAGAGTGTCAGATTCAACATCATTGCATGCTATCATCTTTCCCTTATCATCCTTCTCATTTGTCTTCCCACTCCCCTATTAAACATCCTCCTCCTCAAAAGCATAGTTGACCACCATTTTTTTCCTTTCCTTGATGACCTGGTAGCCAATATTTTAGACCTATGACTATTACTTTTATCCTCATTAACATCTTCTTCCTCCCCACTAATCACCTCCTAAACAAAAAATTTGGATTTTTTAGTGGGGGGAAGGGATGTTTCACTTTTCTTTTGGTGGCAGCCGGTTTGGACACTTTTCCTTTTAGCCCACTGGTTTCAGGGATAGGGACATTAGGGAAAGAATTTTAGGAGTAGCATGTCAGGAGGTAATCTTAAGGGCTCCCGAGTGGTGAATATAGTTTTTCTTACTTGGCCTTTGTGGTGTCAATGATGTTAGTAGGTTGAGCGGAATGGAAAATGGGGGCCTCATAGACCATAATGGGTTTTGTGGGGTAGAGTGCCAAATGGAAGTTGCAAAGCCTAAAAATTAGACCTTGATGTAGAGGGACACGTTTCTTACCTTGGATTTAAGCACTCTCTTTTACATCCAAAACAAAGCTTTCAAGAGAATTAAGAAAGAAAAATGGAAAGGAAATAATTTCTTGATTTCTAAAATGGTTAAGGAGGGACATATGATAATAGTAGTAAACTTTGAAACACCCTTCAAGAGTGAAATACTTCATGATCATGAGGTAAACCTGATCTCAAGGTGGTGGCAACTATTTCCTTTCATATCTTCCCAACATTTGGATTGAAGCTTTGTTTCCTTTTGATAACCTATTAAGGCTTTCATTATGCACTACCCAACTGGCCTTCTTCAATTTTATTCCTTGAGAGGATAATCGAGTTTCCTTGGCAATCATCTCCTCACCAATTTTGATAGATATGCCCTTGACAATGAATCTCTTATCTTCCTAGGAGTTGGAAAAATGAGGAAATAAACCCTCATCAAACCGATTTATGGATTCAATATATTAAAAAACCCATCTTCCCTACAAATATTCCAAATAGTGGAGTCATTTTTGAAATTTTCCATCTTACTAGGCTCTATGCGCACATGGTCCCACCCATTCATATAGAAGAAAGATGATAAGTAGAATGATTCACTCTAGGGAAAAAATTGTAACCCTTGATATGGTTAGAGAAACTTGCCATTAAAATAGAGTGATTAAAAGAAAAAATAAGGGCTTGCTTTCCCAGTTGGGTGTAATCATTAAGCCATCCTCTCCAAAAGCGTGACTCATGTGAGGTATAGTTCCTTGCAAATGAAGTTGTTTTCACCACAGAGTACAAGTAGTAGGATCTTTTACAAGGGATGAAGTAATGAATGTGTAAGTAACTATGTGCATTCAAAGTATGATGCAATCTCATTATTATTGAGCCCACCCTAAGGTTCACATAATTTCCATCATTCTCCAAAGGCCACCTAGACTAATTATTGTATCTTGAGGGAACTTAACTAACATATCTATAGAGATTAGTAAACATCCCTAGACTATCATTCCATGTCAACAGGTTCATATTGAAGTTCAAAATTTGATTTTTAGCTTAAATCTCTCATTCTGACACATCATAGGTGGGGATCCAACAAGACAAACCCCAAAACCATGAAGTACACAACAAGAAATAGCACAACTAGACTAAATTATCTATTCCACACCTATTATAGATTGGTCTATCTCCTCTCAGAAGAGTTTTAATATTAGCTGTGAGGGATTCCTATTTTCTCCAGCACCTAAGTCCCTTGAGATTGTAGTCTGTCAAAAAAAATGAGTTTGCTATCATATTGCCTTCCCTATAAATATAATGAATGTCAACGGAGTCAAATCCTAAAAGATGTCTTTGTATATCCCCCACAATTCCATCAACTTACCAGTTGACTCAATCTAGTCATTTAATAGCATTAATAATGAGATTCAAGTCCCCTTCTATAGATAAAAATTTGACACCAATTGATAGCGCGATCTTGAGTCCCAAGAAAAGGGCCATTGTGATGCAGAGGGCATCGATGGTTTTCCATTCATCTGCATATCATTCTTTAATATGAAAATACATAATCTCTTTATTTTTTATAGACACTGACTTGGAGGCTAACAATCCTTTAATACTCTAATAACACTAATAATATTTACTTAAAAAATCTCCACAACCTTCGCTGAATCAGAGCTCACCAACAATTGATTTACATTCACTGAGTTTATGTCACGACTCGACCCTTGTGACTCATCATTTTTGGACTTGTCATGAGACATTTTGACTATGTTGACCCAGTCATTTTGATTCGACTAGGTCATTTTCCATAGATGCTATGTTTTCTAGTTGATCTTCTCATTGTGGTTTAAATTAGCGGTAATTGTAAACCTTAGATAAGTTATGATGAATAATATCGTGAGGATGCTATATGATGTTTTATAGATGTTCATGTTATGATTTCATGCATATATGATGAACTATGACATAATTACAATAAATGTGTTGATTATGGATAATGGTGTTTAAATGAAATGTTTTAACTTTTGATTAATGATTAATCATGCACTGATATAGTGTTTCAGTTTCGAGTATGTCTGTTGAATGCAGGATGAAGGCAGGAGTGTGGTTGAGGTAGAGAAGGCTAGCTCCCAGTTCTGGAAAATACGAATGGTCTGGTTGGCCTGGTCCTTGCACACACCACCTAGAAAATTTCTTATTTTGCTAACATGTTATTTTCTTTTATTATATTGTTTTGAAGGTCTATGTGAATGGAAACAAAGAAATGAAAATTTTAAATTTCACCTGGGCACTTATAGTAGATGCGTTGTTTATATAGGGTATTGCTTCTTATTTTCTTCTATTTCTCTCTACAATTTAAATGTGAACCTTAAGAAAATGTAAAGAAACGATTACCTTCCAAATGCATGTTTTGCTACATATGTGTGGGTTTTGTTTTGGAATTTATACACTCATATATTACTGAAGTGGAAGGGAAGAAAAAATATTTATTTGTTTATTTATTATTGTTTATCCATAAGAATATTAAAATGGTTGAGAAGGAAGGAGGGAAAGGTGGTTAAGGGAGACCATACTCCTTAATTGGGGGCATGCGCTCCCCATCTCTGGGTGGCTGCCGCAGGTGAGCAGGGATCTTTTCCATGATAGTAGTAACAAAATTTCAGAAGACAGAGAGAGAAAGAAAATAGAAAAAAGATAACCTCGTTGGAAGGAGGAGGTGCAGGAAGAGTCGCTATGTTGGGAATCTGAGGAACGCTGGAATTTGGTGGAGCGCGATTGCCAAGATCATTCTGTCACTTCAAATATATCCAGGTTCACCATTATTCCTTTTAACTGTTGGAAACATTTGTTATTGCATATTCATGTTATAGCCTGAGCTTCAATAGTTTCATCTTAGAAATAACTATGGATGGCTGAAAGTGTATAATGGAATCAGTCGGCTGCTGCTCTTTGTATTGTTTGTTCTTTCTTTTTCTTCCTTAACCTATGACACTATAATCGGCCTAATATACACATCTTAGTCGCCTTCAATTGTTCATGTTCATAATCACTGGGTGATCGGCTGTTGTGTGGTATTTTTTCTTGTTACTCTGTGATAGTGACATTCTGTTTACTTTGGAACTGCAGTCCCTCCTCTGGTGTTGTTCCTTATTCCACATCTTATCTCAGCTGGGAATGTTCTTTCCTTGCTTCTTTCGAGTCTTTGCTCACCTTTCCAGTGGACTTCTTGTCCCTTAGTAGAATCAATGTGAATGTGGCTGGTTCAAGTTTAGAGTTTTTATTTACTCCACATTTATTGTGTTCGGTGGAAATGTTGAGCGGTATATTGACTAGCCAGCGTTCTTTTCTTAGCTCAACCGAATGGTGGCTGTGTATGTAGATCTAAGAATATTTTTTTATCCTTACCTTTTGTTACGTCAATGCCTTTCTTCCTAGCTTGGTCTATCATTTCTTTCCTTGTTGGAGTGTAGCGTAGCTCCTTCTGCGATGATTTAGGAAACCATTGAGTAGCCGTAACAGACAAGTTCCAGCCATGGCTCACCAGCTATTGAAACGCTTGTCCAGTGGAGTGGCTGTGTATGTAGATCTTACTACTTTCCATTTGAGTTGTTTAATCCTATCCCCACCCGACTCCTGCCACAGTTTATGTTGTGTGGTGCTTGGTATGTTTTTTTCTTAATATGGTTGCCTTAAGATGTCGCTGTGTGTTAATCAGAGTGTGATGGGAGTTGTGCTCAGTTAGTGTTGTAATGTGTGTTTACTTTTAGGAAATGACGCTGGAAGTTAAACGACATGTGTCACTGCTTATTTTACTGATATTTTCATTACAAGCTTTCAATGCTGCTTTGGTTTGGCTAATTATAGATATAAATCTATATCGGTCAGCAGTTTCATTTTTTTTAATTTAAACTTTTCCATGTCATGTACTAAGTGGAGAGTATCCAATATCCCTGTGTGGTTTTCTCCTAACATTGATAGTTCCAGATCAGAGGTGCAAATAGAGAATGCTATTTTTCTTTCTTGGAGCTATTGTAGACCTTTAAGTCTTGCATTTATTTTACCATTTACACCTGAATTGTTACATATTTTGTACTGTTAAAAAAAAAGATGCTTAGACTTAGATCTGAAAGAGAGTATGATGTTTCTTGAAAAACTGAATAATGTTGCTGTTATCTGAATTCTATGAAATCATAAATATGTACTTGTGAGGCCAACGTCTTTCCTTTACTTGAATTACTATTATTCTTCATTATTAGTGTTAATGGATGTGATATCCTTATGGGAGGGGTGTTGAATGTGGAAAAGCAGAGGAGGGTAGAATGGAATGTTTACATCTGCCTGTCAGTAGAAATTTGGCGTTATTTTCTTTGGCCAAAGCATGTTTGCATATGTACTCTTCTTATATGCCGGTTAATTGAACCATCCCTCTACCACATTCGTGTTAGATCTACTGTTAGACATATGTGTAAGTAGTATGTTCACGGCTGCACCAGATCCATCCGATCCTTTAGCGCCGGTTTCTAGGCTTCTCGGGCTAGGGTCGACGTGTTCTTCGTGTCAGGAAGAACCTCGGGGGAGCTAACCACTCCATGGTTGGGTAGATAAAAGTGCCTAAGCCACACTCCCGTCTCGTGATAGAAGATTGATGTGTGTCAGATGGCTAAGGAGATAGGGACATACAGATGGATAGAGGTCCAAGGTATATACTTTTGATTGTTATACATACTACTTTTCTATTTAGTTTTTTGCCTATGAAGTATCCATGTACTAAAATGGCTAGATGTTGGCATGCAGGTTGGCATCCACGAGTTTATACAAGACACCTAATGAAACAAGCATTTATTGTACTTTGTAAACTAATGAAGTACCGACGTGTAGGTCGGCTTCCTTCTATAATGAACATAACTTATATGAGATCATATGATGGATTCGACATACACCTTATGATGACTTTATTGTATAATTAGTCTTATAGTTATCTTGCTTGCTGTGACGTGAAGGTCGTAACTATGTAATATATTCTTTCTTTTGAAATGTGAATACGAATGACTCGAGTTGTCTTTGTATATCTTCGACCATGTTTCTTTCATTGACTTTTCTGCTTTTTATGTTGTTTATGTGATGTGGCATCTTGTGGAAAATCCAGTCCTTTCATGTGGTATCAGAGCATATGCTTAACTCTGGGGCTTTGGATTACTACTTGTTGAAGCTACGTATTCTGTGTGGATGCAGGATTTAATCTGTTATCATGAACACCAGAACTAGCAATAGAGCAGGATCTAGTAATGGTCCAAATGACTAGCCTGAGCAAAGGCTAGATCAGATTTTAGCCCTTTTGACTCAACAAGGGAATCTCCTGCAACAATAGGTTTCACATATGGATCACATCGAGCATGACATGAGGGGTAGGCAGGATGAGATCCGTCAGAATGAGGAGCAAAGGAAATTGGAGGAAGATAGGAGGGTTGAGGAGCAACGGAAGAGAGATGCTGATCTCAGGGCTGCAGAGGTAGCCAAAAACTGGGGCAAGATAGCTGAGGAGCTCAGCAAAGACCTAAAAAAGGTCACACCTCCTACCTTTAGCGGTAAGACCCTTGGGGATGATGCCGAGGCATCGATCATTTCCTTGGAGAAACACTTCCATTCTGAAACTTCTCTGGACAATCTAGGGCGATGTGGGCTACGTTTCAGCTGACAAGTGAAGCTGCCACTTGGTGGGAGAATGTGATGGTAGAAAAGAAACTTCAGCCAGGAGAGATATCCTGGGAGGAATTTCTACAGTTGTTTTGTACGAGGTGGTTACCTCAGTTGTTCTTCAACAGGAAGATGGCAAAATTCCAGAATTTGATTCAAGGAGTCTTGATGGTTACCCAGTACCATGAGAGATTCTGTCATTTAGTGAAATATGTTCCCCAGTACCAACAGGATGAACGATTCATAACTCGCAAGTTCATAATAGGGTTACGTCCTGAGGTGGGTACCGAAGTTGAGATGCATGAGCCGGAAACTATGGATTTTGCACTGAGAAAGGCTCTTAGGTAGGAACAGAGGTTACAGAGTTTGTCCAAGGTGAGTACTAATCAAAAATCCAATAACAATCAGGGTTTTAAAAGAAAATATCAGGATAATAAAAAACATAATGGTGGATGCCAACAAATCAGGAATATGAAGGGCAAAGGAAAAGGAAATTCAGGAAGGAATTCCTACAAGAACCCTCAGAACCAAAACCAGAATAAGGGAAATAATAGGGATTCCAACAGGTATGGAAATAGGAGGGACAAGCTAGAGGGAAAATAGGGACCCCGAGATGGATGTTATGTCTGCAGAGGTGATCAT
The DNA here is from genome assembly GCA_018584345.1 of Thuja plicata. Taxonomy (NCBI): domain Eukaryota; kingdom Viridiplantae; phylum Streptophyta; class Pinopsida; order Cupressales; family Cupressaceae; genus Thuja; species Thuja plicata. The sequence continues at coordinate 284,609 of MU227510.1, read as the reverse complement.
TTTTCTGCTAGATACCCACATCATTTATACCCTAAAGGATTTCAAGCACAACACCACATTCATGCAGCCATTGATCACAGGCAGGCTGATTTTCAGGCTACCCCTATTCAGATGACTGGTAAGCTTTTCGATCAAAATGTTTCAATTTTAATAGATACAAGAGCTACTGAATGCTTTGTAGATCCTAAATTTTTATCTAGGATTTTAGTTAGAGAAGGATTTATGGCTGAACCTTGGATTGTAGAATATGGAAATAGGGCAGAGCGTCAGGTAGAGCAGTGTTTATCATGCAGTGAGTTGAAACTTCCTAGTTTTCTCATGCAAGTCAATATTTATGTCACCCCTTTGGGATCATATGATGTTATACTAGGCATCAATTGGCTAACTGAACATAAGGCAATTGTAGATTGTAAAGACAAGTCAGTTGTATGTTTTTATGATGAGGGAAGATCAACTGTAATAAGAGGTGTGAAGCGACCTATGGAACTGAGGCAGATTTCTGCTATGCAGTTAAAAAGAGAAAAGAAGAAGGGACGTATGTTATATGTAGCTCATGTCAAGGACATTGACGCAAATCCTAGTGAGAATGATTCTCTCTTACTACAGGAATTTTGGGATGTATTTCTAGAAGAATTGCCTGAATTACCTCCCAAGAGAGAATTTGATTTCTCCATCGATTTGATGCCTGGAACTGAGCCACAATCTAAGGCTCCGTATAAGATGGCTACTACCGAGATGTATGAACTGAAGGTTCAACTCCAAGAACTTTTGGACAAGGGATTTATACGCCTAAGCGTATCACCATGGGGAGCCCCGGTGATCTTTGTTAAAAAGAAGGATAGTACCTTGCGATTATGTATTGATTACAGAATGCTCAACAAAGTGACCATCAAAAATAGCTATCCTCTTCCATGAATACAGGAGTTATTTGATCAAATGAAAGGTGCTACTATGTTTTACATGATCAATTTGAGATCTGGTTATCATTAGCTCCAGATTAAGGATGAGGACATATCAAAAACTGCGTTCAGAACATGGTATGGGCATTATGAATTCATGGTCCTAACTTTTGGATTAACGAATGCTCCTGCCACTTTTATGAACCTTATGAATAGTGTTTTCAGAGACTGTTTAGATAAGTTTGTGGAGATTTTTATAGATGACATCCTGATTTACTCTAAGAACATGGAGGAGCATGAAGAGCACTTGTGGATAGTCTTACAATGTCTGAGAGATAGGAAATTGTATGGAAAGCTATCCAAGTGTTCATTTTATGAGAAGGAGATTCATTACCTAGGGCATATCATATCTGCAGATGGAATTGCAGTAGATCCTGCCAAGATTAAGGATATACTTGAATGGCCTGCTCCTAGCAATGTGAGCGAAGTTCAAAGTTTCATGGGATTGGCTAGTTACTACAGGAAATTTGTAGAGGGATTTTCCAAGATAGCTGCTCCCATTACATCTCTTCAGAGAAAAGGTAAATGATTTGAATGGATAGAGACATGTGAGAAATCCTTTCAGTTATTGAAACAGAAGCTCACATCTGCTCCCATTTTAGTTGTACCTGACCCTAATGGATAGTTCACTGTAATTACAGATGCATCAGGTGAAGGTTTGGGTGGTGTGCTGATGCAAGATGGAAGAGTAGTGGCTTATGAGTCAAGGAAACTGAAACAACATGAGGTAAATTATGCTCTGCATGATTTAGAGTTGGCTGCTATTATACATGCCTTACAGATGTGGAGGCACTACCTATTGGGTAAGCCTTTTGAGCTTAAGACAGACCATATGGGACTAAGATATATTTTCACTCAACCCAATCTGAATGCCAGGCAGAGACGTTGGTTAGAGTTTTTGAGTGAATACAATTTTGGCATTGAATATATTAAGGGGTGAGAAAATAGAGTAGCAGATGCTCTTAGCAGGAGAAGGTACATTTCTGCTATCTCTACCTCTAGGACATGCCTGAGAGAACAGGTGTTGCTTAATCTTTCTGGAGATGACCATTATGAGTTGGTCAAATTTGCCTTGCAGAATGATCCATCAGATTACCATTTTGATGGATACAGTTTTGAGGATGATGGTATTTTGAGATATCAGAGCAGGATGTACACTGCCAACCATGCAGGGTTGAGGAAATTGGTACTTGAGGAGATGCATTGCGCTCCATTTTCAGGTCACCCAGGGGTAAATAAGATGATTGCCAATTTGAGGCCATTGTATTTTTGGCTAGGGCTTAAGCGGGACGTGACAGCTTACATAGCCCAGTGTTTGGAATGGTAGCGAGTCAAGGCTGAGCATGTCCACCCAGTAGGATTACTATACCCTCATGATATTCCAAAATACAAATGGCAAGTCATTAGTATGGACTTCATACAGGGTTTACCCATGACCAGGCAGAGGCATGATGTCATTTTGGTTGTAGTTGACAAACTAACCAAAGTGGCTCATTTTATTCCAGGAAGCTTGAAAGATGGATCCTTGGCATTGGCCAAGAAGTTCATGCATGAGATTTTTCATCTTCATGGTGTACCGGAGACTATTATATCTGATAGAGACACTCGGATGACATCAAGGTTCTGGACAACCTTGAATGCTTCCTTGGGTACACATCTCAATTTTAGCACAGCCTACCATCCTTAGATGGATGGACAGACAGAAAGAGTGAATCAAATGGTTGAGGATTTTCTCCGAATGTACTACATGGACCAGAAGTACAAGTGGGAAGAATATCTTCCCTTGGTAGAGTTTGCATACAATAACTCCTACCATGCTTCTCTCGGTATGGCCCCATTTGAGGCACTTTATGGGTGTAAGTGTCATGTTCCTATCAGTTGGGACAGAATCAAGGACAGGATTGTGATTGGTCTTGATATGTTACGAGAGATGGAAGAACAAATGGCCTTGATCCGAGATAGGCTGAAGGAAGTAGCGGATCGAAAAAAGAGCTATGCAGACAAGAACTGCACTTTTAGACAGTTCCAAGTAGGGGATAAAGTGTTCTTGCGTGTGCGACCCCATAAGAGTTCCATATCCTTCGGCAAGGCTTCGAAGCTTGCACTGCAATATGTGGGAGCCTTTGATGTTTTGGAAGTTATCAACCCAGTTGCTTACCAAATTTCTCTACCACCCACTCTGGCCAAGATTCATAATGTTTTTCATGTTTCATTGTTGAAACCTTATCATCCAGATGCTTCACATATTTTGGATTGGCATGCCTTGCAGGTTCAGAAGCCGGGGGTAGTGCAGGTGGAGCCTACTCGACTCGTTGATCAGCATACTATTCGAGTGCGCAACAGAGATGTTTTTCTATATAAGGTCCAGTGGGACCAATTCTCTATTGAGAGTGTTACATGGGAGGATGCAGAGGACATGCATAGATCTTTTCCTCATTTATTTTCATAGATTTCTTGTTGATTCACTATGATGTATAGATGCTTATGTGTGGTGTGTTTCTTTCTAGCATATTTTGATGTGACATCGAGTCGATGTCTTCTCCTAGTTGGGAGGGATGTCATGACTCAACCCTTGCGACTCATCATTTTTGGACTTGTCATGCAACATTTTGACTATGTTGACCCAGTCGTTTTGATTCAACTAGGTCATTTTCCATAGATGCTATGTTTTCTAGTTGATCTTCTCGTTGTGGTTTTAATTAGTAGTAATTGTAAACCTTAGATAAGTTATGATGAATAATATCGTGAGGATGCTATATGATGTTTTATAGATGTTCATGTTATGATTTCATGCATATATGATGAACTATGATGTAATTACAATAAATGTGTTGATTATGGATAATGGTGTTTAAATGAAATGTTTTAACTTTTGATTAATGATTAATCATGTACTGATACAGTGTTTTAGTTTCGAGTATGTCTGTTGAATGCAGGATGAAGGCAGGAGTGTGGTTGAGGTAGAGAAGGCTTGCTCCCAGTTCTGGAAAATACAGATGGTCTGGTTGGCCTGGTCCCTGCACACACCACCTAGAAAATTTCTTATTTTGCTAACATGTTATTTTCTTTTATTATATTGTTTTGAAGGTCTATGTGAATGGAAACAAAGAAATGAAAATTTTAAATTTCACCTGAGCACTTATAGTAGATGCGTTGTGTACATAGGGTATTGCTTCTTATTTTCTTCTATTTCTCTCTACAATTTAAATGTGAACCTTGTGAAAATGTAAAGAAATGATTTCCTTCCAACTGCATGTTTTGCTACGTATGTGTGGGTTTCGTTTTGGAATTTATACATTCATATATTACTGAAGTGGAAGGGAAGAAAAAATATTTATTTGTTTATTTATTATTGTTTATCCGGAAGAATATTAAAATGGTTGAGAAGGAAGGAGGGAAAGGTGGTTAAGGGAGACCATACTCCTTAATTGGGGGCATGTGCTCCCCATCTCTGGGTGGCTGCCGCGGGTGAGCAGGGATCTTTTCCTTGATAGTAGTAACAAAATTTTAGAAGACAGAGAGAGAAAGAAAATAGAAAAAAGATAACCTTGTTGGAAGGAGGAGGTGCAGGAAGAGTCGCTGTGTTGGGAATCTGAGGAACGCTGGAATTTGGTGGAGCGCGATTGCCAAGTTCATTCTGTCACTTCAAATATATCTAGGTTCACCATTATTCCTTTTAACTATTGGAAATGTTTGTTATTGCATATTCATGTTATAGCCCGAGCTTCAATAGTTTCATCTTAGAAATAACTATGGATGGCTGAAAGTGTATAATGGAATCAGTCGGCTGCTGCTCTTTGTATTGTCTGTTCTTTATTTTTCTTCCTTAACCTATGACACTATAATTGGCCTAATATGCACATCTTAGTCACCTTTAATTGTTCATGTTTATATTCACTGGGTGATCGGCTGTTGTGTGGTAATTTTTCTTGTTACTCTGTGATAGCGGCATTCTGTTTACTTTGGCATTGCAGTCCCTCCTCTGGTGTTGTTCCTTATTCCACATCTTATCTCAGCTGGGAATGTTCTTTCCTTGCTTCTTTCGAGTCTTTGCTCACCTTTCCAGTGGACTTCTTGTCCCTTAGTAGAATCGAAGTGGATGTATCTGGTTCAAGTTTAGAGTTTTTATTTACTCCACATTTATTGTGTTCAGTGGAAATGTTGAGCGGTGTATTGACTGGCCAGCGTTCTTTTCTTAGCTCAACCAAATGGTGGTTGTGTATGTAGATCTAAGCATATTTTTTTATCCTTACCTTCTGTTACGTCAATGCCTTTTCTTCCTAGCTTGGTCTGTCATTTCTTTCCTTGTTGGAGTGTAGTGTAGCTCCTTCTGCGATGATTTAGGAAACCATTGACTAGCCGTAACAGACAAGTTCTAGCCATGGCTCACTAGCTGTTGAAACGCTTGTCCAGTGGAGTGGGTGTGTATGTAGATCTTACTACTTTCCATTTGAGCTGTTTAATCCTATCCCCACCTGACTCTTGCCACAGTTGATGTTGTGTGGTGCTTGGTATGTTTTTTTTTTAATATGGTTGCCTTAAGATGTCACTGTGTGTTAATCAGAGTGTGATGGGAGTTGTGCTCAGTTAGTGTTGTAATGTGTGTTTACTTTTAGGAAATGACGTTGGAAGTTAAATGACATGTGTCACTGCTTATTTTACTGATATTATCATTACAAGCTTTCAACGCTGCTGTGGTTTGGCTAATTATAGATATAAATCTATATCGGTCAGCAGTTTCATTTTTTTTAATTTAAACTTTTCCATGTCATGTACTAAGTGGACAGTATCCAATATCCCTGTGTGGTTTTCTCCTAACATTGATAGTTCTAGATCAGAGGTGAAAACAGAGAATGCTAATTTTCTTTCTTGGAGCTGTTGTAGACCTTTAAGTCTTGCGTGTATTTTACCATTTACACCTGAATTGTTACATATTTCGTACCGTTAAAAAAAAAGATGCTTAGACTTAGATCTGAAAGAGAGTATGATGTTTCTTGAAAAACCAAATAATGTTGCTGTTATCTGAATTCTATGAAATCATAAATATGTACTTGTGACACCAACGTCTTTCCTTTACTTGAATTACTGTTATTCTTCATTATTAGTGTTAATGGATGTGATATCCTTATGGGAGGGGTGCTGAATGTGGAAAACCAGAGGAGGGTAGAATGGAATGTTTACATCTGCCTGTCAGTAGAAATCAGGTGTTATTTTCTTTGGCCAAAGCGTGTTTGTATATGTACTTTTCTTATATGCCGGTTAATTGAACCATCCCTCTGCCACATCTGTGTTAGATGTACTATTAGACATATGTGTAAGTAGTATGTTCACGTCTGCACCAGATCCATCCGATCCTTTAGTGCCGGTTGCTAGGCTTCTCGGGCTAGGGTCGGCGTGTTCTTCGTGTCAGGAAGAACCCCGGGAGAGCTAACCACTCCGTGGTTGGGCGGATAAAAGTGCCTGAGCCACACTCCTGTCTCGTGATAGCAGATTGACGCATGTCAAATGGCTAAGGAGACAGGGACATATAGATGGACAGAGGTCCAAGGTATATACTTGTGATTGTTATACATACTACTTTTCTATTTAGTTTTCTGCATACACCTTATGATGACTTTATTGTATAATTAGTCTTATAGTTATCTTGCTTGTTGCGACGTGAAGGTCGTAACTGTGTAATATATTCTTTCTTTTGAAATGCGAATACGAATGACTCGAGTTGTCTTTGTATATCTTCGACCATGTTTCTTTCATCTACTTTTCCACTTTTTATGTTGTTTATGTGATGTGGCATCTTGTGGCAAATCCAATCCTTACAGTTTACACCTTATGGTCTCGCATTGGCCGAGCCAACTCTGTCTCATGGGCTTATCAGAGCATGACCATGCATATATATGTAATACTCCCGTGACCTTTTGTCTCTCTTCAAAATCCAGCATACAAAACATAATGTTCTTCGTCTTATCATTTGTTTAGAAGTGTCTTCATTATCCGTTGGCTACTCCAACCCCAAGTCGTTCTGCAATGAAACTCTGAGATAGTGAAACACCAGTTCTCGGGCTCCTCCATGCGGGCGTATGGTACTCCACCACCTTTTCTCCACTCGAAGGCCGAGGCACCCACGGTTCTGAAAGTGCAATGGTCTTTGGTAGTGGTTGAAGAAGCGACCCATAATATCTTTCAACTGCTCAGAATATAAAGAATTCTGCAACTTTAACTCCCTCGGTTCTTTTTCCAAGATGGCTGTCAACACACCACCTCTCAGCTATTTATCGCATCAATAGACTATCGTTATCATTATTTGAATCCACCATTAGCTTAATAACGGTTTTGAAAAAGCTGTTATGGATTGAGATCAATTCGCTGTCAGACGAAACCGTTTCTTACCATCCCAATTCAGGACTGTGTATAACCTGAAATACATAAACAACATAACCCTTTAAATATTGGTTACCAAAAACATAAAACATGATACAATCAACAATATACCTTAGTTCACAACACTTATGATAAATACATCGATTTACTAAACTGTTATACTCTTACAAAAAAGAGTTAAAATCGAGAACCATAGAGACATGTAGTAACCATTCAAAAGGAAAATTACGAAGTCAGTTTGCAGGGAATGTTAAGAGAAAAGACTTAAACCAAATTTGATAAACCAAATGATCAACTCCATACTAAGATGCTTCCATTCAAATAAAAAATGAATACAAATATCAATGGCTACATAATATGACTGGCTCTTCTAGTTGGAGGCCAGCGATCCTGATTCTCTTCACCAAAAACTACTCTCTCTTC
>MU227510.1:249626-276799 GCA_018584345.1 Thuja plicata | reverse complement strand
CCATCTCAACTCTCTTTCTTTGCAATTATATCTCTGTGTATAAGAAGAGATTCTTGGACCATTACAAATGACTCTTTGTATTCTTCATGGGTCGGTTACAAATGACCACATGGCACATCATTACTAACTTTACCCTTCCTAAACCGACACTGTAACTTTCTAACTCTAGCTAACTCAAATGACCGATAGGTAGGATTGATGGCATATAAATTAAACTAGTAAAGTATCGTGGAGTTGACAACTAAGTTTTTAACTTCATGAATATACAAACCTTTTATTTATTATAAATACGACACTTAGACTACTAAGATTTATCCTTACCCAAATACATCAATATGACTCAAAATGACTTACTAGGTCGTATATAAGTCCATGAATATTCCAAGATCTTCAAAATGCTTCCATCTCGTGATGCACCTGCATCATACTCCTGAGGACACAAAAATTCAAGTCCTATTGAATTGCCATGAACTTCTTCCTAGTTTTCCAATGCATGAAGGCAATGCTGTTATCATAAGAATGACCGAGTTGATGCCGCTCCACACAACGTGCTAATTTCAATCTTCATAGTGAATGTGCTTCTTCATATTTGTAGTGGTACCTTCTTTGAATCCTATAACAAATATATTAGATATGATCAGCATATCACCTGTATAAAGATACCTATCAGTTTGATCTATAATCTGGTATTCTTCTTGTTTGTATATCTCTCGAGGATCATGGTGATCAATAAATACTCCATCCTCTATGCCAATAGCCTTCTCCTTGGCACGTGATCCTTGTACGATGTCCTTTCCTTCTTGGTCATATTTGTCAACAACCTCATCATCCAGGCAAATGCTATTTTCTTCAACCACACCTCTCACCAACTCTCCTTCATCTGCATGAACCTTTTCCTCACAAGGTTCAACAACAACATTTTGTTGTTCACTCTCTACACCACATTCATCTGCTGTCCTTTCCCTCTTAATGGAATGTTTACCTCTTCTTTTTTTGTTTTGTCATCATATGCCTATGTACCTTGGATCACTCCTTCCTCCTTAGTCTCATCCTTTTGTTCTTCATGCTCTGGAAACACAATTCTGTCAACTAGACCCATACTTCTTGTCTCCTTCCAAGACAAATCATCTTCTTCCATCAATGGAGTTAAAAAAAACTTGCTCCATCCTTAATGATAGTGTAAGTGTTCTTGCGAGCATCATACATCATATTTCCATGCCCTACCTAAGATCAAATGAAAATCTTGTAGTGGCATTATATCACATTCAACTATATCATAGTAATCCCCAATTTTGAAATGAACGTAAGTCTTCTCTAAGACATCAAACCACTAGTCTTTACCTAAACCAAAATCTTGGTAAGTTTCTTCATGCGTTATCCTTTTTAGACCTAACTTCTCAACCATCTCAATAGAAACAAGATTATCAATTGAACCACTATCCACAATGACTTTGCATACCTTACCTTTTCACTTACACTTTGTTCTAAAAATGGAATGATGCTGACTGTTCCTTTTCCTTTCCTCTTCTTTCTCCATGGTGATGAAAACTACAACTCAATCTTCCAATATACACGAGCCCAAAAAGATCTTGTTGGGCTCGGATACCATTTTGATGCAGAGGGCATCGATAGTTATCTAGTCATCTACATATCATTCATTAATCTGCAAATACTTATTGTATTTCTTCTTTATAGACACCAACTTGGAGGCTCACAATCCTTTAATACTCTAATAACATTAATAATATTTACTTAAAACATCTCCACAACCTTCGCTGAATCAGAGCTCACCAACAATTGATTTACATTCACTATGTTTACACCTTATGGTCTCCCATGGGCCAAGTTGACTCTATCTCACAGGATTATCAGAGCACGACCATGCATATATATAATACTCCGGCCACCTTTTCTCTCTGTTCAGAAGCTAGCATAGAAAACATAATGTTCTTCGACTTATCATTTGTTTAGAAGGGTCTTCATTATCTATTGGCTACTCCAACCCCAAGTCATTTTGCAATGAAACTCTATGATAGTGACACGCCAGTTCTTGAGCTCCTCTATGCAAATGTATGATACTCCACCACCTTTTCTCCACTCGAAGGCCGAGTCACCCACGGTTCTGAAAGTGCAATGCTCTTTGGTAGTGGTTGAAGGAGCGACCCATAATATCTTTTGACTGCTCTGAATTCAAATAATTTTGCAACTTTAACTCCCTCGGTTCTCTTTCCAAGCCGACTGTCAACACACCACCTCTCGGCTATCCGTGGCATCGATAGACTATCATTATCATTGTTTGAATCCACCATAATCTTAATAATGGTTCTAGAAAGCCGTTATGGATTGAGATCAATTCACTATCAGATGAAACTGTTTCTTACCATCCCAATTCGGGACTGTGTATAACCCAAAAAACATAAATAACATAACCCTTTAAATATCGGTTACCAAAAACATAAAACATGATACAATCAACATAATACCATAAGGAATTAGTTCACAACACTTATGATAAACACATCGATTTACTAAACTATTATACTCTTACATAAAAGAATCAAAATCAAGAACCATAGAGACATGTAGTAACCATTCAAAAGGAAAATTACGAAGTCGGTCTGCAGGGAATGTTAAGAGAAAAGACGTCAACCAAATTTGATAACCCAATGATCGAATCCATACTAAGATGCTTCCATTCAAATAAAAAATGAATACAAATATCAATGGCTACATAATATGACTGGCTCTTCTAGTTGGAGGCCAGCGATCCTGATTCTCTTCACCAAAAACTACTCTCTCTTCCGTAACCTTCTCCATCTCAACTCTCTTTCTTTGCAATTATATCTCTGTGTATAAGAAGAGATTCTTGGACCATTACAAATGACTCTTTGTATTCTTCATGGGTCGGTTACAAATGACCACATGGCACATCATTACTAAGTTTACCCTTCCCAAACTGACACTGTAACTTTCTAACTCCAGCTAACTCAAATGACTGATAGGTATGATTGATGACATATAAATTAAACTAGTAAAGTATCATGGAGTTGACAACGAAGTTGTCAACTTCACAAATATACAAACCTTTTATTTATTATAACAATAACACTTAGACTACTAAGATTTATGATTACCCAAATACATCAATATAACTCAAAATGACTTACTAGGCCGTATATAAGTCCATGTATATTCCAAGATCTTAAAAATGCTTCCATCTTGCGATGCACCTGCATCACATTGCTTCAGCTTGGTTATTTATATAATTATACAATTTTACACTATATTCTACCACTAAACCTTCAGTAGCTATTCTAATTAGTCCCTGAACAGTAGCATCACCCTGAATTTTCTTTGAAGTCTCATCAAAATTAAGCTTGAGCCAACCTAGTTTAGGGGGGCACCATTTGGTGTTCTTCCTTTTCCATTCTTTTGGAGTTTTCAAACTTCACATAAGAATAAGGAAGGCCCAAAATTCTCACAAATTTATTTTCAAGCTAAGAAGTGGGGATGGAAGGGAAAGGTCAGGTGGTGACTACCAAATTCTCCAAGATAATTTTATGGAAGATAAAAAAAACATCATCATTCGAGCTCTCAAAACCCTAGAATATCCTGTGGTTTCTCTCTTTCCAAATGGTCCAACTAAAATAGGGAGAAATTTGCATCCAAATTTTCCTAATAAGGAGGTTAAATGGAATTCCCCTCTAGTTGAAGACAAGTTATCAAACTTCCCCCCCATTTATAAACCAATCAATTTGGAGCAAGTGTTGCACCTTATTCCAAAGTTCTTGCATGAAAGGATAGTGAATAAGTAGATGAGAGATAAATTCCTCATTGTGCTTACAAAGAATAAAGTAGTTTGGTTGCTGAAATCCATGTCTAGTTAAATTGTCTTGCGTAAGGATTTTATTGTGCATGATCGTTTATCAAGAGAAGTTAATTTTAGGAATGAGGTTGGGATTCCAAACTCCTTTCTATAAATGTTTAGCATTACCCTCACATAGAAGAAGGTGATAAGAAGAGTTCAAGGTGAATTCACAACTATAATTATTGCTCCCAAAGAATCTATCCTCCATTAGAAACATCAAAATTCTCACCTGTTGAAGCCTCTCCTACAAATCTCATGTTTGAAGTAGAAGTGATTGCTGATCCTGACAATAATGAGAGATGTTCTTCTAGGACTTAGAGTCAGGTAAGTAGTTAGTAACTCGGTCTCCAAAAATACACTTCATAGTCCCACAAAGGGCACTAAACACTATGTGGGAGGATATGGGTATGCCCCCTAACCATTTGTCATCCCAAAAGAGAACCATACTCGACTGTCGTCAATTTTCCATTTTAGTCCCATCTGTATGATATTTCTACATTTAAGAATTTTTTTTGATATCTTAGACCTACTGGAGAGCCCTTGCGTAGAAATAAAATGGCATAATCTTTCATTATTTAGATACTTGGCCCTCATAATGTCACACCAATTAGCATTGTGTAAAGAAAGTTTCCAAAATAGTTTAGCAATAAGGGCTATATTCAGATGGGATATTTTCTTGATGCCCAATCCTCCCATTGCTTTTGGTTGACAATTTTTATCTCAACTAACAAGGGCCATCCTCTTTCTTTCTTCCATACTTGTCTAGAGGAAGGTTTAGTGAATTCTCTATATCTTTTTAGCCATAAAATTTGGGATTATGAAGAGGGAGAGGAAATAAATAGGCATCCCTTAAAGGGATGTTACTAGAAGTTGCAAGTTACTAGCATTGCTAAGGATCTTTCCTTTCTAACCAGCCAACTTGCACTGAGGTTTCTCAAGGATGGATTTCTATAAGGTGTTATAAAACTCTTTAATAGTGAGAAAAATCCCAAGGTAACTACTAGAAATATTAGCACATTGACAACCTAGTATATTTTTAATTTTATTCTATATGCTATTCGAGGTGTTGAAGAAATAAATGTTGCTTTTATCATAATTGATTGTCTTGCCCAAGACATAGGTATATTGGTTGAGTAAGAATTTCCAAAATTTATCTTCAATCATAGGATTAGTACCAAACAATATATTATAATCTAAATTTCTTGAGGACAATTGGAAGTAGAGTAGAGGTAGGTCAAACAACTTGGAGTTTCCCCCCTTTAACCAGTCTTAAGAAGTTTCTCCCCAGAACCTCTGAAGAATGATAAAAGGATAAGGAGATAGATGGTATCCTTGTCTCTTACCTCTAGTGACCCAAAAGAAACATCTTGGAGCAATATTAACCAAAATTGAGTAACAAACAATAGTCACACATTCTTTAATCAAGCCAATCACTCTACTGTCAAAGAAAAGCTTCTCTAAAAAATTAAACAGGAACTTCCATTTGACTTTGGCATGGGCCTTAGAAATATCCAATTTAAACACCATCCTTGATTGGTGATACTTATCCATAGAATGAATGGATTCATGGGTTTTAATGGAAACATCAAGAATTTGTTCCCCAAGGAAGAATCCTTTATAATTAAAATTAATAATAGTATCTAGTATGGGTTTATTCCTATTAACTAGGACTTTAGAAAAAAACTATAGATCATATTGCAAAGGTTTATATTCTTAACACACTCTAAATGATGAGAGGGCGGGGGGGGGGGGGGGAATTAACATAAGCCAAAATCTCACTTAAGTAATCAATTCACCATATAAAACATTAAGCTAATAGTTAACTGGAAAAACAACACAAGATCACCAAGACTCTTATATGTGGAAAATAAAAGTGGGAAAAAATGCTGTGAGAACTTGGCCACAAAGATAATTCACTAATGTATATGTTCTGATTACAAAGATAGAAGGAAATCACTTCTTTGGACCTATAACCAGATGCTCATTGCTAATACAACAATGAATACAGATAGGAGCTCACAACTCCAAACTTGGAAACAAAGGCTCACTACCAAAGTAGCAAGATACCGCAAAGAACAAGACTCAATTACCTAGGGAAAATGTACATGCAACTCCCCACAATAGATAAAGAGAAATTCTCCTCATAATGCAACTAATATGGACAATACTGTCAACCTTAATAACACACTGTAACTACCTTTTCTTCTCTAAAACTATCACTAAATAAAAACCTCTTAAACCAAACTCCTCTTTTGAAATTGTACACATAGATCTTCTTCTGATTTTCCCACTTCACTTTCTCTCTTCCTTAATTTTTACCAAGGCACACACAATACTTATATACAAGATAGATCATCTGAGTTACAAAAAGGTTTACGGTGGTAGAAGAATATTACAATTAAGCTACAAGTCATCCATGACAACAAAAAATTACAATGAGGTCCCATGCCATAAACAATTTGACCAAAACTTTGAATGGACCTTTGAACCAGATAAGAGATAAAAATTAAATACATAGGTCACACATATCATGAACCCATCTAGATAAGAAATAGACATTAAATTAAATACCCATACCAAAAATATGAAGCATGATCCAATCTAAGAGAGAGAGGGACCATGAAGACACTACATATATTCTAATGCCAGATCCATAATTACTAGACAAAATTCCATAGCCATCTCAATCGTGTAGTAACACACTCCCCAAAGAGCCACATCACTTTCTAGTTGTACTATACCTCCAAACGCCATGGTAAGATCCAAACACCATGTTAGGAATAAAAGTAGTTGTCAACATTCCATGTCAAAATCAATCACAACACAATTTGTGGCTAGACCATAAAATGAAATAACTGCATCACTTGATACCACTATTTCTAGAACACCAAGAAAAATGTTCAAAATACTAGAAAACATTGCAACCAAGGACAAAAGTTGAATACAATTCAAATTACATCTGCATATCTTCATCGTTGATTTATGGAACATAAAACTTCTAGAAAACACAATTGAATAACTATCATCTTCAATTGCACAACTTTGTTACTAAAAAAATGACATCCGAATAGAACCATAAACATCGAGACCTAAGAAAATAACTTTGAAGCACTAACAAACATTATTTTCACAATCTCAAGAGTACATACCTATCTTCCACTATTATGAATACATACTTGTCTTCTACTGTTTTGTAGCACTCAAATACACAACCGTACCTATCTTCCACTGTTCTAAACACATAATTGTCTTCCACTATTCTATAACACTAACATTATTATCACACAACCTTACTAATTTAGGGACCAACGACATACTTCAAATATACCTAAACATGTCACAACAAATAATTTGAGACACAAGTGTAAGAGAAAACACCTCCAACATCTCCAGACCACAGTGTTTGACATCAATGACAACAAAAAGAAAAACATATATCTCCAACATTATAGGAATAAAGTCAAAAATAATTTTCGGTACTTGGACCTTAGGTATTAACGAAATGAATGAGCTATTCAACTCTTTTGGTGACATCTCCATCCTAAAGAAATCCTTAGTTGCTAAGGTAACATCAGGACCAACTATGTCCCAAAACTCCCAGAAAAGGAAAGAGGGAAACCATCCATGCTAGGAGATTTGAAAGAACCCATAGAGTAGGCATAAATTCTAACCTCTTCAAACACTAGTAGTTCCAGTAGTTGAGAATTATAAAAAACACTAATAAATCTTGGGAGGTAGTCTAGTAATTGATCCTTCAAGAGCTTATCAACAGTGCAACCATCATATTTAAAATTCTTTCAAAAGTAGTTTGAGGCTATTGTATCCAATTTGGTATCATCCATGAATACAAATTTAGCATTATACATGAGGTTGAAGACAATGTTCCTCTTCTTATGCATACTAGAAAATCAATTTAGGAAGGTTGAATTTTGAACCCCCTCTTTCAACAACTGTAGATCGTGAATTTTTTCTTCCAAAATATTTCTTCCCTATAAAGATTTTTTTCCCATTTGGTTCTTAAGGCCCCCCCTTCATTATGTGTTAGTGAAATGAAATACAAGAGAAAAGATAAAAACAAATCCAAGTAAGTTTGTTGATTGAAGTATTGTTACCATACAAGAAGAACAACTTGAGAAAAATCACCCAAATATGAAGATGAGACATAAGAGATTTTGAAAGGGGAAAAGAAAATAAAAACCTCTTATGTATATTTAATGAAGGCAATGCCTGAGAGAGAGAGAGAGAGAGAGAGAGAGAGAGAGAGAGAGTAAATAAGAGAAAAATATCTCTTAAATAGAGATGAGGAGAGGAGTTACAAAGTAACTCACAAATCTATGAATTCCACCATTCATAATATGTGTGCAATGTGTGAACATCCTCTAAGGAGGAAAACTAAAATTCGTTAATAAAGGAAATAAAATAAATGATTTGTCCTCACACATTTACAGGAGGACAAAAATACATGTAGGGATTCCAAAGGAATATCCAAAATTAAAGAGAACCAAGTAAAGGTTAATATTCTAACACCCACCCCCCTTCCCTTAAGCTTTACTTGGGGAGTTTACATCGATTGGTTGCAAACCCAAATTTTTACAATGAAATTGAAACTTGTCTATAGAAAGAGGTTTCATCAAAATATCAACAAATTGAGCTCCCCCATTGAAATATAGAAGTGACACTTTCTTTTCTTAAATTTTTTCTCTAATAAAGTGGTGTTGGAGAGAAATAGTTTTTTACCTTGAATGAAAGATAGGATTTTTAGCCAAGGCAATGACACTCTCATTGTCACAATACAATGGTGTAGGATCTTGTTGAGGCAACCCCAAATCTTCAAGCAATCTTCTAATCCATAAAGCTTCTTTAGATGCATTAATACATCCTTTTTATTCAGCTTCTCTAGAACAAAGATATGTAGAATGCTTCTTTTTATATTCCAAGAAATAGCACCTGAACCAAAAAAAAAACAATATCCACAAGTAGATTTCCAATCATTTGGATCACCTAGACCTTAATCAGTAAATCGTTTTAAAGAAAAATCAGAATTTTCATAATAAAATAAACCAACATTAATAGTGCCTTTAATATATTATAAAATTATTTTAGCAACTTTATGGTGAGTTTGTTGAGGTTTAGACATAAATCTTCAAACTAAACCAACACTATAAACAATATATGGTCTAGTAAGAGTAAAGTAATTGAAAATTCCTACTAGTTGTCTATATAAAGTAGCATCCACAAATGGAGTTTGCATATTAATCATTAAATTAGTGCCTAATTCACATGCAATTTAAACATGAGTAGCATAATTCATTTTAAACTTTTGTAGAAGATCTTGAGAATATTTACTTTGAGAGAGAAAAATAGCCTTTGGGGTTTGCCAAATTTCCATTCCTAGAAAATAATGTAGAATTCCTAAGTTTATCATTTGAAACTTAATATTAGAAATTAAAGTATTTGAACTTGAACTAAGAATCAAATCATCCACATATAAAATACTAATGATAATATCATCTCCAGTATGTTTAATATATAGATTAGGATCATTTTTTCTTCTAACAAAATCTTGAGAAAGAAATAATTCATTAATCTTAGAATACCATTCTCTAGGAGATTTGTTTAATCCATAAATAGATTTTTTCAACTTGAAAACTAAATGTTCATTACATCCTTTAACAAAACCAGGAGGTTGAGACATATAAATTTACTCATGCAAATCACCATTTAAAAAAGCACTTTTAACATCCATTTGGTGAATAGGCCAATGCATTTTAGAGGCTAAAGAAAGAACAAGTATAATAGTAGGCATTTTAGCAACAGGAGAAAAATTCTCATTATAATCTAAGCCTTCAATTTGAGAGAAACCCCTGACAACTAATATATCTTTAAACTTACTAATTTCATTATTGACATTCAATTTAGTTTTATATAACCACTTGCATTAAACCAAGTTTTTACCATGAGGAAAAGGAAGTAAATCCCAAGTTTGATTAAAAATTAAAGTATCATATTCCTCTTGCATAGCTTTTTGCCGACGAGGTTAAATTTTAGCTTGTTAAAAAGATGTAGGATCACTAAAATTCATAATAGAAGAAATCAAAGCATAATTGCAATAATTAACTCTCCCAGGTTTAAGTTCGCCTATTCTAGCTAAATCATCTTCACTATCACTAGATGGAATAGAAAGAGATGCATTAGGAGTAGGGTTGAGAGAAGGAGATTGGTCCCCCACAACCACAACTTTACTTCCACTAAATTCAACATCTTGCACATTACAACAATCATGTACTCCATTTTTGACAATACAAATGTCTATTGCAACTTTAACCCTGTTAGTAATAGGATTGTAAACTCTATAAGCTTTAGAATGTTCATCATAACCAACAAATATGTAAGGATAAATTTTTAGAATCTAATTTGTGCCTCTTTTATTTAGGTTTATGAACATAAGCAATTGATCCAAAAATCCTTAAATGCTCAAGATTGGGCTTCCTACCAGACCAAGCCTCTTTGGGAGTCATATTCTTGAGATCTTTAGTAGGAGTCCTATTGATGAGATATGTAGCACAAGCCATAGTTTCAGCCCAAAATTTATAATCCATATTCTTAACATGCAATAAACATCTAGCCATTTCAACAATGGTTCTATGCTTCCTTTCTGCTAAACCATTTTGTTGAGGTGTATAGGGAATGGTAAGATCATGTTTAATACCAAAGGATTTCAAATAACCATTAAATGCATTATTAACACATTCCTTCCCATTGTTAGTTCTAAGAATTTTAATCTCAAAATCAGACTGCCTTTCAAGAAACATATGAAATTCAGTAAAAACATCAAGAACTTGACCCTTACTAAGCAAAAAATAGATCCAAGTTCTCCTAAAAAAATCATCAACAAATGTAGGTACTTACCTTGATCCTTGGATGAAGTTATTCTCCATGGGTCCCAAAAGGTCACTATGAACGAGGTGCAATTTATGATTTTCCTCCACGATTAACCACGAGGAAAGGGCTCCCTATGCATCTTACCACTCATGCAATCAATGCATATAAGTTTGGAAGGAACAATATTAGGCAATCCATCAACCATATTTTCTTTTTGCTTCAAAGAAATATAATCAGAACTCAAATGGCCAAGTCTTTCATGCCATACATTAAAATCAATATTGATAAGCAAGGAGTACCTTAAAGTAGAGAAATCATAGAATTTAAAGAGGTTTTCATTATTCATTCGTGCATTAGCAATAATTTGATTATTCTTAGGATGAACAATGTAACACTTGTCCTTATAAAATTCAATCCTATAATTCTGGCATAGCTTAGTAAAAGAAAGCAGATTTGGTTTTAATTCAGGAACATAAAGCACATCATGAAGTTTTCGATTAGGAATAGTCACATCACCCAAATCTTCATTTTTACAACTATGATTGTTAGCTAATTGAATAGGAATATTTGAAGTATTAGGATGCAAAAAACAAAAAATTCTTTATGAGAAGTGACATGTTGAGATGCACCACTATCAATAATCCATTCTAAATGCCTAGAAACATTATAGCTAAATGTAAATGCATGACGAGATTGAGGACCACTATTATTACCTTTGTTATAATTAGGTTTGTGATTATGTTGATTATTTTGATTCATGGTATTTTTATCATTTTGCTTCTTAAAACATTTATTAGTAACATGTCCATCTTTCACACAATATGTGCAATGGGGTTATTTATTAAAGTTATTCTTTTGATTATTATAATAATAATTATTATGAATATTATGGTTATGATGTGACTTAGAATGAAATTTGTTATTGAAATAATTAGGATTATTATGGTTATTATTTGATCTAAAATTATGATTTTGGTTTTAATTTTTAGACATGAATGCATGTTCATTACTTTTAAGAGTACCAAATTGAATGAATTTTGCTTCTTCTTGATGTAATAAATTTTGAAAAATGCCATTAGTCAATTGACTAGCTAGAGTAAGATTAGCAATTTGAGCATGCATGTTTGTAAAAAAATGTTGAAATTGCCATTAACCTTTAAGAGAATCAAATTTTAATAAGAACTCATCCATGGTTTTAAAGTTCGTAAACCTGAGATCTTCCAGTTGATCTTGAAGATGAATTTTCTGAGATTCATTAGTACTATCATAGGTATTTTTTAAGATTTCCCACACTTCATGGGCTTTTGTGCAATTGCCAATCAAAACATATAGTTCAGGAACCATAGAAATCCCAATTAAACCTAGCATTTCCTCATTTTGAGCCTTCCATCTATCTTTGTTGGCTTGAGGAGTAGAGGTAGCCGGTTCAAAAGATGGATCTGTAGAAACTTCTAACAAGTGCTTGAAATGAAAAAATAACAGAAATATGCATTTTCCACGAGTGATAGTTGAAACTATTTAACTTAATTTCTAGAATTAATGTAGCCATGATGACAAGAATTTATGATAATAGAAAAATACCCCCTCTAACTTAAATACGATTAAATTTTTTTTTTTTTAAATACAAATAAAAATAAACATCTTTATATTTATAAAAAAAAAATGAAATTAACATTTTGATTACTTAAAAAATGTTACAATCTCTTAAAATAAGCTTAATATTGATTTTTTTTTTCCTTAAACCTTCTTTTAAAAATAAATAATCAAAGCTAAAAAAAAAATCTATTTAAAAAAATAAACACAAATATATGGAAACTTCACATAAGATAATTTAAAGCTTAAAAAAAACTTATAAACTAAACACACTTTTAATATTTTTTAAAAATGAAAAGTATATAAAACTTTATGAAGAAAACATTGATAAAGAACTATTATAAATTAAATGTTCTAAAATTGCTCACGAAAGTAAAAGAAGATTAGAGAAATGGAAAAGTGAGTTGAAAGGAAAAGTGAACATATGGATAAAATAACAAATTGAAATGAACTAACACAGTTTTTTGTTTAACAAAATACATTATTAAAAAACTAATGAATGCATCAAATTGGGCGGTGGAAACAAAACAAAGTGTTACAAAGTAGAACAAAGCGTTGCAAAGACTATCAAATAAGAGGTAAAATTTTGGCAATAAAAAATAGAGGCCTGAAGCAACACAAAAAATAATTGAAATAGGTGAATAGCAGATATGAAAGAGATAACAATATAAATGCGAAAGAAAGCAACACCCAAACAGTATTGGGCAAATAGAATAAAAAATTAAATGCCCCCTAGGTAAGTAAAAAATACACATTATAAAAAAAAGAAAAAGAAAATGAATAATAACAAATGCCAAAAAGAAATACAAAATGACAGTGCTAAAAAAAAAATAGGCAAAGCAAAATAACAAAGAGCAAGTACATTACAAAAAGATAGAGACAAAAATATGTTATTTGAATCTAAATTTATAAAGCCACAAACTTGAGTTGGAATATATATATATATATATATATATATATGTATATATATATTCTAATTTAAAACAAAAATTATACAAAGAAAAATATTTTAAAAAATAGCAGAGCTCACTGAGATATTAGATTTATAAAGGTTAAGAAGTTTTAAAAAAATTGTTACAAACATAATGATTATAAATACTACAGATTATAAATTAGAGATCATTTTTTTATAAAACATCTGCAAACAAATGGATGTTACTAAACTGAAACAAAGATATTAGATTTTTATGTTAACCATGCAAATATAAGAGATAAGAGGTGGAACTTAGAAATGAACTTGCAAATAAATAAATTAGATTGAAAACCTTGTAATCAAGATTTTAATAGAATTGATAGTTTCTACTAATGATAAAGTTTGAAAATGAAGCTATGCTAAAATATGCAAACAAAAGAGTTAGAAATATGAATAATGCAAATGAAAGAGCTCAACCTTTCTTTTGACACGACATAGACCTTAAGCCTTCTAAAAATTATTAACTTAAACATAATGGGTTTTGTGGCAAGCCGGCCAAACCAAAAATAACTTAGACTAGAACCAAATTCTTTGGTGACAAGCCTTCCAAAGAGGGCGAGAAAAATATATTAGAAATTAATTAGAAAAACCCGTAACATAGAAAATGAGATTCAACTTCTCCTTCATCAACTTCAACATAAATAAGGATTGGTAACCTACTTTGATACCATCAAAGGAAATACAAGAGCAAAGATAAAAGTAAATCCAAGTAAGTTTGTTGATTGAAGTAATGTTACCATACAAGAAGAACAAATTGAGAGTAATCACTCAAATATGAAGAGGAGACACAAGAGCTTTTGAAAGGGGAAAAGCAAAGAAAAATCCCTTATATACATATTATGAATAAAGGCAATACCTGAGAGAGAGAGAGAGAGAGAGAGAGAGAGAGAGAGAGAGAGGCTCATTACACTAAATTCATTATGAAAAAATGAAAAGAGAAGCATCTCTTAAATAGAGATGAGGAGAGGAGTTACAAAGTAACTCACAAATCTATGAATGCCACCATTCATAATATGTGTGTGCAATGTGTCAACGTCCTCTTAAGGAGGAAAACTAAAATTTCCTAATAAAAGAAATAAAAGAAATGACTTCTCCTAACACATTTATAAGCGGACAAAAATACATGTAGGGATTTGAAAGGAATATCCCAAATTAAATACAACCAAGTAAATGTTAATATTCTAACAATTAGCATCAAAAATTTCTCGTTGGCCATTTTTTTCTGAATGGTTGTCAATCTCATAAAGATGTCCTTTTTCTTACCAAAAATATCCCCAAATATGAAATTTTTCCAACCCTTCACATTTCTTCTAATTTGATGTTCAATTTTTGACCTACATGACATATACATTGGAGTCCCATAGATAGAAGAACTCCACCAATTTTGAATTCATCTAAAAGACTTGGGGTGCATTGTCCACATAATTTCATTATAGAAAGGGTTGTGCCCCTATTGTAACAAGTTATTCCAGTCAAGTAGGATAAGATTATGGTCAGACACTATTTGAGGGAGGGAAATTAAAATGGAGTTGAACCCTATATCCCAATTAGCAAAGAAAATAAATCTATCAAGCTTGACTTGGATGAGATCATTGCCTTTCTTATGGTTCTACCATGTGAAGAATTGTCCTATTAGGTCCAAGTCAACCATACTAGAATTATTGATAAAGTTTGTGAAATCAACCATACTATCAATGTAATCCTCTAGTCCATCTATCTTTTCAAATGGGAAGAATGGTGAATTAAAGTCACCCACTACTCTAGCCAATGTGAGGTATTAAAATATTGAATAAGAGAAGAGATCCCCCCAGACCTGTTTCCTACCAAGATAGGAGTTGGGAGCATATACATTAACCAAAAACCACGCGTTCTCTTGGGATTCAAGTTCAATAGCCAAAACATTATGAGTAGAAGAAAAAAATTCTCCATTCAATTCCAATAGATTCCACATAGTGGCTATAACCCGAGAAGCACCATTAGCCTCACTAATATAAAAGTAAGAGCTTGACAAAAAAAAACCTTCATGATTGTATTGAAGGAGGATTTTTTCATCTTAAAATCTTATAAAATGAGAACATCAATACCATTTTAAAAGATACGAGTACTCAATGCATATTTCTTTTGGGGGCTATTTAAGCCCCTGATATTCTATGAAAGGAACCTCATTTCTTAGATTTGGTTGTGGAGTCTAGGGTCCTCTACTTTTCATTGGTGATTTCCCTTATAATCTCCCTCTACTCTGTGGTTCACTATGATGGGTGACCAACCTTGGTTTATGACCCAACACATGCTTTCTTATTTCCAATTTTTTTTTTTTAAAGTCATCCATCCATCTTCACTCGTGAGAGTACTTGTTGACGTGCTTGGTGAGGAAAATGTTTTTTTTGAAGGGGGAGTAGTCAACACATTAGAGGATGATCTAACACCATTCTCATTAGGGGAGGAGATAAATGAGGTGATACCTAGCTAGAGTAATAAGGTGGTAGAGCGGGGTGTTCCCTCTTCCTCTAGTAGATTTGTCTGTTTCGGCGTGTTAGGTGGTTTTTTCTCTTACCCAAATTTCATAGAGGTTTCCAGGAGTTTCAAAAGTCCATTTGTAAAATGGTATTCATCACTCTATGTTAGTACCAACCCCCTTATGGTGGTTGTGACCCTCAAAGGGGAAGTAGAGATAATTTTTGATTTTTGGGGTTCCTTATCAAGGGATTTATAGTCAGAGATCACAAAGCCCGATTTTGAGAATTTTTGATAGAAGATTGTAGTGTTTTCATACACCAAATCTTGTGTCTGGTTCCCTAGTTTAGATTATAGGTAATAAAATTGGGAAGAATTTTACTAAGAACAACATTAACACATAAATGGGAAAAAAATCACCTAGAATTTTCCTTAGTCACCTCATCCATAGAGACACAGTGGCCAAAGGTGCTTCTAATCTAGTGAAAACTTTTCTCATCCCAAAACTCTAACAAAAGTCCAAGCATTTAGACCCAAACCGGGGTCATTCTAAATTGAGATAAGTTGTAGGATCAAATCTTGGTTTCCATTTTCAAAGGGAAAGATAATGCTTCCTATAAGCCCATGCACGTGATATAGTAGCAACCAAATCCTCATTAGAAATAAATTTGAAGAGAAATAAAGTGTTAAGTATTGCACTGATTGTGACACTCCTACCTCTAGGATTCCCATTTCAGATTCAAGTTTAATAGCCAAAAAAATTAACCAAAAACCATGTGTTCTCTTGGGATTTAAGTTTAATAGCCAAAACATTATGAGCAGAAGAAAAAAATTCTCCATTCAATTCCAATAGATTCCACTTAGTGGCTATAACCCGAGAAGCACCATTAGCCTCACTAATATAAAAGTAAGAGCATGACCAAAAAAACCTTCATGATTGTATTTAAGAAGGATTTTTTCATCTTAAAATCTTATAAAATGAGAACATCAATACCATTTTAAAAGATATGAGTACTCAATGCATATTTCTTTTGGGGGCTATTTAAGCCCCTCATATTCCATGAAAGGAATCTCATTTCTTAGATTTGGTTGTGGAGTCTAGGGTCCTCTACTTTCCATTGGTGATTTCCCTTATAATCTCCCTCTTCTCTATGGTTCACTATGATGGGTGACCAACCTTGGTTTATGACCCAACACATGCTTTCTTATTTCCAATTTTTTTTTTTTAAAGTCATCCATCCATCTTCACTCGTGAGAGTACTTGTTGACGTGCTTGGTGAAGAAACTATTTTTTTGAAGGGGGAGTAGTTAACACATTAGAGGATGATCTAACACCATTCTCATTAGGGGAGGAGAGAAATGAGGTGATACAGGTAGCTAGAGTAATGAGGTGGTAGAGGGGGGTGTTCCCTCTTCCTTTAGTAGATTTTTCTATTCCGACGTGTTAGGTGGTTTTTTCTCTTGCCCAACTTTCATAGAGGTTTCCAAGAGTTTCAAAAGTCCATTTGTAAAATGGTATTCATCACTCTATGTTAGTATCAGCTGCCTTATGGGGTTTGTGACCCTCAAAGGGGAAGTAGAGACAATTTTTGATTTTTGGGGTTCCTTATCAAGGGCTTTATAGTCAGAGATCACAAGGCCCAATTTTGAGAATTTTTGATAGAAGATTGTAGTGTTTTCATACACCAAATCTTGTGTCCAATTCCCTAGTTTAGATTACAGGTAATAAAATTGGGAAGAATTTTACTAACAACAACATTAACACATAAATGGGAAAAAAATAACTTAGAATTTTCCTTAGTCACCTCATCTGTAGAGACACAATGGCCAAAGGTGCTTCTAATCTAGTGAAAAATTTTCTCATCCCAAAACTCTAACAAAAGTCCAAGCATTTAGACCCAAACCGGGGTCGTTCTAAATTGAGATAATTTGTAGGATCAAATCTTGGTTTCCATTTTCAAAGGGAAAGATAATGCTTCCTATAATCCCATGCACGTGATATAGTAGCAACCAAATCCTCATTAGAAATAAATTTGAAGAGAAATAAAGTGTTAAGTATTGCATTGATTGTGACACTCCTACCTCTGGGATTTTCATTTCACGAACATGTCAATGGCTAGTCAAAATGAGAAAAATCATCCAACCAATATAATTTTCATCGAGGAAATAATATGATCAACAACTAAGTCATAGATCTTGATAGTCATTCCCTCCTTAGTTTTTGAGCACTTTGGCACAAAATTTTTTTTTGCCTCCTCATGTCAACCACCCAAAAAGACATGTTTCCACCCATTGAATGTACCACCACTTTGCACAATGTCTTGTTCAAATTTATCAAAAACTACATCTAGAAATCTAGTTCTATTCTTAAGATCAGAAGCCCCTTCTTTCTGACCTTCAAGTTCTTGTGTTGGAGCACTTACAACAGCATGTGAGTTCTCTAGCACAATAGGTGCACCGATTCCATTGGGAATAGATTCTATAGTTGTGGGGGGATCCTAAAGCTAGGGAATATGTCTCTCCATCACCTTCAACAACAATGAATTGCAAAGGTTCAAAATTTAAGTAGAGTGGGAAATTTATTGACAAATCTTATGTTGTGATTAAAGTGCACAATAATTTTTCTTGTCCTACCATAGGTTCAATCTTTATTTTCATTGAGGTTGGTACTTAGTTTTTTGATGTTACCTTTACCATTATCCCTATCTCCAAACAATTTTGTGTGAAGTTGGGACATTCTTGACTTAATTCTATGAAATCTATACCTTCTATTATCCACGCATGCTTAAATTTCCCTCACAATAAACATATTATCATGACCAATCATAGTCATTATAAGATATTACAAATACGTAGAAACTTCATCTTGACTTATTTTGGCCCAAAAAGCCTATGTCAATGTTTGTAGTTTCAGTTGTATGATCATTTAGAATACATATAATACTTAGATATTGATATATATATATATATATATATATATATATATATATATATATATATATGTTATATTATATATATTATTATTAAATATATATTATGCAAACTTATATTATTTTAATATATGATTGATTAATGAAACATTATAAAATTATAATCTATAGACATGTCCCATGAAGGGTCATGTCTCTCTTAGCCTCTTTCCCAATGTAAATGAAAGAGATATTGTTGCATTTGAAAAAAAACATACCATATACAATCTAGGTAGTGCTATTACATTTTCACCTATCCTATAACTTAACATGGTATCAGAACCAGACTGCAAATGTAAGGAAATAGTTTGTTGATGGTGAATGTGTGACTGTCTCAAAAAATATAGTCTCAGTATAGAGACCATATCTCACAAATCCACTGTTGGACTATTCTGAATTCTAGATATGTTGTTGAAAACCAAATTTGGAAGAATCTCACTGGAGCAACTGGAGAGAAAGCATAGGGTTCAAAAGTTATTACAGACTGTGTACGGGTCTATGTGAAATTCCTAAAAGTGACTTTCATTAAAGAGATATATTAATTTGTTATGATCGTGGTCAAGCATTAAAAAAGAATAAAATATTAAAGGAAGGGTGTCTCTTTCTATAAATAAAGCATTAATTATGTAGTTTCACCTCTCTTAGAGATATCAAGTCATTTAACAAGAAGACATAAGAATTGTTCAATGATATAAGAGTGGGAATTATACATTATGGGGGGGGGGGGGGGGGGGAANGGAATAATAACCAATTTTACATTCCCATTTGAACCATCCTTAGTGGGGAGATAATTAAAAGGGGAGATGTCTCTCAAATAATATGAGAAGGTGTTTTCTGATTTATATGGACCTTAATTGAAACAACTTGTGTGAAGGATGTTGATGTGGAGATAAGTATATATTATCCTTGAATATTAAATTTATCTACTCACCATAGTCTCTCTCTCATCTATGTTTCTATATGTACTATAAGAGCTATATGCCTTGATATTTTTTTGGGGACACTCTTGCAAGAAAAGAAGATTGATATCAAATTCAGAGGGAGTCTGACACTTCATAAGAAACCTTGGACGAGGAGCTCATGAGGTTGTTGCAAGACCTCAAAATTTAAAGGGAGAATCTAGAGGATCTGATTCATTATGATCTCCAAGGAATTTGGTCATATTGGTTTAGAGGGAGTCAATAGTGGAGATGGTTTTTACAATCAGAGGACTATGGTAGGACTATGGATGAAATGAATTTATGCTAACTCCTACATTATGATATTCCTAGATGACTTGGGGTTCACCAAGAGTGATGAAAACTATATAAGAGATATAGTACATAAGTATGCTATTCAAGGTACCTTATTACTACAGAACAGATGAATGATATTCTCACCAAGTTTCTTGCTAGAGAGAAGGTTGTTTAATTTCAAGATAAACGTAGTATATTAGAGAATGAAGCCTTAGATGAAAAGGAGTTTCAACATCTGTGATCTATTATTTTATATGTTATTGCATTCTTCTCTTTGAGAGAGAATTCTAAGGTTAAATTCCTTGTTTCGACCCTCTAGGATGAGCCATGGTGGATCCACCCTCTGAGATGAGTCAAGGTGGATGTCATCTATGTGACTCCATGAATTTATGGGCCCACCCATCTTGTGTACATTTCTAAAAGGTGATGACTTTTTGGTTAATGAACACTTGTATTTAACATTATAAGTTGATGATCTTGTAATATTGATATCATGTTTACTTGGTATCATCTTTATTCATGCATGTTCCATGATTCGTTATGGTAGAGATTATGTGATTTAATGTAAGTGCACATACAATAATAAGGGTATATAAGGAGAATGTAATGTTCTTGAGCATATTATATCCTTTATATCACAAGTTAGGTGATATGTAAATTGGGTATCACATGTTAGGTGATTCCTCATATCACGTGTTAGGTGATATGTAAACCTTGGTATCACATGTTAGGTGATGCCTCATATCACATGTTATGTGATATGTAAAACTTGGTATCATGTGTTAGGTGATTCCTCATATCACGTATTAGGTGATATGTAAAACTTTGTATCACATGTTAGGTGATACTTCATATCACAATTTATTTGATATGTGATACTCTATATCATGAGTTAGGTGATACTTCATATCATGAGTTATATGATATGTGATACATTGTATCATGAGTTAGGTGATACTTCATATTAGGAGTTATGTGATATGTGATACTCTGTATCATGAGTTAGGTGATACTTCATATCACAAGTTGTGTGATATGTGATACTCTGCAGATCACGAGTTAGGTGATACTTCAAATCATAATTTATGTGATATGTGATACTCTGTATCACGAGTTAGGTGATACTTCATATCACAAGTTATGTGATATATGATCTACTCTGTATCACGAGTTAGGTGATACTTCATATCACAAGTTATGTGATATGTGATACTCTGTATCACGAGTTAGGTGATACTTCATATCATGAGTAATGTGATATGTGATACTTTGTATCATGAGTTAGGTGATACTTCATATCATGAGTTATGTGATATGTGATTTCTTAGCATCCATATGGATCATATTAGGATCCTTCTGAACTTAGTATTACATATTGATTAGACCGTATGAGACATGTCACGTAGTGACATGTCTCTACATAAACTTAGTATCCATATGGTAAACATCATGAGAAGTGATGTTGTTGCACATACCATGGATATTTATGAGCTATGGTGTGTTAGAATAATTGAGAGGAGGGGGGGGGGAATCAATGGCCTCAAAAATATTCCAATAACTTAACCCAAAAACTTAGTACCACAATATTAAGCCTCTAGTTATCTTCAGTCCTACAAGATGAATGCCTTCAAATAATCTTAACAAATAAATACTGCTCAGAGTTCACTGTTAAACCTTATTCTCACTATTTAATGATTAGCAATATTTCATTTACCGAAATATAGTAAATTACTTAGTGTATACCGATCAATCCATATTTAGTTATGTGTAATGCAAAATACTAAAGTAATGAATCATAAACACATTGACACATGGATTTTTAACATGGAAACCCTGTTAAGGGAAAAACCACTTGGGATCAGTAACCAAAATTTTTCACTCTTCTGAAGTGAGCTCAGTAAAGAGCCAACCCTGTTAAAGGTTACAAACACACTGTTAGGTGTCACCTTGTTAGAGGATTTAAATAGAATAGTTTTCCACTTGATATCTGACATCTCTATGCTACCTTTATGACCAAACCCAGTGTATTTTTTCAATTGGTATATGGCATCTCTATGCTATCTTCATGACCAAAATTTTTGATACTCCTTAGTATGTATCTCAATATATAAAGGATTGTTAAGTCCTGCTCGGTTAAGAGAATTTTTGATCCAATGGTTAAATTGAAAAAGTAAATGATCTATTCACACATACAATTAAACTTTACAGATTTTCAGATCTATTGTATGTTCATAGTACCTTTCTGATCAATGTCTCCTTTCAATACCTTTTCTCTACATATTTTTGCTCAGTGATGTTGTGCTTCTCTATTGCTCAGTGTCCATAGAATTAGCTCTATTCTTCAACTTGATTGATCAGGTCTGATTGTAGTCTTTCTTCATCAGTTTCTCTTCAGAATCCTCTTCTCTATTCACTCCCCTTATTCATAATGAATTATATTATCTCTTTATAGACATGATTCAACCATTTCTAAGTTCTTGACTTTCTTGTTCTTGGCGTGATCCACAATTATAGCCAATCTTTCTTTAAAGCTTTACTTTAGTTTTATCTCATAGATTTCTCTTTGAAAACTGTAATAAAGCTTCTTTAAAATTCTCTCTTATCTTTGGCTTAACTTGTTAATGAAAAAAATATTAACAACTAGTTAAATCCCACTTGAACTCTTGCCAGCTAAGTCTTTTATCATTTCAAAACTTCAGTTCTTTTTGGTGTTTAACTCTTTGTTAGCTTCGGTCAACACTTAATTTATCCTCGAGTATTTCCGTCAGGGTTGTTTGTCCATCGAGTAACACTATGAAGTTATGTCTGTTAGTAATTCTTGTGATTCTTCTCATCGGTAATTCTTGTCAGGTTTCTTTCTCGGGCATCACTATGACTTTCCTCTAGGGGTTATCTATTTGTCGGTGTCTGTTGTCACTTTGTGAATACTGAAATTTTATCCATTACTGATAGCATAACCTTTATCTTTCTGGTTTTCTAAAGTCTTTGACACATATATACAACCAATCAGATTATATCAAGTTGACATCAATGACAATATAATCCATTAACTTATTTAATGTCTTACATTATCTTTCAACATTTTGGTGATTATCAACTTAAAATCTTCAAACATTCAATCAGTTATGGTTCATCAATCTCTCCCTTTGGAATTAATGGCAACGTACTACATTATCACACTATATTATTACTAATATAATATGAAATATATTGTATTTCATCAAACTACCAAACTTATTGTTCTATAACCAATACAAATGTTTGGCTTTCAGTAAGCTCATATAGCTTAGATTTGTTTCTTGCAGAGTGCTTTCTTCAATCTTAAATCCCTTCACTAGATAGATGTATCAGGTTCTGACTTTGTTCTATGCTCTCCTTTTGACTATTCCTCTCCTTGATCATCTTTGTTTCCTTTGACAACAATCTCTCTCTTAGTATGAATTCTCTCCCTCATGATGGATATTTCATATGTAACCTCTATCTCATCTGGATATTCTCTCGCTTCGAATCTCTCTCCCTTTGGATAGGATGGATATTTCATATGTAATCTCTCCCTTTGGATATTCTCTCTCCTAATAGTTACATCTCTCCCTTTGACAATAATGCCAAAGTCATACTCTTTATTTAATATATTCCTTGAATTTCCTTTCCATCAGCAACATAGCTCTATATTAGCCAATAAATACTTCTGATTTTCGGTGCAGATTTGTACCTTGATGTGTACAGATGTATCTTTGCAGTCCATTTCTTTACTTGCATCAACATGAATGATATTTTGATTGTGTGTAGGCTAATGCAATCTCCTAGTCAGCTTACTGACCGATAGAAAAGGTTTGGACCCCTAATCTCTGTCTCAGATACTCAAATATATCTTTAGGCAATGACTTGGTGAATATGTCAGCTAATGATACTTGATTGCTATATGCTTAGCCTTAGCATGCATGACTGGATTCTTTGATATGTTAATTGCATTGGTGTTATCACAATAGATAATCACTGGTTCAAGAATCTTCATATTCATACCTTCTAGTAATTGTTTGATCCATGCAATATTTGACCAGTTTGCAACAACAACCACATATTCTACTTCTGTAGTAGATTGTGAGATGCATCCTTGTTTCTTGCTGATCTATGTGACAAGTCTATCACCCATGAAGAATGCTCCTCCAGTTGTGCTCTTTCTATCATCTAAGTTTCTAGCCCAATCAACATCTTTATAGACTTGAAGCTCAATTTTTCCCTTTTTGTTATACCATAAGCCATAGTCCTCGGCGTTCTTTAGATATCTCACAATTCTCTTGACAATAGTCATATGTGATTCTTTGGGATTAGCAAAGAATCTTGCAACTATCCAAACTGCATGTGCTATATCTAGTCTAGTATGAACAACATACATTAGTTTTCCAATCATTGATCTATACAAGGTCTGATTTACCTCATTTTATTTGTCTTCTTTTGTCAGATTACATCTGGTTGCTATAGGTGTTCCAACTGGCTTGAAATATTCCATCTTGAATATCTTCAACACTTCCTTGATGTATTTGGATTGTGTGATATATATTCCTGCATCTTGTTGAAGAATATGTAGACCAAGAAAAAATTTGATCTCCCCAAATATAGATATTTCAAACTCTTTTCTCATTTCATTAGAAAATGATCTATATAACATATCATTACCCCAAAATATGATATCATCAAAAATTATTTCAGCAATTTGAATGTTATCATCAGTATCTTATTTTAAATATAGATTGCTATTTTCACTTGTTCTTACAAATCCAATGCTTATGAGATAGGAGTGAAGTATTTCATACCAGTCTCTAGGTTCTTGTTTTAATCCATACAAGGCTTTATGTAGTCTACATACCATGTTTCTCTTGCTAGGATCAACAAACCCTTCTAGTTGTTCAATGTATACCTCTTCTTCTAGTATTCCATTTAGGAATGCTGATTTAACATCCATCGGGTATACCTTGAATCCTTTGACTGCAACATAAGCAAGTAGTATTCTTACTCCTTATAGTATAGAAATCAGTGCAAAGGTTTCTCCATAATCAATACCTCCTTCTTGTGTATACCCCTTGCATACTAACCTTTCTTTGTTCCTTGTGACTTCTCCATTCTCATTCAGCTTGTTTCTAAATATCCATTTGGTACCGATGACATTCTTATCATCTGGGCTTGGTACTAGTGTCCATGTCTTGTTCTTCTCAACCTGTTCTATCTTTTAATTCATAGCATTGACCCATTCTTCATTTTCAAGTACAGTATTAACAATTTTAGGCTCAAAATCATAAATTAAACATCTACTGTTTAGTGACTTACTTCTTGTTTTCATTCCAGCGTTCTTGTCTCCTATGATCTGATTCCGTGGATGATGTCTTTTGACATACTTGGCAAGTTTTGGTTCAGCTCTTTGTTCATCATTATGATCATCATCTTGACCTTCATTCTGACCTCTATCTCTCAGAACATCATTTTGAGTGTTTTCTTGACTTTTGGTAATTGCAGCTTGATGCTCGGGTGCAATGTTCTATTTCTCAAGAGCGATACACTATTTCTTGGGTAGAGTGTCAAGTTATTCATTGTAAACAAGAATATTGTAGTCTTCTGGTTATTTTCTTCTTTCCTCATCTTTTTTCTCTGCATATTCATCTATTCTAACATTTGCAGTTTCAATGATTTTGTTAGAGGACTTTTTAAGACATTTATAAGCTTTGCTTTTGGTGGAATACCCTAGAAATATTCCTTCTTCACTTTGGGAGTCAAGCTTTCCATTTCTATCATCTTTCAAAATATAACATTTACCACCAAAAATTCTGAAGTAACTTACAATGGGTGTGTAACCATACCATAGCTCATATGGCATCTCTTGGAGTCTTTCTTCAATTGTACTATGTTCAATGTGTAGACAATAGTATTGACAGCTTCCCCCCAGAATATTTGAGTTATGCTTTTCTCAATCATTAGTGTTCTTTCACAATCAACAATGGATCCGTTTCTCCTTTTAGCAATCCCATTTTGCTGTGGTGTTCTTGGTGCAGAAACCAATCTTTTAATTCCATTCTCATTGCAAAAGTTAGCGAATTCATCTGAAAAAAATTCTCCTCCTCTATCTGATCTTAAGTATTTCAATTCCTTACCACTTCATTTTTCTAGCATAGATTTATACCATTTAAACATCTTGAATGCTTATGATTTTTCTTTTAAGAACATAACTACCATCATTCTAGAATAATCATCTACAAAGAGAATGAAATACCTATCACCATAATAACTCTTTGTCCTCATGGGTCCACATAGATTAGTATGGACTAATTCTAGAATTGCATTAGATGTATGTGCTTTTCTCTTGAAACTATACTTTGTCATCTTACCTTTTTGACAATTCTTACGCATGATATGCTCGGGCTTTGACATGCTTGGTAAGCCTCTTACTTTCCTTTTATTGCTTATCTTGATCATGTTGTCAAAATTCACATGACATAATATTTTATGCCACAACCATATGTCTTTGTTTCTAGCCATTAAACAAGTGATTTTACTATCATCAAGATAGAATAGGTTACCTTTTGTTTGTTCACCAATTTTGATCAACCTTCCTAATTCATTGAAGATCTTTGCATTCTTATTCTCAAATGCTACTCGGTGACCTGTGCTATTCAGCTGTGAAACACTCAATAGATTATAATTAAGTCTTTTTACCTAGTATGAATTTTCACATTTGATTAGGTTATTCAAAATTATGGTTCCTTTACCTTCAACTGGACAAGGTGTGTCATTACCCATTCTTATTGATCCACCATTATAGTACTCAAAAGTTTCAAACTTTTGTTTATCACCGGTCATGTGGTGAGTAAAACCACTATCTATAATCTAGACATCATTCTTACTAACCTTAAATATGACTGTAGTCTCTGTTAGAATGAATTTAGAATAACTGAGAGGGGAGGGGTGAATTAGTTATCCTCAGGTCTAGATGTACCAAACAAAACTTTCTATATTTTAAATAATTCAGATCTACTCGGTAGCAGTAGAAAATGTCAACAACTTAATCATGAAGTTTACTATTTAATGTAATTAGCTTGTAGAAACATAACAGTAAAACAAACCATAAGCATTCACACAAATTGACACAAGTATTTAACGTGGAAACCCAATATGGGAAAAACCACCAGTAACATGCTACCAAGTTTCAC
>MU227510.1:229674-244798 GCA_018584345.1 Thuja plicata | reverse complement strand
TCATATGATGGGAACAACCACTGTCAATGATCCAATGATCACCTTTGCTCTTATAAGAAATTAATGCAGTTTTCTCATCATCATCAGAATCTTCTTTCATTGCAACATAAACAACTTCTATATCATTTTCATTAGAATTGTCAGAAGTTTCTTCAGCAATATAACAAGATTTCTTACCTTTATCTTTGTAATCCTTATATTTCTTGAAGTCTCAGTCATCCTTTCTATCTTTGTATTACTTGTATTTGTTGTCCTTTCTTTCATCTTTTTCATTCTTATTAGGGCATCTAGTAGCTATATGACCAATTTTATTGTATGAAAAACAAATGACAAGAAGTTTACCTCTGTATTTTCCTTTTCCTATGGACAACCTTTTTTCCATAAGTGCTTTGAGTTCTTCAAGATCATCATCAATAGTGTCACTATCACTGTTCACATGTTTCTTTCCTTTCTTAGATTTGTTGAGGACCAATTGAGATCTAAAAGCATATTCAATACCTTGTGGATTGTAGTTATCATAATTTGACATTTCAAATGTAGTGAGCTTGCCTATCAGATTTTCTAGATTCAGATTATGTTAAGAGTACATCTTAGTTCTTGTATTGCAAAAAATCTAATAGCATATATAGGAAGTAGAGTTCTCAGTACCTTCCTCATAATAGTGTTCTCATATATTGTTCCATTAGCTCCTCTAATGGCATTTACAACTTATTTTACTCTACCATAATACTAATTAACATTTTCATCTTCTTGCATTTTCATCTCATCAAACTTACCTCTTAGAATTTCTGATTATCTCTTAGCACATTTGTGTCTCCACTATAGACAGTTGCTAATTTATCCCACATCTAATTTGCATTAGTGCAACTCTTTATATCATCAAACTTTGAATAGCTTAATGAGGATGCAATCTCCAACATTGCTTGATTGTGCTCTTGCTTTTCTCTTAGTTGTGCAACTGTGAGAGGAGTAGTAGGTGGTACATAGTCATTTTCAATAAGTCACTTAGCATCATCTCCAATACTAGCCAGAAGTAGTTTCATCAAACTCTGCCATGCAGGGAAGTTATCTTTGTTCAGCTTCATAACCTCCTTTTTATACATCTTGATCTTTTCGCTCCAAGTACCTTCAAACTATTTTCAGGAGACCAAAGCTTTGATACCAATTGTTAGAATGAATTCATAATAATTGAGAGGGGAGGGGTGAATTAGTTATCCTCAGGTCTAGATGTACCAAACAAAACTTTCTGTATTTTAAACAATTCAGATCTACTCGGCAGCAGTAGCATATGTCAACAACTTAACCATGCAGTTTACTGTTTAATGTAATTAGCTTGTAGAAACATAACAGTAAAACAAACCATAAGCATTCACATAAGTTGACACAAGTATTTAACGTGGAAACCCAATACGGGAAAAACCATCAGTAACATGCTACCAAGTTTCACTCTTTTGAAGTGAGCTCTGTGAGGAGCCAACCCTATTAAAGGTTACAATAACACACTGTTAGGTGTGACCTGGTTAAAGGATTTAATCACCCTATCAGGACTGGCCTTGTTAGAGGACTTAGAACATTCCACCTAAATGTCACCTTGCTTAGAGGATTTATACAAATGACTATTAGGTCAACCTTGTTAAAGGATTTTAATTGATACAATGGTTAGAAAGTAATTAGCAGTTGTGATCTAATACATACAACTTACTTTGCAAATTCAGATCCAATTACAGCTCTGATGCTAACTTACTAAGTGGCCTGCATTATCATTTCAATCTTCTGATCTGCTTGGAAATCTGTCAAGCATTCACACATGCAACTTTCTGCTTCTATGTTCAGCCTTCTCTGCTAGGTCATGCCAATCAATAAATCAACTATGCAATCCTCTTGCATACACACATGTACATCAATTAGTACATCCACCACCACATCCACACTTCAATTAATAACCCCTTGAGGTTATCATATACCTCTCTGTCTAGGTCAGATAAATATTTGCCACTTAGTCAAGATCGTAGATCTTAGGTTAGATCAGATCCAATGGATCATTCCATCATTAAATTACTTTTACTTCTCCAA
Source organism: Thuja plicata (assembly GCA_018584345.1). Taxonomy (NCBI): domain Eukaryota; kingdom Viridiplantae; phylum Streptophyta; class Pinopsida; order Cupressales; family Cupressaceae; genus Thuja; species Thuja plicata. Next base: position 242,725 of record MU227510.1, on the reverse strand, counting down.
AGTAGTCTCTAATTAAATCTTGAATCCATGAATTAATTACGGTTACCTATACATTAAATGATGTGGATCAATCTTTAATTAACTTTACATATCCCAATAAAATTAACTAAGTTGGCCAGAGATCTCAAATCTCATCATTAATCCAAATACTGTAAGTCGGCCAACATCACTGTTTCCACTTGACAATTTCACTGGTGCTTGACACTGAACAAACTTTCTCATCACAAAAAACTTTGCTCGACATGAAACCAAACTTGCTCGGCACAAGCCAGACTTGCTCGGCACAAAACATCCAGAAAAACTATCTTTGAAAGATAAACAACTAATTACTTTTCCAGAGTGCCAACTGATCAAGTACCCTTTAATTTTCCTTAACTCAACTATTCACTTGGTCTTCTTTTTAAATCTTCTTCTTCAATCAATAGATATGGTACTTAAATAGATAACAATAGTATCACCAGTTAAGGTTTGACATCAATGAAAAAATAACAATTGCTTGCATTGTCACTTTCCAACAGTCTCTACATACCTTTCTTCTTTGTCTCAATCATCCTTAATGACTACAAATACGATCTCAATGTCTTCATTAGATTCAGTATCGGTATCTCCAGCTCTATTCTTAGCCAGGTAAGAAGATTTCTTCCCTTTGTGCTTATAGTCTTGGGTATCTCTTCTATCAGATTATTGGTTGCTTCAATAATCTCTGTCATCACCTCTATCAAAATTCTTTTCATATGTTTAGTCATTACTTCTATCATCTTTTCTTCTGTTAGGACATCTTGCAACAAAGTGTCTAATCTCTTTACAATTAAAACATACAAGTGGTAATTTACCTTTGTATCTACCTTTTCCTCCCTGCAATCTTCTTTCCATTAATGCTTGATTCTCATCAATTCCTCGATCATCACTATCACTTTAACTTTCATTCCTCATAGTGTGTTTATGACTTGACTTACTTATTTTCAAAGAATATTTTAATGCAGACTCTATAGATGGTAAGACAATATTATCAAAGTTATTCATCTCAAATGATATCATTCTACCAATCATACTATCTAGAGTAACATTATTGTTTGAAACTGATCTCATTTCTTGTATAGCAGATACTCTAATAGCATATACAGGCAGTAAGGTTCTTAGAATTTTACTTACCACTGTCTCTTCTTCAAGTACACCTCTAATTACTTGGATAGCATTGAATATCGCTTTGATTCTACAACTATACTGAGTGATATTTTCTCCTTCTTTCATCCTTAGGTCATCAAACCTCCCTCTTAGGATTTCTTCCTTGGCTCTTAGTACATTAACATCTCCTCCATGTACTAGCTTCAATTTATCCCACATTTTATTTGTAGAGGTGCATGTTTCAACATCTTCAAACTCATCATTGAAGAGTGAGGAAACACGCTCTATCATTATGTAATTATGCTCATTCTTTTCTCTCAATTTCTCAAGTGTGTGAGGTCCTATAGTAAACACATATTTAGTATCTAGGTGTTGAGTAACATCATTACCAATACCTGATAGGTGGAGTAATATTCTTCTTTTCCATGATGCAAAGTTGTCTTTGTTCAACTTAGGGACATCTCGTTTGTTCATCTAGTGATATTTTTCTTGAGTTGCTAAAATCCCTTTCTAAGCTCACAATCTCTGATACCAATTGTTAGAATAATTGAGGGGGGGGGGGGGGAATCAGTGGCCTCNTATTTTTCTTGAGTTGCTAAAATCCCTTTCTAAGCTCACAATCTCTGATACCAATTGTTAGAATAATTGAGGGGGGGGGGGGTGAATCAGTGGCCTCAAAAATATTCCAATAACTTAACCCAAAAACTTAGTACCACAATATTAAATCTCTAGTTATCTTCAGTCCTACAAGATGAATGCCTTCAAATAATCTTAACAAATAACTACTGCACAGAGTTCACTATTAAGCCTTATTCTTACTATTTACTGATTAACAGTCTTTCATTTACCAAAATATAGTAAATTATATAGTGTATACCGATCAATCTAGATTTAGTTATGTGTAATGAAAAACAATAAAGTAATGACTCATAAACACATTGACACATGGATTTTTAATGTGAAAACCCTGTTAAGGAAAAAAACCACTCGGGACTGGTAACCCAAAATTTTCACTCTTCTGAAGTGAGCTCAGTGAAGAGCCAACCTGGTTAAAGGTTACAAACACACTGTTAGGTGTGACCTTGTTTAGAGGATTTAAATAGAATAGTTTGTCACTTGATATCTAACATCTCTAAGCTACCTTTATGACCAAACCCAGTGTAGTTTGTCAATTGGTGTATGAAATCTCTATGCTATCTTCATGACCAAAATTTTTGATACTCCTTTGTATGTATCTCAATATATAAAGGATTTTTAAGTCCCTCTTGGTTAAGAGACTTTCTGATCCAAAGGTTAAATTGAAACAGTAAATGATCTGTTCACACATACAACTAAACTTTGCAGATTTTTATATCTATTGTAAGCTCATAGTAGCTTTCTAATCAATGTTTCCTTTCAATACCTTTTCTCCACTTCTTTTTTCTTGGTGATGTTGTGCTTCACTATTGCTCAGTGTCCGCAAAATTAGCTCTGTTCTTCAGATTGATTGATCAGGTCTGATTGAAGTCTTTCTTCATCAGTTTCTCTTCAGCATCCTCTTCTCTATTCACCCCCCTTATTCATAATGAATTAGATTGTATCTTATAGACATGATTCAACCATTTTTAAGTTCTTGACTTTCTTGTTCTTGGCGTGATCCGCAATTCTAGCCAATCTTTCTTTAACACTTTACTTCAGTTTTATATCGTAGATTTCTCTTTGACAATTGCAATAAAACTACTTTAAAATTATCTCTTATCTCTAGCTTTAAATTTTCAATGAAAAAAATATTAAGAACCAATTAGCTCCTTCTTTAGCTCTTGCGAACGAAGTATTTTTTTATTTTTGAACTTCAATTCTTTTCAGTGTTTAACTCTTTGTTAGCTTTGGTCAACACTTCATTTCTCCTCGGGTATCTCTGTCGGGGTTGTCTATTCATAGGGTAACACTATGAAGTTCTGTCTATCGGTATTTCTTGTCATTATTCTCATCGGTAATGCTTGTCAGGTTTCTTGCTTCGGCATCAATGTGACTTTCCTCTCGGGCTTCTCTATCCGTCAGTGTGCACTGTCCATCGGTGTTTGTTGTCACTTTGTGAATACTAAAATTTTATGTATTACTGATAGCATAACCTTTATCTTTCTAGTTTTCTAAAGTCTTTGACACTTATGTATACAACCAATTAGATTATATCAAGTTGACATCAATGACAATACAATCCATTAACTGATTTAATGTCTTTCATTATCTTTCAACATTTCGGTGATCATCAACTTAACATCTTCAAACATTCAATCAGTTATGATTCATCATGGTGAATATCATGTGACTTGATATTCCTGCATATACCATATCTCTTGATATCACAGTAAGGTGATTTCTCCTATGTTTCAAAATTAAGAATATATTGTGACTTGCATCTTTATGGATTTTATCTTCTCAAACTAAGAGGGAGTGTTGATGTTTTGTGTAGCTATGGTGAGGGTCATAACTATTGACAATGGAAACCACTACACATTCTAGTGGATTATCCTCCCCAGCTAAGAGGGAGTGTTAATGTTTATAGCTTCAGTCATATGATCATTTAGAATACATATAATACTTAGATATTGATTGATAATAATATGTTGTATATATATGTTATATTATATATATATATTATATATATATATTATTAAATATATATTATGAAAAATTATATTATTCTAATATATGATTGATTAATGAAACATTATAAAATTATAATGAATCGACATGTCCCATGAAGGGTCATGTCTCTCTTAGCCTCTTTCCCAATATAAATGAAAGACAGATTGTTGCATTTCAAAAACACATACCATATACAATCTAGGCAGTGCTATTATATTTGCAGCTATCCAATAAATTAATAGCCTAAACCTTTGAAAGGCCAAGATGATGTCCTATTCTTATCCTATCAAAATTTAAAATATGAACAAATTTGAGACTTGTGTAAATCGAAGGATATTACATCTCCTCATCTTAGACCTAGACTTCATCCTATAACTTATATTTCTCCTAGATATATTTCAATCCTACCTCCTACATCTTACAAATGCCCAAAATCTTGCATCTCTCAACGTAGCGAAGTTCTTTCTATTCCTCCTTATATAGATGAATAAAATGACCCTATGTGTATTGATTGATTTTTTTTTGCAAATCTCCAACCAAACCAAGAAAAATCATAGTGGGAGAGACCACCAAAAAAAACACCGTGACAAGGCCCATGAACTTTCCTCCTAAACCATCTCCCCCCTAATACAAAAAATGTTTACTTGATCCCATTTGACCAACCTTTTCTTAGCCCAATGTAGGAAGATCATCTTGAAAAGTTAAAACTGTCTAAACAAAATGATTGTTTATTTTATGGGGGATTCATTGAAGGTGTAATACCCTATCACACACATTTATATTGGGGCATTTAAAATGGGCAAAACATAGGGCAATATATTACCTATATTGGTGTGAGGGGGGGGGGGGGGGGGGGGGGAGGGGGTGAAGATAATTTATAGAGGAAAAGGTGTGTGTAGGGAATATATTGGGTGGGTTTTAGAGGGCCCGGTGACAAAAAGGGAGTTTGGGGAAATATTTTTTGAAAATATGGGTATTCTTTAGTATGCCACGAACACACATGATATGACCTAGGTTCACTGAGTGAAGCTCTCATGGTTTATTTGGCATTACAAATTCTATTATGATTAATGTGGATAATGATATAGATGAGAAAGTTATTGATGCTAACAATGTTGATGCTCATAATATTAATCCTAACAATTTTGATGATATTTATGAGGTTATTGATATCAATCATGAGATTTTCTTCAATATTTTTAAAATCATTAATCCTAGCCCTTAGTGACAAACTAAGTGACTCATCATTAGAGAATGGTTCTTGTTTAGAACTCGTTATAGATCCATCTACCATGCTTGCTATTTTTCCTCTTTCATCTTGTCTACTAAGCATAAGCGACATTAAGAAAGATTGGGGGGAAGATGACCTACTTGACTAGCTTCACTTGTGTAGTAGATTCATTTGTGTGTTTTCTTGTATGTGATATGCTTCCCTAACAATTTTTTTCTTGATATGTTTTTGTTTTATCTTAAGCTCTATTTTATGACCCTTTTTCTCCATTGGTGCAAGGTAATAAAGTGACTAGACCCATAATAAAATTATTCTGTTTGTATCTCAATTATTCTATATGTTATATTTATGTTTTGTCATACATGTGATTTGTGTTATCTACATGGAGTGATGCAAAGAATTAAGATCCCCCTTTTTGATATCTACCATGTTGACCCAAAAAGACTTTTGTTTATTCATTTTATGTTCTCTTCTTCCATTGTGCTCATAGTTCCACTACCTTTATGGATGAGGTCAATTCATTGCAATTATACTTGATATACATGTGTTATCAAATGTACATACTCACCCTAATTAGTGGATCCCTTATGTTCTTTCTTTTTTTCTAGTGCTCCATTGCCCTTGATTTTGTCCTTACTTAGGGGCATATCATTGATTGCTCATTATAAAGGCTCAGAAACTAGGCATAATCCTTTAACTCAAGGATTGGAAATCCAACTAAGCACTTCATCCACTTTATAAGAAACTCATTTAATATGTCAAACCCAGGGATGTATTATTTGAAACGGGCTAGAAAAATATATGCACCAAGCACTTTCTCAACCAATCACTCTATAATCGCTGCAGGAAATAAATGCTGGAAAGAAACTATTCTATGGCTGTAGGAAGTAAATGCTTTTGAAGGGAAACTATACTATTACCGCATAAAATGAATACTTGAAAGGAAGTTAAGCTATTGATATGAAAGAAAATACTTGAAAGTAAATGATGGAAGTGAACGCTGCTAGCAGAATGGAAGAGTGCACAAACTAACTATAATGCCTTAGTTACTTTGTTGTTTGGCTGCAGGAAGTGATAGCTGTCCCATGGCTTTGGCTGTAGGAGCTATTCAACATAGGAATTGAAATGACAGAAATGTAGGAAAGAGAACTAAACTAAAATGAATCTAACTATGAATTCCTCACCAAGTGGGCCCCCTTGGGTGAGTACCCAAAACACTAAATTACAAAAAATTAATCTCAACACTTCATTTGCTCATTAAAATGAATAATAGAGTACAAAGATTCTCATAAACAATAAAACAACAGAAATGAACTATACTACAACCATCTTCTAATAATACCCTCCTTCTCACACAAGAGAGAGGATTTATTGAAAGGAAACATCTAGCTTCTAAACTCAACATGCCCTAAGAAAAGGCAGAGCTTTTATTACAAATAACTAATAGAAAGGAAAGCTAGAAAGTAGGAAATGAAATCGATCCAAAAAAGAGGAAAGATTTAATTGGAAAATAGATCTAACTTCCCACTCTCTCCTATATTTCATCAGGGAACTTATTGCATTTTCCAAGTCTTTTCTCAACCATCTCCACCTCACTTAACCAAAAACCTTTTGCTATTGCTACACTGATGTTCCATCTGTGTGCGTCTGCTGTAGGACTGAGTCAAGCATCTAGTGCATGGATGTGCTCAGATGATCAAGATGATGGTTGCTACTTTGATGTGCTGCATTTAAACTATTAGGATAAGAGCATTCATGGAAAATAATCATTAAAGTACATAGGAATTATCTATCGCTCAATCAGTTAATTCATCCATAAAACATGATCATGATTCCATAGTAATAAATAGAGCATATTCATCTAGATAAAGCATATTAAGTAAGCATATGTCCATAGTATAGGTTTAGTGGTTGACTACCACATATTAGCAGTTTTAAAGCATAAAGTCTTGGATTAAATAAGAGAAAACCTGGAAAAAGACCTATCAAAATTTCTCCTAGGGTATCTAAAGTATGCCATTAAAATGGCCTATCATTTTTCTCCCTATGAAGACTAGTGTTGGTCCTTAGGCATTGAGATGTTCTAGATATTTTCAAGTACCTGGAGGTCTCCTTCCTATGTCTCTCCAATCATGGAGGTGCCCACTTGCCAGTAAAATCCATTTGTCCTCTCCATCTTCATGCGTATGCTTAGTTCTAGTTGCTCATCTAGTTCGTTATCCACACAGCTGTATTGTGGCCATAAAAGTAGAGGTGGCTGAAAGGTAAGTGACAACCATCTTTTGGGCCTATTAGCAATGCATTGGTTTTTCTTTGAATTTCTTGGTTTTTTGCTTTTTCCTAGGCTTTCTTGGTTTAAATTCCTGTGCTTTGCCGCACAAATGAAGTCAAAATCCCTTTTGAAGTCATGTTTTAGTTTAATCACTTTGTCGCGTCGGTCTCTTTGAAGTGTCTTTAAGTTGCGCGAGTGGGCGACGAGTTGTCATTGAAAAAGAATCGCGCAATCGCGATCAGCTCATATCAAGTTTTGATCTATGTGCGAGTGAGTAGGTCCAATGTTTTAAAAGTGAAATCGTGCAGTCACAATGTCTTATAAAAATCAAGTTACAGGTTAGCGAGTCAGCGACGGGTTAAAAAGTGTCTGTCGTGCAGTCGCTGGAAAGCTATACTGTCTATATATCGCTCCGTGACCGAGCGAGTATTGTTTAAAACTGAAGCAGTCGCATACCCGCATCAACTTTTATGTCAATGTCAACAGTTAGCGACTGCGCGATGAGGTCATGTTCTGAAGGTCGCCTACTCACTTAGGTTTTAACTCAGTTGTATTTTGCAGTGCGAGTGCGCGGCGAAGGTGTGAAGTATTAATATGAAGATTCATCGCTCAGTCACACAAGTACTTTTCAAGATTCATAATAGTCTGTGACCGAGTGACTAAGAGACCATTCAACGCCTCCCTCACTCGCTGATGCTTTGAGGTGATCAAAAATCAACTCACGAGTATGCGATGAGTTAAAAAGGGAGAGACATCGCTCACTTGCCAATTAACAAAGATGAAGGGAAAAGAGCTCGCGAGTAGGCAACTAAAGAAAGAAAAGACACAGTCACGCACTCGCAGTCAGTGATAAAGTAAGATTTTCAAGCTCGCGAGTTTGTGACTGAGCAAAGAATAGCTGCCGTCGCTCACTCGCGCATTAGATGAAAGCTGGAGTATTAAGTGGCGCGATTGTGCGACCAGACAGAGTATGCAGTAAAGAAATGAATGTCGCTCACCCACTCAAAATCCAAAAGTTACAGTTTAAAAGACCAGCGAGTGTGCGATGATGAAATAGCTGAAAGATAAGATGCATAGTCACTCAGTCACCAAGACTCAAGTGACATGAAATGTTAACTCACGAGGGTGCGACAGGTTAGAGGTGAAGAAAGCATCACTCACTCGCATGAACCTGAAAGCAAAGCATAAAAGGAGAATGAGTATGCGATAGACATAAAATGAGGTTCAAGAGGTAGGTCATCGCTCACTCACAGAAGGTAAAAAATAAAGTGAGGATGGATGGCGAGTATGCGACGAGCTGAATAAAAGGGATGGGTCTCTCACTCGCAAAGACATTTCTAAAAGTGAATAAAGTGTAGTGTGTTGGCTAGTTTCAGGTTGACGAGTGCCAGATGGAAAAAAGCATACTCTCTCTCTTCTAGCTCGGATCAAATAGTGCAAGTGAATAGCAGCATTTATGACAGAATGAAATCTTCATGACAGTTCAAGTGCAGGATTTCGACTTTCAAGTTGACAAGACACAGTTCTTAAATGGCTATAAGTGTAAATGATTGAGTTTGATTCTCTACAACTCTCATTTCTGCATTCTGAGTTTTTCTGCGAAGAGTAAGAAGCTTATTTGTCTGGAGTTTTGTGTCTGAGGCCAGAACTGCCATGGATGCCAGGTGGGTGGAAGCTGTTGCCAAGCTAGAAGAAGAGAAAACTTTTGATTGGCCCACCATTAAAGAAGTGAACAGATGGGAGGCGAAGCTTAAAGGATGAATCAAATATAGTTAAGCCACAAAAGACAAAATTTGTTCAGGCTTTGTAAATAAGCTGCCACCCGTGTTCGGTTGCAAATTTTGTTTCTAAGTTCGTTGCAAAGTTGTTGTAAGCAGTTTTGTAATCCTTCCCAGTATGTCGGTAGCTTGTTGCATCCTTATGCTATAAAAGGATTCCAAGACTACTAGGAAGAGGATGGTCATTTTTATGTTTGAAAATAATACTAAGTCAATTGTAAATTTTGGTTTTGAAAACCAATATATCTAGTCTTTTTGGAGAAATCTCTGTTGAATGTAGTAATTGATGATGACTTTTGAATAAAATCCAGTTCACAGTTTCTGAAGCATTTAATGGATCTTCTGTCTTCATTTTAGCATTTTGTATTTTGTCTAAATTGAATGTTCTAGGAATGTTTTCAATTTATACATCTATCAAGCAGTTTTTGAAATACTTCTAGGGTTCTTTCAAGGAGAGAATATAAAAATATCTTAGAGATATTTCAATAAAATTCAGGATAGCAAATGAATTTGATGGATTAATTTGGCTAAGTGTACTAGGGTAGATATATAAGGTATATCTATTTTTGTGTCAGATCCTGTAATTGCCTTAAGTTTTGTCCTTAATCATGCTGATTAAAACTATTCATAGATGACTCCATGCCCTAAGATTGAGCATTGGTCTATTTTTCGTTCAATCAAATGACTATCATTATTAAAATCAATCTTTACTTTCAGTTTGGTCTGTTTTAGTGAAAGTTACAGTGACCACTCCCTGTAATTCCATCAATAACAAATTAGAATAATTCAGTGATTTCATTATTCTAAGTTTTCAAGGGTAATCCTGCCCGAGTTTGTGGAGCTCAAAGTGTAGGAGGTTTCAAAACCTTGTTTTTGTTGTTCTACTCTATGCTTGATCAGTGTTAGGGATAAATAGAGTGAACCCTCTGAGGAATATTTTCATGTCAGTAAGAAAAGGAAACAACAGGGCCATGGCTAACATCCCAGGTATATGTACCAGTGAACATGCTGCATTGCAGCTCGTAGGTTGATCACACTATGTGGTTCTGTCTTTTTGAGTTCCATAGTTAATCTCCCCCATCTCTGTCTTAATGCCTTGGCTGCTCTATCCCCATCTTCTAGTGACAATCTCTCAAATGCCGTGAAAACTTCTTCACGACTATCTAGAATTCTTTTTCTGGGTGCAAAATCATGAAACCCATTAAAAATTTGCATCTAATCATAATAAAGCCATTGAGGTTTATCTTTTAGGATGAAGAGGAAATGAAATAGATTGTTCAAGTATTCTGTACCTATTCAATTATTCTCCATAATTAATATCATTCTGGTTCCAGGAAAGGAGGGCAGAAAAATGAATATCACCAACAAAAAGAAGGGGATTCCAATCAGTGTTAGAAGGAACAACATAATTGTGAATATATAACTCGCATAACAAAGTTTGGACACAATTAGGTGATGTATTATATGCAGCCACAAATTCCTGCGGGGTTCCTATGTTTGAGTTGAGATCCCGAAGGACTCTCATTAACTTAAACAGTAGGAATTGTTCCTTAAGGCATAGGGTATAAACCCTTGGTGGTGGTTTGCTCTCTATTAAACCCAGAATTATGTCTGTAATTTCATTTATTTTACTCTACAAGAATTGAATTTCTTGCTGTTTCCTCTCGAGTTCCCTTCTCAATTTTTCCTTTTATAACTCCCACATTGAATTTTGATATTGCATCTCATTAAAATAGTCAACTAAGAGGGCATGAACAGTTACCTCTTCTGGCTTCCTATGTGAGACCAACTTGGCTGCTTGTTGGTCTTCCTTTTTCTGTTCACAAACTGGCACGTCAACTAAAACAAGGGCCTTTTCCCCATGATTGCCTTCTTGCTGAGAAGAAGATTATTTTTTGTCTCCCTTGGGTTCTACTGCCTCTGGAATTATACACTCTACTTCTTTACCCACATCAGTAGCTGCATGATCCTCTTCCATCATATCCTGGAGTTCTGCAAGTGGACTGCCGACTTGCAGCTATTCTTGTGAAGGCTCCTCAAAGGAGACATGAGAAGAGTCAACCATAACAAGGGAATCCTTGTTGTCTATTTGTGTAGTGTTCAAACAAACACTTATTCGTAATGGAGTATCTACAGAAGTCACGGGGCACTTCTATGAAATTTTTATTTTCTTTACAGGTGTGGCTAGAGGAGAAACAATAGAAACAAGAACATCTTGACTCATATGTTCTTCCATCTTGGCCTTACCCTTACCCTTTTTATCTTTTTGCTTAGCTTTTAGGGTCTGAGAAACTGTGGGAACCTCAGTTTCTCCACTCCCTGAGGTAGGTTTTGGATGGCCGGATGCCACATTCTCCACATCAATTCTTGAAGGAGAAGGATTCCTAAAAGGTTCTTCTAGCTCAACAAATTTATCATCCTCATCAGGGTTATTCCCTTGTTGTTCTTGAATTTTGGTCCGTGGCCCTTCTCTATGCAAGTGAACATGAGGCACTACAATAAATCCATCCTAGGACATGGGAGAGATATCCCACAGTGACCTTTCCACCAAGAGCTTGATTAAACCATGGTGGGTCACTCCATTATGCCACCCCTTCTGTACCTCTTCAACAGTTAAATTTAAAAGGGCATGAAGAAAATTGGGGACATTTACCAAATGGCCATACCATAAGTGACTCAATAATTTTAAGTGTATTGTATGTAGAAAGGAAAAATGACCCTCACAAGTAATGTACCTGACAATATGTACTGGAAACTGAGGATACTCTCCAAGAAGAGATAACCTCTTAACACCCTATTTTCTGTAATCCACTGGAACATCTCCTGGTAAAGAAAATCTTGCTCTAGCTGTGCTTGCATCGTGCCCATGCAGAAACACTTCTCTAGTGGAACGAAGTCCAAAGACTTTGGCAATTCTTGCTTTAGAAGATTCTATTCACAACCCTTTAACATATGTAGCACCATTGCTATAAGTCCTCAATAATTTTAGTGTCGTGGCTTCATCATGACCATTCAATCTTACAAAGTAGGTTATCCACCCAACTCTGTTAAAAACCTGAACACTGGCCTAGTCCTGTAATAATGACGAGTGGTTTTCTGGTTTGTGCCATATAGGAGAACCACCCATCCTTCTATTTGAAAACTTCAACAATTTCTGAAAATATTTGAAAAGCCCTCTTATTCCACTGCTACTATTAATTATGTTTGCTGAAATGCCACTACTGTGCCCAGATTTTGAATAAAGCTTTCTAGTTTTCCGGGTAACACAGACAAGAAACAAAATAAATTTTTGAAATAGTGTTGTAAATATAGGTTGGGAGTTGAGTTTTAAAAAGACAAGGCTGATTGCAAAATGTTACACACAAGGATTGTCAAATCATCATTTTTGACATGACAACATAGTATAATTCTTGTAGCAAAAATATTAATGACAAAGGATGGAAATCATGACAATAGATTTTAAACTTATAGAATATTTGAGCTAATGGGATAAGTCATTTATTACGCACAAAACCTATTTACTACCCCCTACAAAAAATGTGACAAGTGTCCACACTTGCGTGGCAAAAAAGTATGGCAAAATCATTGATGAAATGCTACATTAATTACAATGTATCATAATGATATCAAATGAAGCAAAGAATTTTTTAAACAATAAAGTAATGCATACCTTGGAATATTATACCATTAAATGCCCAAATCTAGAAAGATTTGATGACGTGGGCAGAGAAAAAATTCAAGATGGTGTAATAATGAGGTGAGGTGAATGTGATGATGGCAGAAAAAGGTGATGAAAAAGTTGATGGGATGAAGTTTTTATTATGGACAAGCATTTTTCATGGGAAACAAAAACTTTATTATGACTACATGTGGAAAAATATCAAAGAGACTGTTAGCACTGTATCAAATTTTTTTTGAATCCCTTGGTCTTATCATTTTCCCGGGCTTTCTTATTTTCAAAATCTTGGTTTTACCGCTCAAAATGAGTCAATCACTTTTTGAAGTCATATTTCATCT
>MU227510.1:200356-229574 GCA_018584345.1 Thuja plicata | reverse complement strand
TTCAGCAAAGTTCAGGATAGTGAATGAATTTGATGGATTAATTTGGTTAAGTGTGCCAAGGTAGATATATGAGGTATATCTATGTTTGTGTCAGATCTTGTAATTGCTTTCAGTTGTTGTCCTTAATTATGATGTTTTAAAACTAGTTATATATGACTCCATGTCCTAGGATTGAACACTGATCTATTTTTGTTCAGTGAGATGACTATCATCTTTTAAATCAAAATCTTTACTTTCAGTTTCAGTCTATTTCAGTAAAAGTTACAGTGAACATTTCCTGTAATTCCACCGAAAGCAAGGTTGAATAATTTAGTGATTTCATTATTCAAAGCTGTTTAGGGGTATTCCCACCCGAGTTTGTGGAACTCAAAGTGTAGAAGGTTTCAAAACCTTGTTTCTGTTATTCTACTCTATGCTAAGTCAGTGTTAGGGATAAATAGAGTGAACCCTAAGAGGGTATTTTCATATCAGCAAGAAAAGGGAACAACAGAGACGACCAGAGCAAATAATTACTTCGGTTGGCTGCAGGAAGGCCCTCAATAGGAAGAGGTCATTCGGCTGTAGGAAATTCTTTAGCTGGAGGAGGTTCTTTGGCTACAGGAAGTCCTTCGACTACAGGAGGTTTAGCTGGGGTTGGAGAAATCTCAAACTTCAGCAGGAAATCGACCTTTGTCTCAGGTTTATGGTACAGGTGAAGCCTATGACCATTCATCTGTAACTTGAAACATATAGGGTCGATGGTGGATAATTAAATTGCTCCATTGGCATAAACATGTATAATCTCATAAGGGCCAAGCCAATGTGTTGTAAGCTTACCTTAGGTTTCTTGGAATTTGGAGTCATACAAAAGAGCCCAGTCACTAGGAGCAAACTATTTGGTAAGAATATGAGAATTGTGCCACTTTTTCTGCTGTGTTTGAACCAATTCAATGTGTTGTAGGGAGGCTTTCCTTATCTCATGTAGATAGTTAAGCTGTAGGATCCTATCACGTTGTTCTTCAGTCAGGTCAATGTTGAGCTGTAATGCCGTACATAAAGTTTTATGTTCAAACTCAATCAACATCACAACTATTTTTCCATATACCAACTCAAAAGGAGTAAACCCTATTGTTGTTTTCCATGTAGTGCGATAGGCCCATATTACTTCTTGGAGGTGAATGCTCCAATATTTCTTGTGTAACTATATTGTCTTGGTGAGGATAGATTCTATCTCCATGTTGGTGATTTCTGCCTGACCATTTGCCTGTGGATGATAGGGGCTAGATTTCCTATGGCAAATATTATACTTGTTCATTAGAGCAGTAATAAACATAGAGGTAAATTTATCTCCTTCATCAGTGACTAAGTCTCTGGGTACACCATAGCATGTGAACATCTTCTCATATAGAAACTGTGTGACCTTATTATCCCTAGCATGCTTCATGGCTCTAACTTCCACCCACTTGGTCACATAATCAGTACATACAAAGATGTATGAATTGTCATTTGATGAAGGATTGATGGGACTAAAAAAATTGATTCCCCAATTATCAAACGGAGTCACCACTACTTGAGGAAAGAGTGGCATTTCATTAGATTTAGCAGGCCACCCCATCTTGTGACATCGATCACACTTCTTGGTGTAATTGGTGTCATCCTTGTAGAGGGATAGCCAGTAGTAACCAGTGTTAAGTACCTTCATGGCTATCCTTTAGGCAAAAAAATGTCCTCCACATGGCTCATCATGACAAGCCCATAGGATGTCATAAGTTTCATCCTCTCAAATACACCTTCTCAATATTTGGTTGGGGCCAGTATAGAACAAAAAATCAACAATCCATGAAAAGTTGAAAGTTTTTTCTACTAGCAACCGCTTTTACTTTGGAGAGAAGTGTGGAGGTACCTTTTGGGAAACTAGATAGTTAGTAATATTAGTGTACCAGGGAGCTTTAGCTGCAATGGAGAATAGGTGATCGTCAGGGAAACTGTCATCAATGGCCATAGGTTCATCAACATTCTGCAGGTGTGAGAGAAAATTGACCACCACATTTGATCTACCTGGCTTATCTATGATGGTAATGTCAAACTCCTGTAGCAGAAACAACCACCTAGCTAACCTCCCTATGATTGCAGGTTTGTTATCTAGGTATTTAATGGTTGCATGATCTGTATGCACAAAGATTTGATAACCAGTGACATAGTGGCAAAATTTGTTCAAAGCATACATAAAAACCAATAGATCCTTTTTGGTGACTGTATAATTCAACTCAGCACCTTGTAGATTTTTTCTAATGAAATAAATAACATATTCTAGAATACCTTCCTTTTATCCAATAACTGCTCCAACAACATGATCAGATGCATCTATATGTATGTGGAATGGGAGGGTCCAATTAGGACCTCATAAAATAGGCGCCTGAGTTAGGATAAGCTTTAGCTATAGGAAGGATTCATCATAGTCTAATGTCCAGATAAATTTAGAATATTTAGTGAGCAGTGAATACATAGGATTGGCCATCTTGCTGAAGTCCTTTTTGAATCTTTTGTAATACCCAACATGACCAAGAAAGCTTCTGACATCTTTCTATTTGGCTGGGGTAGGTAGATTCATAATGACTATAATTTTGGTTGGGTCTACTTGAATGCCAAGAGTAGATATATAGGGACCAAGCACTACTCCTTCCTGCATCATCATAAAACACTTCTCACTATTCAAAGATATGTTGTGTTCTTCACACCTGGTGAGAACTTTTTCCAGATTTACCAATGCTTCCTCATAAGTTGTAAAGTTGTCCATGTATATCTCCATACAGTCATGGGAAATGTCAACAAAAAAGATGATAACTACTTGCTGAAAAGTAGCAGGAGCGTTGCAGAGGACAAATGGTAGAAAAGAATAAGAAAAATCCCCCCATGGGTAGGTGAATGTGGTCTTTTCTTGATCCTCTAGAAGAATTTAGATTTGATTATATCCATTGTACCCATCCAAGAAAGAAAAGTACTTCTTTCTTTCTAGAGAGTCCAGAACCTGGTTAATAAACGGAAGAGGGAAATGACCCTTTTTAGTGGCATTGTTAAGCTCTTTGTAATCCACCCACACTCTCAACTTTCCACCTTTCTTAGGAACTATGACTAGTGGGGAAACCCACTGGCTGTCTGAGATAGGGTATATGAAACCAACTTTAAGAAGTTTTTGGAGTTCGGCTTTAACTATCTCACAGAGGGCAGGGTTGACATGCCTTTGAAATTGTCTTACTGGGGGTTTATCTTCCTTTAGATAGATCCTATGAGTGCATAAATTTGGGTTCATACCTTTCATATCAGCATAATCATAGGCATAAGATGTAATATGGCTCTTCAGTAACTTGGTCAATGATGTTTGCTACTAAGAAGTAAGTTTGCTATTAATGTTCAAGCAACGGTCAGGGGAAACTTCCATTTGCTTAGTGAGCTCGACCATAGATGCATCTGTCAATGAGGGCACTTGGATCTCATAGGGAAGCATTTGGTCATAGAGCTAACTGGCTGTAGGGGAAGATAATTGGTAATCAATGTACAATGACTACAGGGAGTGGTTTTGGAAGGAACTATCCAAAGGGTCTAAGTTCGATCCATACTGGTTATGCATGATGTTGGTGATTACTTTATCTTCCTCTTGAAGCTGTAGGAAGGGATCCCTTTTTAACATCATTAATTGGGAGACTGAATTAATAACTTCAGCTTCCTCTCCTAGATCTAGCCATATGGGAGAGGCTAATTCCATCTGAGGTTGAGCAAGAGGATACAAGGCCAAGGTTTTGGTGTGCTGACCATAAAAAATGGTCATATCTCCTAACCGACAAATGATATAGGCATCAGTGGTAGCTAGCCAACGACATCCAAAAATAATTGGATAGACTCCTAGGGTAGATTTTGGTGAGAGGATCATGAAATCAGCTGGGTAGGACCAAGACTCAAGGTTAACCACAATGTCCTCCACCATCCCATCAGGATTTACAGTCAAACTGTCTGCGAGCTGCAAGGCAGTAGGTGTATTTCAGAGGTTGGTGATACCAAGGCACTGCATGATATCCTTGGTCATGACATTAATGGCAGCTCTAAGATCAATCAAGGCATTTTTGATAGAAGTCCCTTTAATGATGACCTTGACAACAGGGCTGCCAGGGTCATAATATTTTGGGATGGTAAGCTTCCCTAACATGATGTCCACCAGTTTTCCAAGGACATGGATAGTCTGGGGATCCTTCTTCTTGTCGCCAGGCTTTTTAAATAAAGCTTCCTTGATGGATTTTCTATAGGTGGGAACATCTTTGATTTCCTAGAAAAGGGGAATTCGGACACTGACATTCTTTAGTTGGTTAAGGATATTGAAAGTTGCTTCGTAAGTGGTTTTCAGATTGCTATGCTACAATCTTTGCAGAAAAGGGGGAATGGCATGCTGATTGGTTTTAGCTGGCAGTGTAGGGGCTACTAGAGTAGACAGATTGTTAGGTTGATTGGGCTCCTCAGAATTCATTTTAGTGATTACAGGAGGCTTAGGTGCAGGCAGAGTGGTATTGGATTGTAAGTGAATATCATCAATATTGATGGCATACGAAAGGTATTGCATGGGATACTACGACAGGTCTGTTAGAAGCACTGAGAGGGGGAGGGGGGTGAATCACTGTTTGTCTATTAATCTTTAATTCAACAGTTTGAAACTTAAATCAAATAGATAAAAATTGAAGCATAACACAATAACACATAACACAAGATATGATTATGGGGAAACCTTGATAAGAGTAAAACCTTGGTGGGAATTAGTACCCACAAATGATTGTACTAGTCTAATGAACTTGTTAGAGTTCCTTTGCCTTGTTAGGAGAAATATTTACAATGAAAGTACAATGACCCTGTTAGGAGTCTTTACAAATTTTTTTTAGAGGTGGTTGGCTCATTGCTAGAGCTCACTTCTCAATAGGATGAAGGCTACAACCTTTAGATAATAGATATACACTATATCAAAAGGATGAACTGCTATTCTAACACTGTTGTCTGATTAGTTCCATTTATGCTCTGATACTTTAATCTCTTGAAGACTTCTACTTCATACTAATTTTCTTATATTTCTCTTCTGAATATCTTCTCTACTTATTTTCCATTCACGCACCTAATACAAAAGTGCATGTCTAGTATATATACATGCCTGAATAGATGCGACCAAAAACACAACCTTAGTTGGCCCAAAAACAACATACACAATGCTTCCAAACAAATTGGCTTAAGAATGTTTACATGAGTGTTAAAGACATATTTAAAAACATATTATAATAGGCACATGGCCATTACAAAATAAAATATTATGTGCTAATCCAAAATTTGAGGTTAGCCTCATGCTCTGTATTCTGAACTGCTAGTGGCACTTTAACCTGTAGTAACTTCTTCATACTGACATACCATACCATGCCTATATAGTATAAGCTTAATAACATATCAGAAAGCTTAAATATAAAGGTGCATAGTCTAACTCAATTTTATGCAGGTGCGCTAGTGCTCTGATCAACTACATATCTCTGTACCGCTCTATTTTCTATACTTAGTCATTTTTAATCTTCAAAGTTTACTGTCAAAACTTCATATGACTTTGTTTCTATAATGAATACAAAAAATAATTCATATACACTCTAAGTTTCAACTTGCCAACAATCTCCCCCTTTGTCATTAATGGCAACAAAGGAATGTGGTCAAGTTACTTAATCTTTGACTTAACAACAAAAAACTGTACATCATAACTTTGGCTATATATCATACTCCTTATATACATACATTACTCCCCCTTTGACATTAATGACAAAGGTGTCAAAATTTTTAAGTCTCTAGGTACTTACTCAAAGTACACATTTGGATACGCAATCTAAAGAGTCTTGATTTCTTGTGGCCAAAATTCCTTCAGCGCATCAACAGTCTGAAGATGGGCGCATAATGCATATGTGAGTTTCTCCATCTTTGTCAAATCCATGCAAGGGCCTTGATCATATGTAATAATTTTTGCATCTATCTATTTTATGTTCTCATTCAAGACAGCTAAGGAGGGCGCAAGTGCATTTCTTAGTTGTGTTTGCCTGGTCCTTTCCTTATTGATCTCTACCTTAAAATTTTCAATCTTTTCTATCTGACCTTGATAGATGTTGTTGCAGATGTTGATTTCTTTGGAGGATGTTTCAACTGATTTCCTAATTTTTTCAACCAAGATGTCTGCTTCGTCAATCTTGTTGATGTGCTTAGAAGTGAGTTTTCCTCTATCCATACAATTTGCTATCACCTTCCTTCCTTTTGTTGCCAATTCTTTTAGAATTGTTTGACCAATCTTCAAGGAGTTGAGATCTAATTGGAATTTCTTTGTAAATTCATTCAATCTTTCCCTTTTGTACTTTTCCTTTGTATTTTTAGTGTCTGAATCTTCTAAACTTGTAAAGTTTTCTTTGAAGCAAGTCAATATGTTGTCAACATCATCCACTGACTGGATATTTGCCAATTTATTGTCTGCTGGTACTAAGTCATTCAAAATGTTCACTGACTCTGGAAGGAGAGGGTTTCTCATAACTTGTTTCTCTTTGGATTTTTCCATGGCTAATACACTAATTTTAATCAGGTCTTCTTCTCCCCAAGCATCTAGGTTCACTGAGTCTAGGTTCAATCTTGACAACAATGATATTGATGGTTTGCTAGATGGAGTGAATATAACATTTTGACTACCATCCATGCATTCATTTTTCACTGGGACCTCCATAGAGGGTGGTTCATTAGGTTCATCCTTTCTCTCTTCATCTTGGCTTGTTGTTTCTCCAGTAGGAACTTGTTCTTGCTGTAAAGAAGTGTTATCAGTGCATACCTTCTCAGTTTATTTAGTACTTACAAATGCTTCCTCAAACTTATTTAAATCATTTTCTGAGGCTGACATGGTGATCTCAACATCATTTATCACAATGGTTTCATCTGGTTCCTTGACTGTATTAGAGGGTGATGTAATTTTGGGCACTAGATCCTGTGGACCTGTCATAGGCACATTTGGAATCACTGGCTCTTTATCCTGTTTAGGAGGGACTGGAGTCACTTTAGCTATAGGCACTGTTGATGGATACATCTGTCTATCCAAAAATACTTTCTCAAATGATCTGTTAGTCTCTTTTCCAACCAACTCATACTCTTTGTTCATGATGTGAAGCATTCTTGTTTTGGTTCTTAGATGAGGTTTTACCAAATCTAATAGAATCACTTTCTCATCATGTGAGAAAATAGGGAGAAGAGTGTCTAATGTTTCTTCTCTAATCCTCATATCTTCCTCTATTGCTTTTCTTTTCAATAGGTCTAATAAGTTCCATACTTTGTCTGAAATGACTCTGTTGAGTTCTAATACTGACCTTTTAAACTTGATCATGTGAGAGATAATCACATAATGCATTTCTAATTTGTCTATCTCTTGGTACTTGTCATAAAAATTTGAAATTGAGTCAATTCTTCCTTCATTAATGATTCTATTCCTTAAGACTTCAAGACTAGGTCTGAATCCTACCTTAGGAGGGGCTTGAGTGTTCTTTACTTTGCTCCGTGTTGTCCTTGAGGATGGGTGACTTGTGGGAACTTGTGTCCTTCTTCTGGTAAGTTTGCTTGGTACCAAAGGTGGAGAGGATTCCAAGTCAATAGTAGTTGAAGGCATAGATGTACCTTCTTGACTTTTGTAGGTGTTTGTTTAAGCTCTCTTGCAATTTTAGATTCCCTAGCTTTATCTAGGTCTTCTTGTGTGACCCCATGAACCTTTAGGATGTTAGATGTAATCCTTGATGCCTTTCTTTTATTATATGCATTGTATAAGATAGAATCAACTTGATTTGTCTTCTCTTTGTATGTGCCCCATCTTGGCTCTTTTGGATCTTTAGGCACAGACAAAAGAACTTGTGCATATCCTTCTAAAACATGTTCTTCTACTTCATAACCAAGTGGGTGGATCCATTTGGTTCTTGGATCAACTTCTTCCATGCAAGTATAATCAGTTTCCACCATGAAACATATGGTGCCTTTGTACTTTTCAACTATCTTCTCCGGTATCCTGAATCTCTTCTGCATCTTGATCCTAAATGTTTTGATCTTCATGTCCATAGAATCCTTTACACTGCTTTATGATGTAGCCTTTAATGAAATTTGTGACATAGTAGGTTTTCTTCTATCTAGGTAAAGATTAGAGAATTTACCAACAATGTGGAAGTATAGGTAGGTAATCAAAGAGCCAAATTTGAATATTTTTCTCTTGTCATGCTTGATAGCTCTAACGTTCTCAATTAGTTGTGCGCACAATATCTCACAGAGATTATATTGTGTGTTATCTCTTGCCATCCTTATTGTTGCTAGAATAGTAGCTGTAGACACACTATTCAGTCTACTTGCATGCTGAAACTTGTAACCAAGTATCATGGTGAGGAGTTTGATGTCTTCTTCCACAATTGGATCAATAGTCATCCTGCGCCTATCACTTCTAGATAAGCAAGCCTGCTCAACCTATTTGTTTACATCATTTCTAGTAGAAAGAAAGGGTCCAATCTTGGAGAGTCTAGTCATCTCATGAGTGAGGTCAATAGTAACGTGAACAAGAACTTCACCAATCCAATATAGATCAGGTATCCTACTAAGTAGAATTTTAACCCATTCTGGTTCATAGAACTCATGCGCATTTGTATACTCAAAAATAGGGTTATTAGTGAGATGTGCATATTCATCCTTGAATGAGTAATCCAGTTTCATTATTGATGCCATGAGCGTTGTTATGGTATTTTCACCAACAAACTCCTTCGTACAATAGATATAAACGTGAATGCCCTCTACATGTACAACTCCTAGCGGAGTCTTGGAGAATGCCCCTTCTACATCATCTAGCACAGACTTGAATGGATTCTTCTTAAACACATATCTCTTTTTCTCAGAGATGTCAAACACTGTAGGAGTAGCCATTACTTACTTGTAACTTGCTTAAGTAGGGTTTCATGAGATTTTGAAATGACGTGTCTGCTGGGGTTCCGTTTCAACTTTGATTCATCTTGCTAACCAACCAATGGTTTATCCTTCAACACTTCAATGCTAATTGTTTCTATTCTCTCTAAATGCTCAATCTTGAATGCAAAGTGAGGATAAAAGATCTTTTACTGACTTATATAAAAGGTTATTGCATTTAATTCTTGTTGCCGTAGCATGGTTTACATTGAGAATTTCAATCTTTTCTTCATTCAAAGTTCAAACTATGCGTCTATGCATAATTCCTCATTTCATCATTAGTTACATGAATCCATAGGTGCATACTCAGAGGTAAGTATACCAACCACGCAGGGGTTTAGAGCTAGAATAGCTCCCCCTAAGACCAAGAAGGTCAACTTAAAAAGAAGTAGAAGGTGCGTCCATTATGGATGCATCTACTACCTTGTTAACATCATCATATTTCTTTACTTCAACCCATATTTTACCTAAATCTTCTATAGATTTTACAAACTTGACTTCACCAGATTCTTCAAATAATGATTCTTTAGGTTTTTCTTGTTTTTTAGTTCTTAACCTGCAAAACCTTGAGATGTCCTACTTTTTTACATGAGTGACAAATGATTGGAGGTCTATTGATATTAATTATCATGCTGCACTGCTTGGTTGTGTGTCCATTATAATTACATATCTGACATGTAATGTTCTGATAGTTTCTCTGGGGTTGATTTCTCTGATTGTATTGATTAAGATTTCTTTGGTTCTGCTGTGATTGATTTCTTTGACTTTTTCTGCAATGAATAGCCCTATGACCAAATTTATTATAGGAATAACAATACCCATTGAAAGGTCTTACCTCTTTAAAATCTCTTGCCAAGTGTCCATGCTTGTTACAAGCATAAAAAGTTTGGTTAATTAGCTTGGGTTCATCTTTAGGAGGTTGTGTATTACCCTCTGCAAGATTCTCAATTTTCTTTGCTTTTGTGGATTCTTCTTGTGCTTTCTTTCTTTCTTGCATTGCATTGATTTCAATTTGAGCTACACTGTATCCAACACTAGTATTATCACCTTTTAGCTTTTGTGCATAAAGTTGTGATTGAATTAGATCAGAACTTGTGTGTAATTTCTCAATTTTATCTTTTTCTTCTGTTAATTCAGATTCAATCTTTTTCTTGATGTTTTCCAACTCCAAGATCTTCATATTTGCTTGCATAAGTTCATCATCTAATTGTTTACTTTCTTTGGTCTTTTCTTCAATAGCAATTAGGCTATCAGCAAGCTATTCATTTAGATCTTCAATCCTGTCCTTCAGAGACATGTTTTCTTCATTCACCTTTTTGACCATTTTTCCCAAATCATTTGTAGAGAAATATTTCAGAGCTTTCCTTAATTTTTTGATAAGCATTTGGGAGCCATCAAATTTTAGTTTAAGTTATTCATTTTATTTTTTAGATCTGTCAAGATCATCAAGGGCTACTTCAAGATTATTTTTCAGATGTTTCTCTGCTGCTAAATCCATGATCTCCTCAAGTGGTTAAACTTTCTTTCAGAGGACCTGAGCTTTGATACCAATTTTTAGAAATACTGAGAGGGGGGGGGTGAATCAGTGTTTGTCTATTAACCTTTAATTCAGAAATTTGAAACTTAAATCCAATAGATAGCAACTGAATCATAACACAATAACACATAATGAAAGATATGATTAAGGGGAACCTTGATCAGAGGAAAACCCCGGTGGGAATTAGTACCCACAAATGATTGTACGAGTCTAATGAACTTGTTAGAGTTCCTTTGCCCTATTAGGAGAAGTATTTACAATGCAAGTACAATGACCCTATTAGGAGTCTTTAAAAAACCTTGTTAGAGGTGGTTGGCTCACTACTAGAGCTCACTTCTCAATAGGATGAAGGCTAAAACCTTCAGATAATAGATATACACTATATCAAAAGGATGAACTCTTGTTCTAACACTGTTGTCTGATTAGTTCCGTTTATGCTATGATGCTTTAATCTCTTAGAGACTTCTACTTCATACTGATTTGCTTATATTTCTCTTTTGAATATCTTCTCTACTTATTTTCCATTCACACACCTAATACAAAAGTGCATGTCTAGTATATATACATGCCTAAATAAATGCGACCAAAAACAAGACCTTAGTCGGCCCAAAAACAACATACACAACGCTTCCAAACAAATTGGCTTAAGCGTGTTTACATGAGTGTTAAAGACATATTTAAAAACATATTATAATTGGCGTATGGCCATTACAAAATAAAATATTATGTGCTAATCCAAAATCTGAGGTCGGCCTCATGCTATGTATTCTAAACTGCTAGTGGCACTTTAACCTGCTGTAACTTCTCCGTACTAATATACTGTAGCATGCGTATATAGTCTAAGATTAATAACATATCAGCAAGATTAAATATAAAGGTGCATAGTCTAAATCAATCGTACGCATGTGCGCTGGTGCTCTAATCAACTACATATCTCTGTACTACTCTATTTTCTATACTTAGTCAATTTTGATCTTCAAAGTTTACTGTCAAAACTTCATATAACTTTGTTTCCATAATGACAACAAAAAATAGGTTATAAACACCCCGAGTGTTAATTTTCCAACAAGGTCTGTAGCATACACATTTTTCTGAGGCATAGGAGGTTAATTATTGGGGTTTGGCTATGGCTATGTAGGTAGCTGAGTAGGCTTAGGAGGTGGGTTAGTGCCTGCAGGAGGTGACAAAAGAGATTTCTATTGTGAAGGCTACATAGGTGGTGGTAAAAGTCCTTGTGGTTGACTTGGCAATTTCTAGCCACCTCACCACTACGTATTTTTCTGCCAATTACCCTATGGTGGCTGCCATGTCCCTTGAGGTTTTTTCCAACTTCCTTGAGGGTTTGGCCACTATGGATTGGGGTAATTCTACCACTGATTCTAGGAATTGTTCTAGGGAGGATTTTGATAATTCATGGGGGGTTGCTATTGATTATTATAAGAAGGACCACTAAATGTAAGAGGGTCCTAAGGCATACCTTTTCTCTACACCCATGGTCGTCGCTGAGCGATGAGAACATATTTTCATCCGCTAGTTCAATTGGTTTGTAATTAGTCAACATTTGTGTAGTCTCCATGTTAGCAACCAGTTTGCATATGTAGTCTCTCTTCTTCTATCTACAATGTGGAAAATATTACTCTAGCATGGACTCTGCTTCCTCATGTTTCTTCTTAGTTTGCATGGTGTCTAGTTGAGTGACCATGTTGTTAATGATATCTTTCTTGAAATTGGACAAGAGATTGGTTATCTCTGTCCGTGAAGCACCAACACCATTGGACTTTTCCAAGGTGGACCTATATCCCCTTCCTTTCTTAACATCACCTCTGGAGTACTTAAGGAAGATCTTTTGGATATCATCCCATGATGCTTGGGTGATTTCTTCTCTAGCCATCAGGTCCAGTGCCTCTATGCATCCGTCATGAATGCCTTGCAAAAAGAGCAACTTCTGAGATTATTCATTAAGCTCATACTGGGTATTCTTCTGCAAACTGAACATGAAACTTGAGACATAATCCTCAAGAGTCTCATCCTCCTTTTGTGTCATTTTAAAGATGTCATCTCCTTGCATATCATTTCCTTGACAGTGCTCCTTGTATCTCATCAAGAAAGTAACCTTCATTTCATCCCAATTGTGGATAACATCCTGTCTTAAACCCATAAATCATTGTAATGCAGACTCTTTAAGTGTTGCAGGAAAAAGATTAAGCCTTGTGGGCATCAGTAATGTAGTCATATCTCCTAAAAAGGATATCAAACTCAAAGAGAAAGGTATCTGGGTCCTCTGTGACAAGGCCATAAAATTTTGGAAGAGCAGAAGAGGGAATATTCTTAAGGTTGTTATTATCATTCTAGTTGGAGATGGGAAAGGAAATGTAGTAGGATTGGCCATCCTTCATGGCTGCTAAGGTGGATTTTGAGGTGGGTTTTGAGGTTGATAGATGACTAACTGCCAAGGATTTTCTTCTTCAGGATTCTAGTATCCTAGGTTGGTAAAGGCTTCAGAAAATAGATTGGCTTTTGGTTTTTCCTGGAAGAACCCACGGAAGTCACCCTTAGAAGATGAGGATGATGAAGAGGCTTCAAGAAGATCAACAATAGCATCAATGAACTATTTTTATTCTTCAAATAGGTTACTAGATTGATTTGGAAGGTACCTTCCTAGGGTGTCTCTTCATCTATTATGCATGTAGATAGTATGAAATTATATGAATAGCGGTTTGTTCTTTTCAAGATGATGCTTATTCTAATTAAAGCAGGAAATGAACGCATGAAAGAAAATCATAGGAATGGTTGAATAAGAACCAGGTTTGGCACCGTCCCTGACAACTGTGCCAAAAATGATCGCTCGTTATAAAGGCTCAGAAACTAGGCATAATCCTTTAACTCAGGGATTGAACATCCAACTAAGCACTTCTTCCTCTTTATAAGAAACTTATTTAATATGTCAAATCCAGGGATGTATTACTTGAAACGGGCCAGAAAAATATATGCACCAAGAACTTTCTCAACCAATCACTCTATAATCGCTGTAGGAAACAAATGCTAGAAAGAAACTATTCTATGGCTGTAGGAAGTAAATGCTTTTGAAGGGGAACTATAATATTACTACATGAAATGAATACTCGAAAGGAAGTTAAGCTATTGCTGTGAAAACAAATAATTGAAAGTAAATGATGGAATTAAATGCTGCTAGTAGAATGGAAGACTGCACAAACAAACTACAATGCCTTAGTTACACTACTGTTTGGTTGCAAGAAGCGATAGCTGTCCTGTGGCTTTGGCTGCAGGAGCTATTCAGCATAGGAATTGAAATGTAGGAAAGTGAACTAAAATAAAATGAATCTAACAATGGATTCCTCACCAAGTGGCCCCCTTGGGTGAATACCCAAAACACTCAATTACACAAAATTAATCTCAACACTTCATTTTCTCATTAAAATGAATAACAGAGTACAAAGATTCTCATAAACAGTAAAACAACAGAATTGAACTATACTGCAACCATCTTCTAATAATGTCCTCCTTCTCACACATGAGTGGGGATTTATTTAAAGGAAACATCTAACTACTAAACTCAACACACCCTAAGAAAAGGCGGAGCTTTTATTACAAACAATTAACAGAAAGGAAAGCTAGAAAGCAGGAAATGGAATCAGTCCAGAAAAGAGGAAATAATTTCTTGGACAACAGATCTAACTTCGCACTCTATCCTAGATTTCATCAGGGAAGTTATTGCATTTTCCAAGTCTTCGCTCAACCGTCTTGACCTGGATTAACCGAAAACCTTCCTCTACTTCTACGTCGATGTTCCATCCGTGTGCATCTGCTGCAGGACTGAGTCAAGCGTCTAGCACATGGACGTGCTCACCTGATCAAGATGATGGTTTTTACTTTGATGCACTGTATTTAAATTGTTACGATAAGAGCATTCATGGAAATAATCATTAAAGTACATATGCATTATCTATCGCTCAATCATTTAATTCGTCCATAAAACATGATCATGATCCCATAGTAATAAATAGAGCATATTCATCCATATAAAGCATATTAAGTAAGCATATGTCCATAGAATAGGTTTAGTGGTTGACTACCACATATTAGCAGTTTTAAAGCATAAAGTCTTAGAGTAAATAAGAGAAAACATGGCAAAAGACCTATCAAAAGTTCTCCTAGGGTATCTAAAGTATGACATTAAAATGGCCTATCAATCATGTTGAACATCTGGAATAATGAGAGGGGAAGGGTGAATCAATATTCCATTAATTAATTTAAATCTTTTAAAAAACTATCCGCATAACATAATTCAAACTTGTTGAAAAGAAAGAGTAGAAACTAAACAAAACATAATACCAAATTTTATCATGGAAACCTAAGATGGGAAAAATACAAAGAGTGTGAACTCTCAAGTATTAGGTAACCAGTTACAAAATATAGGGGTGGCTCACTGATGGTTGGGATAACTGCTCAAAAATACCCAAAAACCAACTGTAGTAGCTGAGAGTCAACTTATAGCCAAAGTATGATATACAAAAAATAAACTGTTAAAACTGCATCTATGCATGCATGAAGTACAGTTCTTGCTGAAGTGCAAAATCTATTTATACAGCCACTAAATCACATATATCTTCTTTTTATACACAAAATTAGATCACATTACATATCCCATAATATATTTAAGATATCATAGACATCTTAACAATATGTGCTGATTTTTCCATCGATATATAAAAGTGTTGGTACCTCATTCATCATGTCGACTAGGACTGAATAAAGAAAAATTGTGAACATGCAACCAAAGGGAGTCAGATATGTCAGCCATACCAAAAATATATCCCATTTTAAGTAGATTAGGTTTAAGCCAAAACATCACCGCTTTATTGAAATGAGCGCTGATGATCAAGCTATCAGTGATAACACCATCAAGCCTATAGATGGACCGGGTATGTGATTACTGGACTAACCAAAATAATGACATCAATGAAAAAATGCAACCAAAAGGGATCAACATATCATTTTGGCGACATATTTGTCTTTTGGATATGCATATATGCTAACTTAAATAAATTGCTCCTAGTAAAGCATACACAATTTCTTTGATGTGGGAGCATTCAGTCCACTCTTTGTTACACTTTCTGCACACAACGTTAAATCCATTATTGTAGTCAAAATTTTTTAGGGTACTTTGCAAACTGTATCTTTTTCTTTGTAATCTTTTTCACTAAATTTTCAATATGATTTGAATAGAATAACAAAACTTGCTAGACTATTTGAATCTGCTTGTACTGATTCTCTACATGACTTATAGTAATCATAATAATACTAAGCCAACATAATCACGCACTTTATATTTTATATTTCTTATTTTATCTTGATATTAGATTGATAGGATCCTAAGTCCCTTGGGGGCTTTGTGTTTCTTGCCTCTTTAATACCATGATGATATTTTTTCAATGTTATGTTCTACTTTACTGAGAGTATGAATGCAAATTCATACTCATGCTAAAATGGGGGATAAATTTAGCATCGTAAATTATATCCCTATACATTTTCTTTCTCACATGTGCCTTGTTTTAGCATTTATGGTCTTTCATGCCTAATCATATTTCATTCTACTTGTACTAGCTCAAAACTGGAATCTCCACCACCCTCCTAACCATCAACACTTGACTTTTTCTAATTTGGTATGTCAGTTGTGCCTGGGTACCCTTGAACTAGTAAAAGGCTTCATATGGAATATTTTACCCCCCAAAAAGGGCCCAATTTTGAATCCTCTAATTATTAAATTGCTAGAGTGGGAATTCCTCCTCTATGTTGGTCTTCTTCAAAAAATAAAGCATGTCCCATGAGGAGAGGTATAAAAGAAATCCCATCCCTTCATTTGAAACATCATATAATGAAATATTATATTCATATGCACACACATATCTCCTATGCAATTCAATTGAGATTGTGATCAAGCATCATAAAGGTATTGAATACAATAATTAAATTAGTGTTAGAAAAAATAATGTTAAACTCATTGCGAAGAGAATTGAAGAATGATTTCATCCTTTTAAATATTTAAAAAAATATTTTTCATGATGTCTACTTGTAAATTATTTTAACATTCATCCCCCTAGTAGTTCATATACACATCAACATGGGAGAAAAAGTAATAATAAAAATTTCTTACTCATTCCCTCTTTCCTTATATTTCAGGTCTACTCCTATTATCTAGTTTCATTAGTATTTTTATTGTGATACAAGTGGAATATTTATGTACATAATGTGTTTCATGATGTCACCCTATTTCGATCCCATTACCACCTATCTCTAAGGATTGATATTAAGCCCTAGATCCTCTATTTGGCCCTCTAGAAAAGATATCTAGGCATATAATTGATCCAAGTCCTTTTTAAATTTATGGTTTAGAAACTTAAACTTTTACAGTCCACATTCAAACTAAATCCTATCAACTTGGACACTCACTTGTTACTAGAACGGTTCATAATGCACACTTTTGTTGATTTATTTGCTACATTGTTTTATTTAAAGACATCTTCCCATCCATTAATTTCTAACTTATCTTGGATGTATAGGTGATCAAGGATAACCTAAAAATTATTACATAACATTTATGATAGAAATATTATTCAAGTATTCCATCAAGGTACATTCATCTTAGTTTGATTTCATTTTAAGATGCTATCTTTGATCCTTGTTCAAAAGTAGTTGAATTAGAATGACCAATGGTTTAATTGAGTAGAGATTAACCATGAAAATACAAAAAAATATTCAAAGGTGTTTGTGATCACCACAAATTCACACAATATTTCAAATATTGGATGATCAAGAGAAGAGAATTGAAACAATTAATTCTCTACTAGCTCACTCACGTGAGTATAGGTTAAGTTCCTCACACTAGATCATTATGACACACATAAATATAAATTTATAGATTTAAGACCTTCATGTAAACAAATTCTAAACTTCTAATATCATTGAAAACAAATTTTAACCATCTTCTCTATTAATTTTTTTCTTCTAAAATTTAATGACATATTACATTTATATTCATTTTTTTTGCATTTGATTGAACATCTATTATTTTTAATTTTTTTTTCATTTGAATTCCCTATGTCTAATGAAATACATAATTCAATCAATATGAATGACTTAGACTTATATTGATTCATATTAGATAAGAACTAATCATGTCTATAATGCTAAAAATGAAAAATAACATTTTAATTAATATATTTAAAATAAAATAAGGGTTGGGGTGTAGTCAATTGGCATGCGATTCCTATGGTAAGCATGAGGTCACAAGGTCCTCAACACCCAATCCGTGTGGTATCAGAGGTGCCAAAGTGATCATTCATGTTAAAAATTTTACCTGACACATTCAAACAGTATAAAAGAGAATAATACAACAAAATGAATAGTTTCTTTTTATTAACGAAAGCTGCTTACTCCAATATCAAAAGTATAAATTTTTAGGATTTAGAAAAATGGGTTTGGTTAAACAAGAGAGAATGACTCCCACTCAAGGCTCACACTACTTCTATATTTCAAATTTACCCTTACCACCGAAGGATCCTACGTTGGATTTAGTTGTTGACCTTGATTTTGTGGGGGTTGAAGAAACTAGTTTTGAGCCTTCTAAGAATGGTGTTGGCTATGGGATTATAGGTGTGACAAAGACTACCTATAATGGGGTGGCTATTGCTAGTTTAGCGTGAAGTTTCTCTAGTGTTTTGGGCATTATTGTGGATGCTCCTACTCAGGTTTTGTTTAGGAAGGGTATTGTTGGATTCGACAATGTTGTTGCTCTTATATCTCCTAGCTACTATAAATGAACCTATGCAAATTTCGTGAGTAAATTTATTTTTGTCCTATTCTTCAGATAGGGCTACATTTCATAAGCCTATGGCTTTATCCCCTACCTCCCCTAAGGTGATTGTAGACAAGAAGGGATATATAATGAGATTTATTTTTCTAATATAGGCTCATTTTGTAGGTTTTTACAACATTGGCCATCTATGCTAGATTTGGATAGTTGATTCTCTGTACATCATCTTCTTTTCGTGGATGGTAAGGTAGAGATTTACCCATGTGCTATGGGTTTTTTTTTTTTTTTTGTTGTTGTTGTCAAGGATTTTCTTCTTCTGCTAACATGGATACTATTCTCGAGAGTGATGACTAGACAAGGGGTTTCCATCCTCTCTTGCTTCATCCTTGGTCACCTTCCTTTATTTCTCTTAAGGAATCAGTTGGTATTCCTACTCTTTGGGTGAGAATGCCTTGTCTCTCCTTATAGTTTTGGTGTAAATTTGTGTTTGAGGTGATTGGGAATTCGTTGGAATGTTTCTTTTGGATGGATACTACTATTACTAATTTTTCCCATACCTCCTTTTTCCCGAATTCTGGTAGAGATTGATCTCTCTAAAGATCTCCCACGAGATATTGTTTTACTAGTGAAAGGTCATCCTTGGACCCAACTGATTGATTATGAGGGCATCTCTTTTCAATGTTGATATTTATTTACTACTGGACATCTATCCCTCAACTTATCCTATGATCCTTTCAAGTCATCTTTGTCTTGGTGGATAAAGTCTCTCACTAAACATCTTATGGCATTCTCAGAAGATTCTAATTTAGAGTCTTTTGAACTCTCCTCTCTTGTTTCATATCCCTTTGAATATAACCTTGACACTTTAGTTATTGTTAGTATTTATGATTCCTCTTTTATTTCTCTAGTTGTTTGCCAAAATAAATCTTCTTCTAGCAATAAAATAACAAATACCAGGGTTAAGATTTCTATTGTTGTTTCTCATATTGTTTTTGTCTAGATTGCTTTAGACAAAAAATGACTGTTTCAAAGGTTCATAGTAGGTTTAATGATTCTTGTGTTATTTCTTCTAATAAATTTGTTGTCCCTAATGTTGTTCTTTATCATTGTACTTCTACTACCTCACCTTCTTATGTTTTTCCTTTTTTGGGATTGTTAATGAGGTTTCACTGTTGCCTCTACCTAGATCTTTATTCATTGAAGACAAATTTGGTTGGACACTAGTAGAAAGAAGTAAGAAAGATGTGAAATTAGGTAAGGTTGTTTAAAAGGAAGAAAGATGTAAAGGTTTACCTAGTTCCAACATTGGTCATGTCTTGGACAACTCTATTGTTTAGTTTTCTTAACAACCTTTTATGTTTTGATAGTTTGATTTATGTAATAGATATTAATTTAAAAAACTAAAACTACTTCAAAATATTAATTAGATCAACTAAAGCTACTTCAAAATATTAATTTGGTCATATATTATTTTATTAATTATACCTTGCAACCAATTTTGAAATCTTTATCCAATTGTTTATTTAAGCTTTTCTTTATAAACAAACACACTCCAACACAAACTAAACTAACTGTGACTACCCCATAACACCAAGCGGATACATTTTATTAAAAATATTTATTTTGATTAAAAAAATGCATTCAACATGGTGAATGTGCATTGGCCCACATCAACCAGGGTGGAAAGAGTAGACAGAGATCTTTTCAATGGTCATCATTGAGACACAAGAATGTTAATGCATGTTGTAATTTAGATCCTGCGGACCCAACTAATCTTAGTAAATTTCTATCATCATATCAGTATTGATCAAATACCATGAGCTCAAAATTTGGTGTTTCTCTTTCTACAAACACCATTCCAAATATACACAGAGCTAAAGTGCTCAAAAGGAATTGATTAAATACACGATATCATCAATTCATGGTCATTTGGAAAAAGAGAAGACCTGCAAAGAGGGCATGTCTTCTGACGGTGATCAATCCACTTATCCAAACAATCCCTGTGAAAAATATGACAACAATTACACAGCTCCCGAATTTCATCATCTTCCTCGAAAGAAGTCAGACAAACTGTGCACATAATTTCATCCTCAATCTCACCCAATTTCTTTGCAATATCTCTAAATGTAATCACAGCCAAGGTCTCTCTTAAGTTGGTGTCAGACATGGAGGAAAACACGTAGGGGATTTCTGATAATTCCTGCCACTCTAAGAAATAGAGTTCAGGTAGCTCAGACAAACAAATAACCCAATATATTGCAGAGTATATAAAAGCTAATAGGAGTTCCCAGTACAACAAGAAATCATAGTAGACTGCGAAAAATCCCATAATGTAATGAACTCGCAGACAATCACGCAATTCAAGTGTATCGATGAAGAAAGAAAGAATTTTGAATATATACCAAAATTGGCTACTACTTTCTTGGATTTGATATTTCTTAAATTATTATCAAATCCAGCTCACTAGTCAATCAAAGAGACCCCATATACCAAAGTACATTGAACAGTAATCAATGTCCATAATACATTACAGGTTAGGAAGAATGATAAATTCGAGATAAAACCTAATTTTCAATGCAAGTTGGGTTTTGTGTGGTCTTGGCATAAAGTGTTAAAGTTTGTCATTAAATATACTATGAAGTGCAAAACTGTGGGCAGCATGTTGGTTTGTTGGCCATTGGCCATGTGCTATACATTAAATGGACGTCTGGCATTACCCAAGCTATCCTGAAAACAATCATTCAAATTGAAAAAGACTGTTCATTCATTTGTGGGTCTTGCTATGGGTACCACACACTGATTTAGGAGAGCTTCATTCAATGGAGAAGATCTACAATTAAAACAAAACCAAATCCTCACTTTTGAGACATGAAGAATCTGTTTACATAATAAGATGTACAATATTTTGATAGCACCATTTCTTGAAAGGAAATTGCATGGATTAGCACGTAATGTTTTAGTTTAATATTTGATTATCATGAAAATTTGAAATAGTTTATTTTTCTTTTCATTCGAAAGGGTGATGGAGGAGTATCTTAAAATTAAAAAAATGACAGTGTGTTATTCAATATGTTTGAATTTGTTGTAAGCGTTGTTCTTTCATCTTAATAAAAGAAGTATGTTGTTTACATCTATGAAACCAAAAATCTTAAACCATAAAATTTTAGATTCATTTTTATCATAAAAGTATTTTATGATTTAGTAAATTTTGTATATATGATTATGTTCAATAACTAGTGAGTATCATTTCTTGATACAATTGAATTTCTTAGATATTTTTTATTTTTTTATTTCAACTGTCTTAAGAACCTTGTTGAGATTAAAAGTGGTGTTTGTGGTCTTGTTACAAAGAAAATGGTACAAGCACATTAGAGATGTAAGGCCAACTTTGAATTTTCTGAAAATACTTGTATTTATTGTGTAGGTAAATTGTTAATACTATGGTAGTGTGAGACAAGTTCGATGCACCTCATATAGATACACTTATATTTTCAAGGTTCAAGACTATGACTACACTTGCAAGCATACTTGCATCATCAAAATCACCATAGGTCACTATAGTTAATTATCAATTAGTTGCAATGAGAATCATACATAACTTTATGTATCTATAAATTTTTATTTGATATCTATGAGTTTAAAATAACTTCAATTTTTTTTTCTCTCCGAGGAAGTTAATTGAGGCCTATACTGGGTATAAACTATATAATGGTAGGTTATTTGATCAATGCAACAAGTATTTGAAACTTGTGACAACTCTTCTCAGTAAATCTAGTTGATAACTCACATGAATAACATTTCTAAATTATAATGCATTCCTAAGATGGCTCGTGGCCAAAACAAAGCATGGGAGTAGAGTAGCTATGACCTCCAGAAGGAGCAAGATGCTATGGTGAATTGTAGGAGTGTGCATCTTTATTGTCAAGAGCATGCCACCTTGTGGTTTTGGTAGCACCTAAACCAAGAAAGAAGAGGATGGATGCATTGGCTAAGGAAAGAAGATAAGGAATCACTTAGGATCCATAGCCCTAATAGAAAAAACTTGATGATGTGAGTCAACAAAGTTCCAATCAATAATAGACATCCAAATAAGGGCATTGTTTTTCATTTAGAGAATGTACCATTTAAGTATAATTTTCATAAATTGAATAAATATTTAATATTTTAAATTAAAAAGGTCAAGGGTTGTCCCTCAAAGTGAATAATCTTACAATAGTGCCAAAAATGATGAGGCAATGACATCACTACGAAATAAGTTTTGAAGAACTTTTGCATGATAAAATGTAACAAATAAGTCAAAGGGGAGATACTCTAAAGGGAGGATTATATCTAATGGATGGTTCCTATTTTTACATCAAGGATTGGAAACCAAACTTCAACCTGTTAAGACATGAATTTGGTAAGGTTTTGCAATGTTTAAGAATTCACAATTTATGTCAAGATTAATGGGATTGAGAAAATCTAACTCAAATAGTGAGTATAATTAAAATATTTATTATGGTGAACAACAAGATTGAGGAAAGTGACTTTCGTATCTATGCAAGAATTTGTATGGAGATGGATTGAAATAAAACTATCTTGTAAATATTATCAAACATAGGTTTATGGAGGTAGAGGGTTGAAAAGTATGTACCAACTTAGGAATATAATTCATACATTATCCTATGGAAATATTGTAGAGTAATGATTGAAAAAGAACAAGGATGTATCAAAAGAAAGGAATCCACGCTCCAAAGAGGTTGAAGTTCCATAAAGGCTTGTGGAGGAATTGGTGCATATGGAATCTAGCAATAAGGGTTTGATAAATTTTAAGGAGTTAACATGGGAAGAAGAAGAAAATGAGTGATGACTTGGTATAGGAAATAAATATAGTGCTATATGAGTTATCAAAAGAAGTAGTCAAGTGGAAGGAAAAAATAACTTAGCTATATAATAGGATAAATGTAAGGAAGAAGAACCTTTAGATAAAGGGAATGTTCCCTTTGAACCAATGATTCCTGTAATAATTATAGGATTAAATAATAAAGAGTTGAAGTGGAGGGGGAAGAGTTCCTCTAAAAGTAAACTATAAATTTTGGAAGTGGAGAATATAAATTGGAGTCCATAGAGGAGAGGATATTGGAAAAATAAAAATAATTTAGATGAAGAAGCTGAAGACCAGTGAAAAAGAAGGTAGGGAAAGAAAGACAAATAAGTGTTTTTTTGAAGTTGCAGGGAATGCAAAAGGCCAAATAAATTTGAGATCAAGAAAGGGAGGTCAAAGGAAGTTAAGGTAGTGGAAAAAATTCCCATACTAACCTTGATAGGAGGGTTATGAAATTTTTCTACATCTTCATAATAGTTATACAAAATAATAGAAATAAACAAAAAATGCATGCAATAGTGATTTATATGGGGAAACCCTTTTGGGAGAAAAATAATACACTTCAAAAATTACCCAATAATTTATTTAGAAATCAACAATATAATACAATATACTTGTAAAGAATTATTCTCATAGGAGTATCACCAACCAAAGGTTTAGAGGTAAATCAACAATTAGCCTCATCTCATGAACATAATCTATAGGAGATATAATACATGAAATCATCAAAAAAATATTTAAAAATATGGAGAAGAGAATTTTCCACCCTTGAGATTGATGAAATCATATGGGATGAATTAGATCAATGCCACACTCACTTCTACTAGCATTATGGCGAGTTAGAGTGATCAAGGACACTAATAGACTAAAAAAACAAGACTTAAAGGAAATGCAAATGAAAAATAAAGAAAATTAATCAACTAAGCTATACTGACAGATACAGGTATTTAGATTACTGGAAATGAATGAGCTAACTATCAAGATTACTTTCCTTTCTCCGTGATCTCACTATCTTGGATGCAAGCACAAGTTTGAGACTACAACATGGATATAATAAAATAGTGTAGCACATGTACATCTTGTAAAAATAGGGTACCCCAAAAAAATAAATACACCAACTTATCTAAATAGAAAATGAACCTATTCTAATACTAGCAAGAAATAAAGAACACAATTATTCTATAGAGGAAAAAAAGGGATATAAAAGATCTTATAATGAAGGAGGTAGAATAATTCCAAGAAGCGCTCCTCCTCCTCTAAAATATGCTCACAAGAAAGATAGGGAAACTGTTGGGTCTATTTGGAGATATGCCTCATTCAAGTCCCTATTTTTGTGTTTCCACCTCCACAATAGCCAGATAGATAGATAAAAGTCGATGATAGATAGTCGAAAGATGATAGATAAATGATAATAATAATAAAAAGACCATGATAAATATAATGTATGATATGATTAAAAAATTGAAATTGGATGAGCTGAGGAAACTCCACTTTGAAGCCATGAAATTACATCTCAATAGAATGAAGGTGAAGTTGTGAATTTCAAGATTGTTGTGAAGAGTTGTACAAGATCTAAGAAGTGATATCCAAATGAAAGAATAATCTCAAGAAACAATGAAGGAGCTATGCAATTTCCAAGAGAGAGCCAAGAAAATATCCAAGAAGCTTGAAATTGTCAAGAAGAAGCAAAAATAAAGTGAAGGAATGAGGTTTTAAACAAGTTTGACAATTCTTGACGTTAGTGCATGGTGGTAAGGGACATTAAATTATACGGGTGGTAGTTGTAATGTCTTAAAAATTACCAAAATATTTTAAAATTCATTGGAAAAGTGTGCACCACATGGATGTCTTCATGGTGTGCATGGATCCTAAACCAAATTGGCTGCCTGGTCAAAAATATGGATGGAAACGTGACAAAATAGATGGAAGAATGTGGAGGCTTACATATAATTTTTTTTTTTTACACTAAGTTATGATCATCATGCAATGATAACTTACATAGGATGCAATTTATGACAGTATATTTTGCCCCCACTTTATCAAGCATATCATAGTTGAAGATGCAAGCTAAAGTAGAGAGAACTTTCTTGAGGATCTTTTATCCACATGCTGTTGCCCCTATGGGAAATCCTTGAAATATTATGAGATTGCATCCAAAATACAAGTTATATACAAAGATTATAGTTGAAAGAGAAATCCAATTATAGAGATATTGATTACTGATAACACACTGAAATGGGTAGAAAATTATGTTATGATAGATATGATGAACCATAAATGATTGAATGTTTGAAGATGTTAAGTTGATGATCACCGAGCTGTAGAAAGTTAATGCAAGACATTAAATCAGTTAATATATTATATTGTTATTGATTTCAACTTGAAATAATCTGATTGGTTGTATACATAATGTCAAAGACTGTTGGAGATTTGTTTCTGTGTAGTTGATTGATTGTATGTTTGTCATTGATGACAACATATAATACACAGTAGTGATTCTGTATGTACTTATCAAAATGATGATATCAAGCCTTGCGTGGTTAGATACATGCTGTAAACATGTTTATTATGTTATGTTCATACACACAGATCCAGATATGATGTTTCAGTCAAGTTTTGTAATTCTGTTATTGGCAGTTACAGTTCTGGAAGAGTATCCATTCAGAGCCGACGTATGTAACGTGTTTCTTGAGTTGCGCCTATCTCCATGATATGCGTGTGTATATTCATGATTAGTTATGAGTTTATGATAGTTATCTAAAGGCGCCAAATGTGTTTCAAGAAGATTGCAAAGTTAGAGTTGATTTGGTGAAGCCGACTTAGTGAAGCGTCGCGTCTATTCAGTTTATATGTGCCCAGTTGTAATTATGCTTACGTGATTAGTAAAGATGACAAGGATGTTATGAAGAGTTGTCTCACAGGTCCCATGATCTCATACTTTGAGGAAGATGCTTATAGCAAGCCATTTGTGATACGCTAAGTGTGAATGATATGAAAAAAGATAGAAAATGTACAGAGTAGAATATTAGTTGTGGTTCATGTTCATCAAGAGTCTATGTGAAGAAGAAGTAGATGATTATAATACACTAGAACTGATCAAGATAGCAGGTCTACTCTACAGTTCATCATCAGATATAGTGCATATCTATTCTACAGAAGGTTGTAGCCTTCACCATTGAAGCAGTGAGCTTTTGGACAACAAGTCCACCACCCCTAACAGGGTTATTTGTAAAAGACTCCTAATAGGGTCAAACCCTTAACCAGGTCACTATACTTATTGCTTTGTAAAGAACAACTTCTAACAGGGTTGCAAGATCTTCTAACAGGGATTACTATAAACAAGTATATTTCATTGTGGGTGTTAATTCCCACCGGGGTTTTTACCATTTGGTTTCCCCATAATCAAATTGTGTGTTTTGTACTGTGTTATCAGATTAAGAATTTACTTGATTACATTCTGAAGTTAAGGAAGTAAAAAGAATTAAAGTTATTGATAACTGATTCACCCCTCCCTCTTAGTTATCCTTTGAGACTATTCTAACAATTGGTATCAGAGCCAAGTGCCTTGGAGAAGAAACCTAACAGCTTAAGGTAGATCAGATGTCTTACTTCAGAAAAGAGAGCCCTAAGTTCGATGGAGAAAATTATTTGGATTGGAAAAACAAAATGATTACACATCTATAGTGTGTTGGCTTTGAGATCTTTGAGATAGCTACACAAGAAGTTTTTATTCCATCTTGTAAAGACCTTGCAAAGGATGATGCTACTAATAGACAAAAGGAAACATTTACCAATAATGCAATTGCTAAAGAATCCCTAATCAGTGCCCTATCCGACAGTGAATTTTTTGAGATCAAGAAAATTGACAGAGCATACACCATATGGAAGTATTTAGAAGATATGTTTGAAGGAGATACTCAAGAAAAGAATGCGCACAGGAAGACATGGAAAAAGAAATACAATAGTCTTGAGATGTTACCTGAAGAGAACATTAGAGCTTACAATCAAAGGATTAATGAAGCAGTCTCTAGAATCAGAAACAATGGTGGAGAAATATCAGAAGAAGATATTATAGACAAGCTATTAACTACCTTAACATCAAACTATAAAAACAAGATAAGTATTCTAGAGGAAACCATGAAATTCTCACAAGACTTTAAGAGAGAGACTTTGATTAGAAAAATCTCTACATTTGAGATATCAAGATTGAAGACTGAACCTAAAAGTGAAACAACTTTCAAAGCCTCAGTCCATGGTAAGAAATCCTTACACATGTCTAGCCATAATGAGAAAGAAGAAGTTGATGAAGAACTAGAAGACATCATTGCTATGATTGCTAAAAGAGAAAAGAAAGGAAAAGGAAAATATGAAGGACAACTTCCATTCAAATGTTTTTCATGCAACAAGATTGGTCACTTTGCATCTAAGTGTCCCACAAGAGTCAAAAAGTTTAGATCTGATTACAAACCCAAATATAAGGAATGTTATCATGCTGAAGAAGGTGTAACTAATGAAGATTTAGGAGAAGATGAAATTGGATTCATTTCCCTTAGAGACATGGAAAGGTTTCTCAAAGAAATGGACATTGTAGATGAAAAGGAAGAACAAGAGTTAGCTCAAATTTCCAAAGTAGACATCAGAACTGATTGGATCATTGATAATGGATGATCTCATCATATGAAAGGTGACAAAGATAGATTTGTTCTTCTAGAAAAATAAAAAGGTGGTATGGTTAGATTTGGAGATAACACTCCTAAACCTGTCATATGTAGAGGTTCTATCACCTTGGATGGAAAGAACAAGACAAATGATGTTCTATATGTTGATGGATTACATCATAACTTGCTAAGTTTTGGACAACTACTTGACAAAGGTTATCATTTGGAGTTCAAAGACAACAAGTGCATCATTTACAAAAAGGATGGAGACATGATTGCATCAGGATCCAAAACAAAAGGTAATGTTTTTTAGCTCAATTCTGATGTAAGTTGTTTTGTTGCAAAAGTAGATGACAGTTGGTTATGGCACAAGAGACTCTGTCATATCATTTTTGATAACATAGTAAAGATAAGTAATGTCTAGGCAGTCAGAGACCTTCCAAGTATTGCAAGACTAGTTGACACAATGTGCAGGGAATGTGTTATGGGAAAGCATGTAAGGAGTTCTTTTAGAAGCAAGAAAAACTCAGTTGAAAACAAATTGGACCTAGTGCATATAGATTTATGTGGTCCTACCCAAACAATATCATACTATGGAGAAAGGTATTTCATTTTGTTTGTTGATGATTTTTCAAGAATGATGTGGGTTGCGTTATTAAAGGAGAAATCTGAAGCCTTTGAGAAGTTCAAAATATTCAAAGCTAAGGTTGAGAATGAATCTGGATTAAAACTGAAATGTTTGAGATCAGATAGAGGAGGAGAGTTCACCTCTAATCAGTTTTATGATTACTGTGAAGAACATGGAATAAAAAGACATTTGAGTGCTCCTAGAACCCCTCAACGGAATGGGATTGTAGAAAGG
This sequence comes from Thuja plicata, assembly GCA_018584345.1. Classification (NCBI taxonomy): domain Eukaryota; kingdom Viridiplantae; phylum Streptophyta; class Pinopsida; order Cupressales; family Cupressaceae; genus Thuja; species Thuja plicata. The sequence goes on along the minus strand of MU227510.1, from coordinate 200,819 downwards.
AGGAACAAGATAATACTTGATATAGCACGTACTATGACGATTGAAGGAAAAGTTGCACACACATATTGGAGAGATGTAGTGAGTACAATAGTCTATACTATCGACAGAACTCAATTGAGGCCAGGCGCAGATAAGACACCCTATGAACTTTGGTTTGGTAATGTACCTACAGTAAAGTATTTCATAATCTTTGGCAGAAAGTGCTACATCAAGAGAGATGATGGTGTTGGTAAGTTTGATGCCAGGAGTGATGAAGGTATTTTCCTTGGTTACTCTACAAAAAGAAAAGCATACAAATGTTTCAATTTGAGATTGAAAAAATGTAATTGAAAGTATTCATGTAAAAATTGATGAAAATTTTATGGTTCAAGAAAGATACTATGAATATGCACCTATGATTGAAGATGAACCCAGGCCTAGCAGCAAAGATATTGTTATTGAAGAAATGTTTGATTGCATTGAT